>ML179037.1:248818-719079 GCA_004369135.1 Dendrothele bispora CBS 962.96
GGTGGAGGGAAAGATCCGTGGAAGATGGTGTCAGCATTGTTATCGTCACCTGAGTTAGAGAACGGAGACGCTGGAGCTATGAAGGTGGTCGGGCAGTGGAGGATTGAGGATGAAGTTGGTTTACCTGGAAGGCATTAGCTTTACTGAAGACTTTATTATAAAGTTTGCTATCGGATATATCGGACAGTGATATAGAATCAGATTCGAGAGCTAACGTTTACAATACAGAAAGCATACGACAACTAGACTATGTACTAAGAATACATGTTGTGTTTGATGTAACATATTGGCACGTAAGGGTATACATAGATGAAAAACATGATAGCAGGGTATGAACAATAGGAAGATTACGAGAGAACAGCAAAACAATGGGAGACATGCGACAGACAATGGAGCAATAAGGATACAAATAAATGATGAGTGCCATAAACGAGCAGCGAATAGGATGGTAGACATGGAAAGTCACCGGTGACTTGTGAGATGCAAAAGATCTTAAAACCTAAGAACAATGATCAGGTGGAATAGTGCTGGAACCAAGAGGTCACTTACTGTATAGAAGGCAAGTCGATGTTGGATAAGGACACAGTTTTGCCACTAAGTTGTTGCAGCAGACCGAAACCACTAGCTTTCTCAACTTCAAAACCTCCATCAAGAGTCAAGGGAGGAAGATCACCCTCGAGAACATATTCCGAAGGATTAGGTAACCAGTACTCCGAGTTAGACTGCGATGAATCGACAATCTGAGGTTGAGAGAAGTTTGCTGAACCAAAGTCCGCGCTTAAGCCTAAACCTAGAGAGTCCATCGAAACACCTAGAGAATTGGTTATCAGTGTAAGACGGATGACCCAATGAAAGAACTTGCCTGATGATAAGACTGAATCGGTGTCAAAGCCATTGAGCAAATTGTCAAAGTCGGATGCAACCGAACTGTTTGACGGACTCGAACAATCATATGGTGTGGAGACCTCGTCATCTTGTCGCGTAAACGGGATTTGGTAGGTCTCCGGAGTTGTAACTGAAAAGGGTTGTTGATAATGTGATTCGAAACATACAACATCATGAAGGATGTGATTGACTTACGTCCAGAGTTGGAGGATGAATCGTCATAATCAGGTACAACCAGTTCACCACTACTGATGTCAAGCCCTGGAGTGGATTCAGGCGTGAAAGCTGTTGTGAACCAATTCTCTAGATTGTTGAGAGACACAAGAGGTTCAGAAACGGAGCGCCCGGGTTGGGAGATGACCTGATGTCGTGGGCGTTTGGGTGCACTCTGAACATCGGATTCGGAGAGACGGCGTTTACGATTGATGGGGAAAGATGTAGATGCAGGCGCAGACGGTGATGATAACAATGAGGGACCAGCCTCCTTTACGACATTAAGGGAAGTAGGCGATATAGAAGCAGGAGCCCGCGAGAGCTCGTCATTATCGGTCCTATGAAGGTTATTTTAGAACACGAATAAAGAGAATACTGGAAGACAGAAACATTACTGACCTCGACCGTTTCACAGATGATGTTGGTGCGAAGATATCCGAAATTTCGCTGACCCGTCGTTTATGTCCGGCTAAAGCTGAGGGAGATATAGTGGATACTGGTCGCTTCTGGCGTTCTTCAGCTATTATCTCTGTGGCTTGAACAACCACCTGAGGCTTGTACATCGGGACATCTGATTCATCTTCTGATCCCGACTCCCTTGACCCTGAAACCGTCTTGAGACAGGGATCTTCGGATTCATCGTCGAACATAGACTTGGCGCGTTCGGCTATGGATCGAAACTCTGCATCATACTCGCTGGACGGTGACACGCCATCCGAAGGTTTGAAATAAGTGGTGGCTTCTGCAATCATCTGCTTGCGAGTCTTGAACTTCTGGCGAAGGAGGTTCCAACCGATATACTTCCTAGCATCAATGAACCAGTTATCCATTGACTTGCGTGAAGAGCCGACAGAGGCGCCAATGTCCTCACGCAGGGAGGTGGAAGGATATGGATTGTGAAGGTTATCGAGTAACCAACAGTGAGCCGACTTCACGTAGCGAGCTGGGCGTTTCGGAGAATCCTCACCATGTTGGACATGTATAGTCTCTGGTGCGGAAGGATGTGAAAAACGAGGTTTGATCCCGTCAGAGAGAATTTCCAACTCCAAAAAGAGTTGGCATAATGTCTCCATGCCCATCGCTGTAGCGTATGCTAGTTGTTTCGTGTCTTCACTCAGAGAGTCTGTAGGACAGGCTTTGATCTCTGAGCAGAGTTGTTGCCATTGTGAGGAAAATTGGGATCGAGAACTGTCCTCAACTGCAAGAACTTGGTCGAAAGAGGATATTAGTCGACTTTGAAAGTCGATCGCTGTTGGAGATATGGTGTTCATACTGTAGGTAAGGAAAGAAGGATCCTTTGACGGAGAATTATACATCTTGATTTCAAACTCCGCTAGCCCAAATTGGGCGAACAATGGATGTCACGTCTGTCACAGACATCACAAAGGTATATAGTTCCGGATCCCTGCACTCGTTTTTGCTGGAATCCATCTACAATGCCTATCGAAACCGATGCACTCAAGGAAATTCTGACGAAGGCGACTACCTTCAAACGGTCCCTCTCTAGATTTGCGCATAATAACCTCCCACACTCCCCCCCGGATGTCCCCTTTACGCCTCTCTACCTCAGAATCCCCGACGCCTTTCGTCTTTCTGTTGAAAAGCTTCAACTTCGCCCGGAAGTTTTCAATTCATTCGAATATTTACTCAACGAACTCATTTCATACTACGAAAAGAGTTATGCTCGTTCATGGCAACAACTATGCACTGAGACATCTTCTCCTGCACTTCGCTCCATTCTCCCCTCTGTCATCGACCACCTATACAACAGTCTCCAAATACATTTTGAAAGAGATTTGGACAGGTTCCTTTTGACGTTGTCCGAAGCTAATGTGAAGGGTGAAGCTGAGTCTGAAGACCGGCGAGTTTTCAATAACGTAGGTAACAAGTCTCTATCGAATTTTCTTTGTTCTCACCTACAACAACTCCAGGATTATATACCGTATCTAAAAGGATATTTCAAGTATAATTCGTTCCCTTCCAAAGAGGTTCGTGAAATCATGGCCCAGAAATCAGGGATGACTGAAAGGCAAATTGAAGTCTGGGTTAGTTTTGGTCCACTATATATCATTGCTAGTGCTACCCCGCTAATTACATTCACAGTTTCAAAATCACCGACGTGTTGCACGCAAAGCTGGAATAGAAATCACTAAAAGACAATCAAACGACTCTGGACTCGGAATTTTTACATTTATTGACCAATCAACATCTCCACAAAAGGCCGATGAAGAAAAGATGAAAGAGATAGAAGAGCAAGTGCGAATAGAAGCAACTCATCAAGATTCGAAATACAATGTTCGTGGCGTAACTGCGCTGTTCTTACAGTTTTTGATGACCTGCCCTTTCCAGTCTGTGGGTGCGCCACGTTACCCTAGTTCTGCGGACGCTCGCGACGTCTTTGATCAACCAGCTCCTTCCTATGCCTTCCCTGCCGCTTTCAACTGTCCGTCAAAGTTGGAACAATTCCAGCATCGTAATTGGCGACCTCATTTCCCCCCTCCCCAGTGGATGCGTGAATCAATAGCCCCTGTTGCAGCGCCGCGGAATAAGAAAGACGGCAAAACTAGGCAGAAAGAAATTCACGCTGCTCTCGAGGAAATGCAAACGCTGTTTGCTCAGTTGTCTGTCCGTGACACGATCAAAGTGAATGCGAACATGCCGCCGGCTGCGACCTTTGCTGTTTATCTTACTCCTCCGTCGGCACCTCACCCTGCACTTCTGCGGCCTTGCAGCACTAGATCAAATACCATTTCTTTACATGTCAATGTATCCCCTTCATCGTCTGTGCAGGAGTTGCAGACAAATAGCAGAAGGAAGGTTGCTGGCCTGCCTAGACGAACCCCAAAACATGCACCTCGTCGCTCAACACCTTTCTCTTCACCATATACCAAGCCTTCCTCGAGGAACTCGACGACATCCCGTTCTCCATCTCCGGGTTCTCGTACTCCGTCATTGGAATTGCCCTCCTCATCCCTGACCCGACACTCATCAGTTTCGAGTCTTTCCAGCCTAGCATCGACATCCTCATCAATATCTGTGTCGTCATCATCTTCTCCCTTGACTCCCGAATCATCGACCGTCGCCCTCCCCTTTGAACCCTCCGCCGCTGTCATCGACTCAGACATTGCAGCCTACTTCGATAACTATGACCTTTTTGGTTTACCTATCGATCAGGGAGGTCTCGGGTTTACTTCCACGAACCCTTCCTTTGATGATCCTTTTGCTTTTGACGGGGGCAAGGATGCATTCAATCCCACTTTGTTCTCTAGCTTCAGTGATGTGCTGGCAACGTAGACAACAGGGAACGGTGGATTGGCTATTTGCATGGGTTTCCGTGAACCTTGAAAGTTCAAGAGTTCAACGATGTACCCTCTCTCGCCACGCTCAGTGAGCGGCCCGTCCTTATAGTACTATCATAGTATTATGGGTCTTGGATGATCAGACGACCAGACAGTCAAAGCTAGATGTGCACCACGATGGGATGCACACGAAGACGTGTAACCGTTTACTATGTTCTACAACCTAATGCATCTTACAATATGTTCTTCCGTTTGCTAGTCTCCTATCTCTCGGATTTCTATCTTCTGTATCGTTATTCCTTCCGACTGCATACCCCAAGTTATTTTTGTTTTATGATCCCTCGCTTTGCTGTTTTCTCTTGCTTTGCTATGCTGTCCATTCCGATCAACATCAAGTGTAGTTGTATCTGTAGTCCATACGTCTAGTTGTGTACTTATATATAATTTCTGCTGTTCTTGGTACATGTTCCCAATCATCAAATAGCCAGAGATTACATTATTTCGGAATCTACAACACACAGACTAAGAACACCCTGTTGCCCTAGTGGACACTACGGGCAAGAACGACTGTTCCGACTGGGAACATTACAATGTTCTCACAATGTTCCCAGTCGGAACAGTCGTTCTTGCCCACAGTGGGATGAATTGACCGCATAGCAGTCTCATGCAGCCTCATTATGACTGCCTATGTACGGGGCTGTTAACTGAGGTGTCAACTGGGGTACTTACTGGGGTAACCACTGTCTCCTTTCACAGTCGGCTCATGCTCTACTGACGTCAGCTTCCGAAAGAGGAAAGCCTCCAAGAGTCACTGCTAGCTCCGTGCCGAAATCACATCTCCGGCTGTCTGTTCCCTCTTAAGTACCATCTGTAATTGATCGTCTACGCACCAATCTTCAAATTCAGTTTGAAAGACACCTAGACAAATTTTTGTCTACAGCGTCAGAAATCAATGCTAAACGTGACACCGAGTGGGGACCGACGGCCTTTCAACAACGTACGTGTTACAAATATCATTTCTCTTCTTTTACTTATATTTTTTCCAGGATTATATTCCGTTTTTACAACGATATTCTGAGTATGACTCTTTCCCCTCACTCGAAGACCGTGAGATCATGGCCCAGAAGTCGGGGATGACTGCAAGGCAAATCGAAGTTTGGGTTAGTTTTTGGCCACTTTCCAGTGTCCTCTTGCTAATTGCAATCCTAGTTTCAAAATCACCGACGTGTTGCGCGTAAAACCGGAGCAAAAATTGCGAAGAGACAGCCAAGCGATTCGGGATACATGGCTTTCACCTTTGTTGACCAACCGACACCTACGCAAAGGACTAGCGAAGAGAAAATGAATGAGATTGAACAACAGGTACGGATAGAAGCTGCTCATCAAGATTTGAAATACAAGGTGTGTCGCGCAACTAGCTTTTTGGCAGCTGCTCATACCTGGTCGTTGTAGTCTGTGGGCGCACCCCGGTATACCCGTTTTGCGAATGCTCGCGATTTCTTTGACCAACCAGCACCTTCCTACGTCTTTCCTGTCACTTTCAATCGTCCACTAGAATCGGAACAGTTCCAACATCGTAATTGGAGGTCTCACTTCCCTCCTCCTCAGTGGATGCGTCGACCGATGTCCAGTGGTGTTGAAACACCGCAGAGCGAGGAAGATGTCAAAGCCAGGCAAAAGGAACTTCGCAATGCTGTCAAAGAGATGCGGATGAAGTTTGCCCATTTGTCCGTCCGTGACACAACTAAAGTGAACCCCGGTATGCCACCGGCAGCGACCTTTGCTGTCTATCTTACTCCTGCACCAGCACCCCATCCTGCTCTTGAACGATCCACGTCTGCATGTAACGTGAGCTCCGTCGTGTCCAAGACATCCCCTTTACCGTCCACATAGAATTGACAGACAGGTCGCAGAAAGAAGATTTCTGGTCTCCCCAAGCGATCACCAAGACACCCACCACGCCATATACCAAATCGTCTCCGTCAAGGAACTAGACATCATCTCCCTCTCCCTCGCCAGTCCCTCGCCAGGCTCCCGCACTCCATCACTGGAACTGTCCTCTCCATCTCTCATCCGGCACTCGTCAGTGTCAAGTCTTTCCAGTCTTGCATCAACATCTTCATCAACGTCCATGTCATCATCATTTCTCCCGGTAACCCCCGAGTCATCGACTGTTTCCCTCCCCTTTGAACCCTCTGTCGTTGTCGTCGACCCTGATATTGCAGCTTACTTCAATAACGATATCTTTGATTTGCCTATCGATCGGGGAGGTCTCGAATTCTCTGAACTTTTCCTCTGTTGATCTTTGCTCTTGACGGGGGCAAAGATGCCTTCAATCCCGCTTTGTTCTTTAGCTTCAGCGATGTGCTGGCAACGTAGATGAACAGAGAACGGTGGGTCGGCTATTCTGTGTGGGTTTCCGTGAGCCTTGGAAATCCAAGAGTTCAAAGATGTACCCTCCCCGCTCTGCTACGCTCGATGAGCGACCTGTCCCTACGTATACGGTGCTATGGGTTTTCGATGACCAAACAGTGAGACAGTCGAAGCCAAACATATACATCACGATGGGATACTCGAGAAGACTTGGCTAGCCTCTTTTGGATCGTTTATGCAATTTACGATTCACCGCTTACTATGGTACTATGGTATACAACCTAATGCATGTTTTTCGTCTGCTAGTCTCTTGATTCTAGGATTGCTATCTTGTTTCCTGTATCATTATTCCTTCCCTACTGCTTACCTCAAGCTGTTTCTTTCTTTCGTGATTCTTTGCTCTGCTGTTTTGTTTTCTCTTGCTTTGCTGTGCAGTTCATTCCAATGTACATCAAGTGTAGTTATATTTGTAGTGATACGCCTATGCTATAACAATAATCGGATTCTAACAATGTTATCCTAATCCCTGCCGTACTTGGCACAAAGAGCGTAAGTCCCCGGTGGAGATGTGAACAGAATCTGCTCAAACCCCGTTGTTAAGTTGCTTGCACCGATCAACCCATTTCGACGTTGAACGTCAAACCAAGGGGAAGATTTTCCTCACCTGGATCCTTATATAACAAGGTCGTGCGTGGCACAAGGATCTCATGTATACAGGTCGATATCCATTGCAAGAACTTGAAACACTAGGAGGACTTGGATCACAAAATACAAGATGGAAGGCCTTGTCTCTACCAAAATTTCAGATGTCAATTGAGATATTCACTACGTTCTAAGTACTCGCAAGAAGGACCTGGCCTGCACACGTGCGAAACGACCCGCAACCGTGATTATTTCCCTCTACCTCTATCATCCTCCCATGTCCGGAGAGACGACGGCGAGTGTGGATAGCTCGTTGTTTGAATCACGATGGCACGACCTCGAAGTCACGAAACGAGGTAAATTTTTTATCCTTCATATGTTACGGAAAGACATACCTTAGGAGGTATGGGCTATTTACCTTGCGGGTTCGAGTATTCATTCGCTGTGGATAACCTGAGCTTCTGATGTTTAACACTCAGTTACTCAGAGGTCCTGTTGACATTGGTACTGAGATGTCGTCATTTTCGTTTTTGCTTTTTTTATCTTTACTTCCCCATCCTGTTTCTTCCTCGCTATTGGGTGCCCCTTTCTGATTCTTAAAAACTCATAGCAAAGAACTGGGGGATTCGCGCCCTTTCAATTACGTATGACTCTCTCATCCTCGTCGATCCGTTTCGCTGACCTTTGAATTCAGGCCTTCAAACCTTTTCTTACTTACTACTTCGAATATGATTCTTACCCGTCTTATGCTGATCGCGAAATCATGACGCAGAAATCGGGAATGACCCCTAGACAAATTGAGGTGTGGGTAAGTCAACAACACTAATCTATTATACAATTCAAGGTCCTCTCATCGAACGATAAAAAAATCAGTTTCAGAACCAAAGACGAATCGCTCGTCAGAAGGGCTTGAAAGTTACGCAGAGACAACCTGATTCTTGCTCCGATTACTATATTTTTGTCGATGATTATTCACTTCAAGAAGAGATGAGAGCCAATAACGAAAACAAAATAGAGGAGATAATGGAGGTGGTCAAAGCAGCTAATCCAGACCTCACATTTAAGGTCGGTTTTACTTCCAGTAGTTTCTCAGCCATTGACACTTTCTCAGTCCGTAGACGCACCTCGATATCCTCGTTCTGCGGACTCTTGTGATTTTTTTGACCAGCCAGCCTCACCACATGCATTCCCGGCAGTTTTCAAATGTCCCCCAAAATCTCGGCAGTTCCGAAACTGTGACGAACGACCGCATTTTCCACTTCCGGATTGGATGTGCAGATCCACCATCCGAGAGACCGCAGAAGACAAGTCACCGACAGAGGAACAGAGCATTCAGACAAGACGGGAAGCTGATGTTGTCTACAAACAGATGTGTCAAAAGTTTACTGACTGGTCCCTGCGTGATATTTTCATAATGAAGGATCGATCAAAGCCGCCAGCCGCTACGTTTGCTACTTACCACGTCCCTTCACCAGCGCCGCACCCTGCTCTTGTACGTTATTCGGGACAACCCAGCCAGTCAATGGCTTCGTCTTCTCTCAGCACCCCTACGAACGATTTATCAGCTCCACGCCAGGTGGCGAGCAGAGTGGGACATCCAGACTCAAATTTTACAACGTGCCGTAACTTGAAATCTCTCTCTCCAGTTCCCTTTGTAACAAAAATTTCTCGTAAATCCCTCGTTCCGGAACCGCCCAATTCCCCAACACGATACATAAAACCGGCCCACGACTGGTTACTCGACAATCTTCACAATCCATACCCCACCGTATCGTTGCGAGAAACTCTGAGTGCCGACGTTGGTTGGTCTCGTAAAAGTCTGGATAATTGGTTCATAGATGCTAGAAAGTACATCGGATGGAACGCTTTGCGGAAGAAATTCAAGACGAGAAAAGCGTTGATCGAAGCAGCGACGCGCTATTTCAAAAAGTCTCAGGAGGGTAAACTGCTTACGGGTGTGCATAGCGTAGAGCTAGAAGCCATGGCGTATCGGGCAAAAACCATGTTCGATGATGAGAGTGAAGATGATGTGCAATGTGAGGCGAATACAGCGGATGTAGAAGTGGTGGCATCATCTGAGCCTGAACCCTCGGAGGCTCAGTCTTTGACGCCTACTTCCGAGTCAACACCTTCCTCGCCTTCTGAAGCAGAACCCTTGGCAAACCGACTTCATTCCGACGATGAAGCCATAGAAGATACTTCACCGATCACCCCTACTCCTTTGGGTAGTAGCTCGGATGATGCCGTTTCAACTTTGTCTTCATCGCCCGCATCCGAACCACAAGTCGTTATTATCTCGCCTGCATCTCTCTCTCCAGAACAGACACTTAGTTTATTATCAACTCTGAAGCGCCGCCCTTCATGGCAACCCGAAGGCGAAAGCGCTACGAAGCGCCCTTGTCTCTTACCCCGATCTCTCTCTGGTGACGAAGACGCGCAGAATTACCTTCCACCCATCCTTACCTCCCCTACAATCAACCCCGAAAAAGATCCTTCGCCATTGTCTCCATCCGACTCTCCAGTATCCGATAGCATATCCCCCATCCTCGAATCCCCATCTTCAAACCAACCTGCAGCTCCAAATCTCAAACGCCGCCTTTCCCAATCCCTCGACTCAAACGACAACACTCTTTCAAAACGTCCTCGCTTTGGCCAGACTTCCCTTCCCCTCAGCCAATCTGCATTTTTGCCGCCGCCGCCACCTCCGGCCCCAATCCTGATCCCATCTTCGGCACTCAGCAGACGCGCTGCGTTATTGAATCTTGCAGCTTGTCAAAGAGATTATGACTTGAACGATCGATATCATCGACGTTTAGATACCACCAAGCGGTTGCCGAAGTCGAATGCTATTGATTTATCATCAACGCAGTCGGTAACGGGATTGGGAGGATGTGAATCAACGTCAGACTCAGTGGTCAAGCCTATCGAACGAGATATCGTTGACTCGGGACCTTCCATGTCTGCGTCAGAACAACCTGTTGATGATGCGTTGGTGTCGGATGGACAAGAACTAGAACTTTTTGATCTCCTCTATCCTTAAGTTTACATGGGCATGGTGTTGAACCGTTGCGCCAAGCATACTGTCTCGAAACCGCAAGGCGAGGTAGATATGCGTGAAATTACCTTCGGCTTTTTTCTTTTTCGTATACGTTGCATTAACAATTCCAAGATTCTAACCAAAGCGTAGATGTGGTTTATCTTCGAGACTTTCCCCAGTACGCACTGCATTCAATTTCAAGCTTCTAAATCAAGGCATACCTATTTGTGATTCGTCTTCGATTTTCTTCAGAGCACACATTGCATTTAGTTTCAATCTCATGTTCGACTTTCCTCAGTACATATGTACCGCATTTATGTATCATTTCGTCCATTGATCCAAAGGATTGTACAATTTACACATGGAAGTTCTTTCTTCACTTGATACCATTCGTCCCTTCATCTCCTTATGCAAATTTGGCAGCCTATACACAAATCATCAGTTCTCAATGTCATTCCATGGTTCACCCAGGATACACGGTGACGTATGCAGAGCAAAAGAAAGAAACAACTCACGAGACTCATCAACCCACTCAACCCACCTGAGTTGCCCCCGCCCGTCTGTCCACCACCAAACTTGCTCTGAACGAGCAACTTCATCACCGTCATCGCCGCCCCGTTCACAGCATCCTGTTTGTTTCCAGAAGAAGCTCCACCAGATTTGTCGAACAGCTTGGAAGCTTCTGCCATCGCCATGCTGATCAGCTCAGTTTGAGATCCACCTCCGCTGCTTCCAGAAGAGCCCGAGGTGAATTTCTTGAGGGTCTGAGATTAGAGGTAGAGATAAGTAAAAGATTGGGGCAAAAGAGATGTCATTTAATCCGTGTCTGCTGGGATGACGAAAGGAAGGGGAAAAAAATTCTAATAATAACACACCTCCAACGCAGCAGCACTGCCCATCGAACCCGCACTTAGAGACCCTGCATTGCCTTCACCATAAGCAGCCCTGTGAGAGTTGGTGACATGCTCCTCGTCGAGTGGTTCGGAGTGCTCGGACTGTCCACACAAAGAAATAGCCGCGGTTTAGACTCTTGAGCTGGACCAGACATTGAAGAACTAAGGCCAAACACACACACCTTGTTGTTGTTCAAGAAACCCATAGCGGACTTGAAAAGGTCACTGCTTCCAGAACCGTGTTGGGATGCTTTCTCAGCGACTTCGTCATGGTTGAGCGCTGAGTGAGAAGAAGGAAAAAGAGGGATAGACGACACGCGTTTCGATCAATCATTCAGTTAGTTGGTCAGGGGTATCTGAAAGAACTCGAATTTACTGTTCATCAAGGAAGAAGACGGAGGCCTGTTGTCGGGGGAGTTAAATTCCTCTCCTCCAGTTTTCTGGACATTGCTGTGGGCTGATTTTCAAACAAAAGAAAAGCAGACATGTTAAAGCTTAGATCGATTTGATAATCGTTGGCAAACAGATTGTTGGGAAACTGACATTGGTAGGCGTCGAGGCCCTGTTGAGCGAGGTTCATGAATTTATCCTGGAGAGGCACCAGTTAGCACATAGAAAGGAAGTAAACGGAGGAGGATTTTTGTACCATTTGTAAATTCGAGTGGTGGTTGTGAAGGTAGTTGCGGAGGCTAAATCGGTCCAAGGCACTCACTTGACAATGTTCATTTATTAGGTCTCGGCAGTAATGACGTCATCCTAGTGTCTTACTTCCAAGCCCCTTTTCAGCGATTACGGGTCATAACAAAATACGAAGTACAAGCTTTGTTCTGGTTAAGTTACGGTATAATGTACACGGGGTATTGTTACAAGCTCAGATTCCTTCATCACGGAAACCTATTAGGAAGCATTCTGACCGACGTTGGTGCCTGCAGTCGTTGTTGTAGAAGGGTATGGAGTACCAACGGTATGCGGACCACTTTCCAAAGGTGCACTAGTGGCAGGAATATCAGAGTCTTTGGCACCTGTACCGGTGTTAGGGTTGGCTTGTTGTTGTAGGCTGCCTATGTAGTTTGAAGCGACATTGACACCTTTTTCGATATGAGGTTGAACAGTTTGCTGGGCAGTGGCGAGATAGCCTTTGGTCGTCTCAAGAGCAACGTTAGCACCAGACTGAAGTTGCGAAACAACACCAGGACCACTACCGGTAGCAGTGGTAGTAGATCTCGATTGCGTAGTATCACTTGTAGCACCAGTCGCGGATGAGATGTAGTTCTACTCATGAAATCAGAAACCAAAGAAAAAGGTCGACTGTGGAGGAAACTTACCTGAGCAGTGGTGACAGCAACCGAAGCCATAGCCTTGGCTTGATCAACGTATCCCGCACTAGTGGCTTTAGCCACTTCGACATCCTGCTTTCCTTCCGATACAGCGGTATTTGTTATCTCCTGCGCCTGAGTCTGCAACTTCTCAGTGGTGGATGGGGGTTCGCCAGTGAATTCCTTTCCAAAGGACTAGAGAAAAAGGACGTAAGCAAGCGAGCTTGAAAGAATAAAGAAAGTTGAGATGCGTACCTTAGCAGCAGCAGCGGCAGTGTTAGCAGCATCTTGCGCAATTTCGGCGTTCTTTTCGACAGCACGAGACGCAGCAGCGTTAGGTGCCTCAATCTGAGCGGCAGCAGCAGTGGTCTCAAATTTCACTGCACTGTTATCCACGAGTCAGCACTAGAAGAAACGAGAGACCACCGGGGCACGAAAGACGTACTCAGCACCAGTGGGCTCTTCGACGTTAAAGATCTTTCCGGAGGGAGCTGTGGCCATTTTTGATAATTGTTTAGATAGAAAGTAGATGTGTTAAGAACGAGCTGGATGATTCGAATGAATTCTGCATTCCTAACTGAGTTGATCCTGGTTTTATAGCAATCGACTTTGGAGTGGCAAAGAGTTTTCATGACGTCATAAATGTCGTCGTCGAAAATAGTAACAACCTTGGGCGTATTGAGTTCCAATGACGAAAGTTTGCTGATGTCGATGGTCTTCGATGACGACTGTAGACGTTTAGGAGCTTTTCGCGGAGTATGGACTCGGACGTCGGTGTAATCAGATCAGACAACCTGTGCTACAGCAATAATGATACAATGTGCCAATCCGGCGGTCCTCCGTAAGCACCACTCAAGAACGTAGGCTACAGCACGGTCTTTTGTCAATTCTCGATCCATGCTACTAAGAGGAACGTACCAAGACCACATCTGCTGCATCTCAAAGTACAAAACCAATTGATCTTTGTTCTTCGCTTCAGCCAATGACAATGAATGGTTTGGCGCGTGTTCTTGAAGTGTTTTTCAATTTGCAAGTGAGTTTGTGCATCGGCCGGATCTATGAGACAAAGGAGACACGAAGAGAACGACCAGATAGGTGTCCTCGGGTCAAAGATTCCACCTGTACAGGTGGGGTCATGCTGAATCTCTCGCAACTCACCTTTTATCTATGCTGCACTATACGCACGCATTCAATTTAGCGCAGCCGTTTCACAGAGGAAAAACATCTAAATTTGGAGTGACGCAGATTCTGTAAAGTGCCCGATCAAAGACATCAATTGGCTAGGGTATAAAAGTCCAAATGGAAAGCGGGAAGGAAAAGCGGGAAGGAGAGTACGTAGGCAGACAGGTAGGCAGACAGGTAGGCAGACAGGTAGGCAGACAGGTAGGCAGACAGGTAGGCAGGCAGGCAGGTGGGTATTTAGGTAGAGGATGTAGGAAGGAGAGAAAGAGTCTAAGTCTAGAAAAGACCATGGCTTTTTTGGTTTTTTGAGGTGGAGTATACAGAACATCATGAAAGTATACATATCCTGCATCGAGGCTCGGAAGTCTATGGATCTATAAGGGAGACAGAAGGCATAAAAAAAGCGAAGCGAATGTGCAAGTGATGACGAGACTAAGCAAATGAATGTGATAATGAACATAGAAACGCGAATGAATGCTATTGCAAACAACAAGAACTGTGCGAAATGAAAAGGACAAATTGAGAATTTGAGAACTGAGGTGTGGTGGGAACATATACATGAGAAATTCGAAAGACAAAAAGTAGAAGAAAAATCAATGAGGAAAGAGACATGCATAAAAGAACTCGACGATAAAGAAAAATGCATTGAATCAGTCAATCTTTGCCAAAGGCACAGAGAACCAAATCACCGCTGAGGAGAATCATCCTCCCAAGAACCCATTCTCAAAAATCTCGCCAACACCTCTTCCGATCCACGCTTGAACACGTCAACTCCTCTGGCCGGATCAAAGACACGAGACGCCTTCCTCGGCTGAGGAGGGAAAACCACAGGAAGCCCTGTAGGCGGAGAGGCAGGTCCTGTGGATGAAGGCAGTGATGCTGATGATGAACTGTCAGAAGAGCGGCGAACTATACCTGGTGACTCTACGCTCGCTCTCGTAGTGGTCCTACCCGTCGTCGTCGCTCTTGGCATTTGCTGGACAGCTACATGGATGTTCAAGGGAGGTGTCATCGACACCGGGGAAACAGAGAAAGGGGATTTAACCGCAGGGGCGGGACGGGCAGTAGGCTCATCAGGGAACTCAAACTCACGCGGAGACCGTACATTCTGTTGAGTCGGTGTTGGAGGCGATCGAGTCCCGTTGAGTGGTTCACCTTGAATGCTTGCCCCAGTACTGACCACGGGTGGTAATGTTCCAGACACCATGGAAGGCGCCCATCTTTTAGCATTACCGCCCGCAGCCTGTAGGGTCAACGATGCTTTTCGAGATCTTGTCGGTGATGATTCTTGTTGTTGTGCAATATTGCTACCCTGTGAAGAGCGAAGAACCTTTGGCGAATCAATAGTAACTTGAATGGCCTGGCTCCTCATCTCTCGAGGAGTAGTTTGAACGCCACGTACTCGATATTCTTTCTTTTTACGCTTATAAGTATACCCAGCTGAAATCGAAGATGTTCTTGATCTTGTCGTCGGAGTTCGACCCGCCGTGGGCGAAGCATTCGTCGTTTCGTGATCGCTATCCTCCACGTAACGAATACCACTGACCACCGGCTCGTCGTCGTCATCCGTATTGTCTTCATCGTCACCATCTCGACTACTCATCTCAGCTCGCTCATCCCAGCTCTTTCTTCGACTTCTCCGGTAGTCATTCCCATCATATCCAGGTGATGACTGCGGAGGGGGTTGAGGGGGTTTGACAAGCCTCGAAGCGTATCGTTGGATGCTTGGCACATTATCCCATACATTGGCAAATGCAAGATTGCTAGGCAAACCGTAAATGGGCGCAGGGACCTTTGTTCTGGGAGGTGGTGACTCGGGTTTAACCGGTTCTGGCTCAGGGACAGGTGCAAGTGTCGGGGCTTCCTGAGCAGGTTCTGGGAACAGTTGTGCAGGGGGAGCATCGGAAGTTGGGAAAACTCGTCCAGGCCTATGACGGGCTTTGCTTTCCCAAGGGAACACCGGCTTGACCTTGCTGGTGTCGGGATTAGGAGCATCGTCACTATCGCCAGTAACTTGACGATAATGACCTTGCCTCAGTAAAGTTTCTGGGATCTGGGAAGGGGGTGGAGGTTGAAAAAATGCACCAGAATCCGATGCAGAGGGACTTTCATGGTGTATTTGGTGAGTATGATCATGAGCCCTACTGGGAGGTTGATCCCAAATATTTGGGAAATAGGTATCTGAAGGAAACGCATTGGGAACAGGCGAGGTTGTCGGAGGAGGTTCGACAGCAGGATTCCAGAGAAGTTTTGGGGGCGAAGAGGGGCGAGGGGGCTCGACACGATGATGATGGGTTTCTATATGCTGGGGCTGTGAATAATGCTGAGGTTGAGGTTGGAAGGGAGAATCCTGTTGCGACTGAGGCTGAGACTGGGAACCTTGTTGAAACTGAGGCTGAGATTGAGACTGGGAGTGAGAACCCTGTTGAGACTGAGACTGAGACTGGAAATGATGCTGAGGTTGAGACTGGAAGTGGGAATCGTGCTGAGAGTGAGACTGCGAATGTGGCTGTGGCTGTGAATGATGGTATTCGATATGAGATACCACAACGCCTTGCTCGTTTTTGTAATATATAGGCTGAGGCTGATGGTATTCCCGATCGTGATGTTCGCCGCCACCAGTGACATGAATGCTGTGGCTGCCTCCAAGATGCGGAGGCTGATGCGGGTGGGGACTTTGCTGATAAGAATGTCCATCATGAGAAGCCGAAGTGTCGTGGCTGTATTGATTGCCTTGGGGGTGCTGGAACTGAGGGCCTTGGTGATAATAAGGCGCGGAAGAGTCAAAATAAACTTGTTGCGTTCGAGAGCCCGGATTCGGAGGAGGAAGGGACACAGTTCCCAGGTGAGGACTTGGGGGAATCTCGTTTGGGCCTGGTGTCCGAGGGGTGTGCGTTGAGCGGCCAGAATTTGCCGGAATGGCTTCGGACTTTCCTTCTTCTGGTTCTTTTGGGGGTGGCTGGGGCCTCATCAAATGCACACGGCCTTCCAGCGGCATACTCCTGTATTCACCTTCGCCACTAGCCCTATCATGAGGCTGGAAACCCGTAGAGCTCACACCTTCAATAGCAACACGACGCAGGTCCTCTAAGCCCAAGGAACCAGCACCACCCAAGGGACCTCCTGCAGGAGCAGAAGACAAGAATTCGGCACCAGTCCCACTCTGTTCGTCCCATGCAGAGACATACCTCCTGACCTCAAACTCGGTGTCAGGGATGATGGTTTGGGCGCGGTAGTGTTTATCGTAGACATTAAACCATTTATCTAGAAGCGAATTATAATCGTAAGCTTGTTGTTGAGGTTCTGGTGTTGAGGAAGCTGAAGACACTTGTTGCGAAGACTGGGAAGCAAACGGAGCGCGATAAGGAATAGATTTCCAAGGTTTATTAGGGCCGATAAAGTGAATTGCAGATATTTGGGAGCCAAACCGTTCATAGGCTGGAGCATAACTGAGAAAAAGATCGCACGTCAACACCGGAGACAGGTAGACAAGGAGACGCGGACTGACGTGTATGCAGCTGTGGGAGTCGTATTATAAGTAAAACTGAGTCTGTTCCAATTATTGCCTCTCCACTCATTTAAGAGACCTTGATCACCGCCGTCCCAAGAACCTTTGGCTTTTAGGAGTTGTTGAAGCTCTGAGAATTTTTCTTCCCCCGGAGAGAGAACCAGAACACCTGAATTGAAAATATCCGGCCAGCCTACATCTGGAACGGCGGAGAACTCGTGTGGAGTGGAGAAAAGGTGAGACAATGGACGAATCGGAAGCACATCCGCATCAAGAAATATTATTTTGGAGTACTGGGTCAAACGAAATACGTGTAATTTGGTGAGGACTGCGTTAAGATCCGGACGACCTGTTTACGAAAAAAGGATATCAGCAAAGACCGATGACCACAGGCATGCTGTTAACGTATCCAAGTGAAGACAGTGATAGGACGGGAGTAGCCCCACCAGGAGGATAAGGTTGGATCATGTGTTCTCGGACGCGTTTTGAAACCGAGTCAAAAGCCAGCGAGGATAACCAATTGAAAGAAAAAAGGGAAAAACGCGTCGAATGCTCTAGTTGAAGGGTTAGAAGGGCTTACCTAGCAGCTGTAGGCCCTTGTCGTTTTCCTGAAGGATGAGTTCAACACCGATAACCACGTCGAAAGCCTTTCTGAGTAATTTTATGCTTGAGACATCGACTGATTCCGGGGTGACGAGACAGACGGTTTGGAAGTCTAGCTCTGGAGGTACTGCTGGATGCGGATGAATGTCTCGGAGGGCAGCAGCGAGAGCGAGAGCACCGGGCAAATAATGGTCTGACGTTAATAGGGTAACGAAGGCATAGGGAGATGCCATGAACGGGGGGGAAAGGAGAAACAACTGGCAGTCGTAGGATAATAAGTTAAGGACAAGATGGGTCCGAGGCTCAAGAGGACTTGTCCCGCATCAACCAACCCTAACCTTATTTTAAACTATTGTCACTGTGCCTCTCGAAAAAAATTTCGTGCAATTTCCAATACAAACACTAACTGCGAAATGAACTCGGGTGATGTTCTAGAGTCGCTCAGACACAACAAATAAATTGACATTTGCTCAGTGCTGGCCATGCCAGAGAGGACGGAAGAGCTGCATCGGATCTGCTATACTGCTTCTGCCGAATAGAAAGAGACTACTAACGCTCACAAATGCACGATTTCCATCAGAGAAAGAAGACAGAAATTAGAGAAGATAGAGTACGACGACATAGGTCTATACGGACACACGTAAAACAACGAAGGGCAGACGGAGAGTACCGTTGGCCGAAAATCAGCGCCTTTTGACGTCATGCTTTTTCGACTTTCATGGCTGCCCGTCTCAAGCACCTCCAGCTTTTCAGACGGCAGGCCCACTGGTCGTCCTACTCGCCGCCCGTCTTCACCAGTACACCTGCCGCTCGTCGCTCGTTCGCAAAGAAAGCCCTCTGGCTTCTTCCTGCCGGTGCCGGACTCTTCCTCTTCGTAACCCCTTCCGCCCAGAAATCTCTCATCCCTACCCTAATTTCTTCTCCCACTGTCATTCCATGCCCTCCTTCCACCCAGAGAAGTCAAGAACCACTTATCATCCGCTCTCCGTACGAAGAGCATCTGTCGTGGCGGTCTCGAATACTCTCCATTCTGCGGACGCGTATATGGCACCCAATCCTGACCGCGAAACGCTTTGTATATCTCTGTATCCTCTTCTTGCCAGTGATAGTGACTAGCCCTATGCTGCTCGTCGGAAAGCCAGAGAAGAGATATCACGGCGACGGATGGGGTGCCATATGGTGGTATGATTTTTTGGTCAGTCGGATGGAGGCTGCTGGTCCGACATTCATCAAGGTTCGTACACCGAGTTGCTGCCCCCTTTTTTCCTAGTCCTGACTTGTTCCAGCTTTCACAATGGGCTGCTTCTCGGGCCGATCTCTTTCCATCGTTTCTGTGCGACAGATTGGGGTCACTTCATTCCCGCGGAAAACCGCATTCAATCCATCATACTAGGAAAGTAATTGAAAGAGTCTTCCAGCGCCCCTTTGATCAAGTTTTCGAGGAGTTTGGTGAGGAACCCATAGGTTCCGGTGCCATAGCTCAGGTACGCCATGATAAGCTGCGTCCAGAAATAGCCGCTAAAACGCGTCAACAATTTCAGGTTTACCGTGCCATTCTCAAACAAGATCTCATACCTCCTTCTTACCTTGGACCTCGTCGGCACAGAACGTCTACAGCCGCCATTAGTCCCGTCATTCTCCAAGATCCTCTACCTTCAGTTCCAACCGCAGCTGTAGCGATCAAAGTCCTTCATCCCGGCGTGTCGAAACTAATTTCCCGAGATCTCTCCATCATGTCTTTCTTTGCCGATTTCATCGATTTATTCCCTGGCATGCAATGGTTGTCACTCCCTGAAGAAGTTCAAGTGTTTGGTGATATGATGTTCCAACAACTCGATCTGCGACACGAAGCCGAAAATCTCTTGACTTTTGAGACTAATTTTGCGCCGAGACGTGTTCCCGTCAACTTTCCAAGACCTCTGAACAACTGGTCTACTCAGGAATTGCTTATCGAGGAGTACCAAAACGCTTTACCTATGGAGATGTTTTTAAAGAACGGAGGCGGACCATTTGACGAGCAAGTAGCCACCGTCGGTTTAGACGCGTTTCTCGCAAGTTTCTCTGCTCCTTTCTCTCTTGTTATTTCTTCTGATATATGCGCGTAACAGAATATGTTATTATTGGACAATTTCGTCCATTCAGATCTTCACCCAGGCAATATCATGATCAAATTCTCGAAGCCAGCTTCTACGGCATTCTTATTAAAGAACCTGTGGAATAGCATGCGAACATACTTCTCTCCTTCTTCCCCTAATTCTGAGGTAGAACACATCATACCCCCAGACTATTCCGAATCGGATTCTATCGTCTCCCACCTACGTTCCCTATCCAACAACCGTTCCGCCTGGCTCCAAGAACTCTCAAACCTCCGTGAAGACGGATACATCCCCGAAATCGTATTTATCGACGCAGGATTGGTCACCACTCTCTCCGCCACCAACCGTCGCAACTTCCTCGACTTGTTTCGTGCTCTAGCTGAATTCGACGGATACCGAGCCGGTCAACTCATGGTCGAACGTTGTCGTTCACCTGAACTGGCGATCGACACCGAGACCTTCGCTCTCAAGATGCAACATCTCATTTTGAGCATCAAGCGCAAGACGTTTTCTCTAGGTCAGATCAAGATCACTGACGTCCTCACAGACGCTCTGAAATGCGTTCGACAGCATCATGTCAAGATGGAAGCGGACTTCATTAACACGGTGATTTCGATATTGCTTTTGGAGGGGATAGGGAGACAGTTGGATCCGGGGTTGGATTTGTTCAAGAGCGCCTTGCCGATATTAAGGCAGCTGGGAGGGCAGATGGCTACGAGGGAGAGTATGAAGAGGGAGTTGAATGATTTACCCAAGAGCGAGTTGGGGGCATTTTTGAAAGTCTGGGTTTGGTTGGAGGCGAGGGAGTTTATATCAGCATCGATTGTGAACGCGGATGATTTGGTCAAATATGATTGGTGAGTGGTATCTTTTTTTCTTTTCTTCCTGGATGCATCTACTGTATTCGTTGAGTTGTCGGGACTCATGTGTTTCCATTCAGGCTCACGTTCAGTGTATAACGAAATGATTTGCATCGGTATATCCTAGGTCCTAGAATATACCACGAACATGAGTGAATCTAGGAACGTACTCATGTTCGTCCTCAAGGCTTCATAATAGAAAGTTTTATCTTGCCGGTTACTTCCCTAGACTGTATTTTATGTATCTTACTATACAGAAAATCCGACTTGGAGAGTTGGTACTAATGAATATACACGGAGGTGCAGCTAAAGCGAGGGTACCCGATCAGACCCGATCTGAGAATTCTTATGTCACGTGTTTGAACAACACTTCCGAGAAATTAAAGAATGCGCCTCTGAGCCGCCACTCTTAGCTTAAAACGTTCGACTGTTAGTGCTGTCGGTCCCAGGTTAAATCTAGAGGACGTATAGGTGCACAAATGCTATGTTTTGTAGGCCTGAACGCCTTCAAGTTGACCGGCCCGGGCGCTGGAGAAAAGAGGTCCGTGCTAAAACACACTCATCATTCCGTTTTGCCATTTCTTCGCTCATATCATTGGTGAGCTAGTCCTGGATTAGTGCACATAATCTGTTGTGAACATGTAGGTGCATGAACTCGGATGTCTCCTTTGTCGACCCGCAGGCCTTGTTGAAGTAGAGAAGACCAAGTTTGAAACCGTGCGAAGATGGCACCAGTCCAGCTTTCTAGCTTGCGTGTAGACACGATGCAATGTTGTACACATCTCGAAGATCTAGGGTGGCATGTGTAAATATCCAAGCCGGCACGTTCAAACTTGATCAGGTATACGCAGGTATGACACTAATTTATGGAGAATACGTTAGCAAGTACTGAGCCACTCACCAGTAGGTTGTTACATTCCACTGGTACCGGTGACTTAGGAGCATTCCGGAAGTCACACCATTCTAAATGCTGGAGTTTGAACTGGCTCAAAACGACTGCACGGCGAATCAAAAGATCGATACGAGGTCCTCACCCAATTTCATGACGGGCGCTTCGAATTATTTCTTTTGTCACCCAACCCGTGCGGAGGCTTACTTCACTTCCATGTTTCCTTAAGGTGAATGCACTCCAGTTCGATTACTCCCCCGTTTCAATCGTCGGTGATCCAATTCCAGCTCTAACAACGAATTGCCTCATGAAAGGGCCACCCTCACTTTCATGAGGCCACCCTCACGCGTTATCATTTCAAGCGCGGGCCGGCCAGCCTTTTCGTCTCTTCGTGGATCCAGGACTAGTACCGATCCCATAGGTGAAGAAGCAGACATGCCAACTCGCTGAATGAAACCATTTTTCCCTTCTAAAGTTGCCATCTCCAACCGAATGTTATTGATCCTCAGAGCAGTTAAAGCAGATCACGAAGTCACAACAATATAGGGGACAATCGGTGGTCGCGTTAATGTCGCACGCCTGCTAGAAGCAACTAAGGGCTTCGGCAGACGGATATGAATGCTTTGACCAGTAAACCTTTGTTCTGACCTATTCCGTAACACCCTTTCTATGTCCTTGACCGTCATTTTTCCGTGTATATGACTTCAAAATCACATCTTGATATGTCTCCAATGTTAGAATCCCGACATACTGCATTGGCATGGAGGAGATTCGTCGCTAGAGAATTAGCGCTCAGGGAAAACGATCTTATTGCGGGAGATCTAGCTTGCTAAAACACAGGTCTTCACTGCAATTTCCGACAAGTTCCGGGACCGCTTTTGCCTTACCAGAACATCAACAAACGAACATCTGTACACGATGCATAAAGAGAATTCTTGCGTTCATGTCATTGGATTTGCGTGGTTGTCGTACGAGTGAACGCTGCGCCTGCTCCTGGCGACGGCCTTAAGAGGGATTCGATACAAGCCCACCTCAACCAAACTTTCTCTCATGTTGCGACTCGGACTCCCCTACTGGTTAACTTGGAAAAAATGGTTCCCTATAGACCGTCTTCCTGACTCCGTATGCCTGCTAATTCTTTTCTACCATCTCATCGAAGAAGTAATTCATGTCCCTAGCTTTTCAGTACAGCTTCGAGATTACTTATACCGTTCAAAGACATCGAGTTCCCAAGTAAAGGAGAAATTGCGGGAGACGTCGCTATTATGGCACTCAAAATAGCCAAGGAGGCGATCCCTGTCCCAATGGCCCAGCTCCCTGTCGACCTAGCAATAGAAGTTATTGATGCGTGTCAAGTGAGGACGGAACTATTCATTTAAACGTCCAGTCCAATGCTTAGTCCATATTTAGCGAACCCGTAGCTCCCTGAGGAGAGCAGAAGAAGTGAGAGATCGTACCACCTCACTTCTCCTTACAATAGGACGGAAAATGTCCGAGCAATCAGCGGACGAGATTCCTGAAACTTTTAAAGAGGATATCGATGAAATTGAAAAGTGAGATCTTATTATTATTGTTGTTGTTGTTGTTTTATCTGAAGAGCCAACCTGTAGGCTGCTCCGCGACGTTCGAACTCGGCTCGGAGATTTTTGTAAGCAGTCCCGGTTGTTCAAGGTTTTTTCCAAGAGGTCGAGTGAAGAGTTGATAGATAGGTGCCTGCTTAGGTTGGACAGTTGCCTAGCTAAGTTCACGGTACGCGACTTCATTCATGTCCTCGAGCTTCTTGCAATAACCGAACAAATTGATTATCAAATCTAGCTCGAGCGTGATCTTGAAAATGTGTTTTATCTACAAAGAATAGAGGCTAATATTGAAGCTATCAAGACGCAAAATATCATACTCCAGCCAATGATCGAGCAGTTGTTGTTGAATTCCGAACATAGATTCCACCGACCAAGCCAACAAACTCCCGGGCAATTTCGTTTCCGTCCTCGTTTAGAGCTCTTCTACGGTCGTAATGACGCGGTAGAGCGCTTGGTGACGAGGTTGACGTTGCCAGAAAACAATAGCGAACAGGTATTTATAGCTCTCGGAGGATGTGTTGGTATTGGAAAGACCTCCCTTGCTATTGCAGTATCGGAGGATCAAAGTGTCTGCGACCGATTCGAAAATGATCGGTTCTGGGTTCACTGCTCCAAGGCAAACTCTGCCACCCTGTTTCTGGATACCCTCTACGAAACCCTCTGCATCAGAAAGAAGACAGGGAATACCTTGTATGACATTATTGCCGAACTCGAGCCACCGTCTGAAAATCAAGCTCACCAGCCCTTTCGACTTCTAGTGTTGGACAATTTTGAGACGCCTTGGAGTCTGGAGGCTCAGGAGCACGAAGAGGTCGAACGTGTTCTTCATTCTTTAATGTCTATCCGGCGTCTTTCCATCCTCATTACTATACGAGCAAATCAGCCTCCCGCGGGGCTATGGGAAATGGAATTGATTACAGTCCTAGATCCGGAGGCGTCACGCAAAATTTACACAGAAATTTATCCAGAAAGCAAGGAGGAAGGGCTTTCTGACCTTCTTGTCTCTCTCGGTCATCTTCCTTTAGCCGTGACTCTCGCAGCCCAGTACGCACGGACGAATGGCGCGACACCTATCGAGCTGCTAGAAGCCTGGAATCACGAAGGCGCCAATGGCCTGACTGTCGGCGACGGTAACGACAACAAGATAACTGCGACCATCAAACTCTCTGTTGACAGTCCTCTCATGCGAAAAAGGCCCGATTCTCTGAAGCTCCTCGTCTTCTTGGCCCTATTTCCAGCTGGGGTCCCAACTACCTACTTGCATGACTGGTTACCCAAATCCGTCGATCGATTAAAAGCTCTGTCGACACTGAACAATGCTGCCTTGGTCGAGCAAAGGGATGAGACCATCGTCGTAACGCCTGTCATTCGCACACATGTTCTTCATCCCGAGCACACCCCTCGAGAGATTCTCAATGACACCAAATGTCATGTCCGTCGACTCTGCTGTTCCCTTCTTGCGAAGCACAAGTCACATCCTGGTGAACATTCTTATCTGAAGGACAAGGAGTTTATATCCAGCCAGGAGACCAACTTTCAATCCATTCTCTTAGACGCTACCACTGATCCTGACGCCGATATGAGTCCGGATGTGTTTGGAGCGCTGTTGACTCTTTGTTGGCATCAAGTCTGGACTCGACCTCGTCTTGAACTCATTAAACGCGTGTGCTCTTTGTCTAATCGCCTCCATACGAGAGACAGCCGACACGTTGCGGAATCTCTGGCTTGTTATGGTGAAATGTGTTACGTACTCACTCAATTGAAAGACGCGATTGAAAATTACACGCAGGCTCACGACAAATTTATCGAACTAGGGAACCATATCGAGGCTGCTTATTGCACCCTCAAACTTGTTGAAGCTCGAATGCATCGTGATCCTTTGTTTGACGAAGATCTGGCTCTTGTTGAACGAGCTCAATTAGAGTACGGGCGAGGCAATACCTTTGGGGAAGCGCTTTGTCTGATGTATACTGGGAAGGTTCATTGGCAAAAATCGCTCGAAGGAGGTGAAGTCGATGGACGGCTCAGTGATGCCCTTAGTGCTTTGAAGAAAGCGAAGAAGAAATTTGAGCACTTGGGAAGTCGTTTCGAGTTGGCGCATTGCCTCTACTTTTTGTGTAGGGCCCATCACCAAATAGTGCTGTCCAAGCAACCCCGACAGGATAACGATTCAGATGAAACAGAACCCTCTACAGATCTTAACCTCTCAATGGCATTACGCTATGCCAGCGATGCTTCAAACCTGTACAAGAAGTGCGGCTATGGAGAATATTCCGGGAGGGGTCTGATTGCTCTCTCCAACATTCTGGAGAATCAAGGGCTTTATGATCAGGCTTTGCAGATCGCCTACCAAGCCCTAGACTGTTGGAAAGCCTTGGGTAGCCCTTTTGGGGTTGCTCAAGCGCTACATCGTTGTGGTGGCGTTTTTTTGGCGGATGGTCAATACATGTCCGCTTTGGATGTTACAAGAAAAGCACTCAGATCTTATGCGGAGGTTGACCAGAATAACTTTGTCAAGCAAACGTTGATGGATAAGTGCCAGACACAGTTTGATCAAGCCGAGAGATTTTTGGGGGAGGCTGGTAATGTATAAGGCACGGTAGTGAATCTTACATTTTTCTGTTCCATCTACATATTTACACCCACAAGGAATAATGACTGTAAAGTAACTCACCTCAGTGCTCAGTTGTAAAAAGTGACTGAGGCTTACATACGTATCTAGCTACAATATTACAGCGGACTTTAGACTACACGAGGATGCCCGGGCACTTGTATACTGGTATAATGTAGACTCGAACCAGCCGCCCTGTGTGCATGACGGTTTGATGACAATGCCTATCCGGGTTCAACATCAGGCTGGAGGAGCTGTGTAATCTACCTACCTACCTTATAAGGACCTGATAAGTACCTACCTCCATCGTGTAATCTACCTAATCAAAGGGACTGGCTCGAGCCTAGGCATAATATATCGATACTATAATCATTTCACATTCACTCGATGCTCATATGGCCTTTCAGGATGATTCAAATTAAGTATAACCCGTCAGAGACAAGTTGAATCGCAGGTTCAAGCTGTACTGGACGAGGGTTGGACAACTTGGGGAGAGTTTTCTCTAATGGCGACCGAAATATTGGTTGGTAAGATATAAGCATTGCCGTTGTAAAATTTCAACGTGCTGTCACAACGACATTGTCAACGAGTAGTCCTCAGATTCGGTTATAACCCGTAATGAATTGTTTGTACTTATGTTTGTACTTACGTGTTCTATGATCCTCCGGAATGTGCCGTCCTCAGCCTCCTGAGCCACGACATTAATGATCGCCCTGACTATTTTCGGTCCCGGTTTAACGCGCAAAATCTGTGTAGGATCTGGAGTACGCACAGGCCTTGTCAGTTTGCATGCCTTGCTGGGTCAAGAACCGTCCTAGGCCTACAGCTTTCATTTCTGTTTCGGGCGCCCTTTTCTAACTCACATTCCTGGTACCGTTTGGTCTCGGAGTGATGTACGGAACCCGTTGCAAATAGATTTGAGGAGCACCGTTTTCTTCGTCGGCTTGTGGGCCTTGTCGGAGAGGGGAAGTCCTTCGAAATCGCACGAAGACATTCGTGTTTTGCAAAAGAACATGTAGGACGTCTGATTTGTCCACCTGCTGGCCTTGTTGGAGAAGCCCTTTCAAATCGGGTGAAGACATTCATCCGCATTCGCTCTCCTTGAGTCATGTGTAAACACGATGCGCTGTGTGCACATTTCGTAGATCTGAAATTACATAAATGATAAAGTTCGCGCATCAAGCTCAAGACTCGCTTTGGTATACACAGCTGGTATTTCATTCGTTTTTGTAGAGTACATCGACATTGAGAGACGTTAACATTCAGGTTGTCTCACCCCACCGGTGACTTGGGAGTAAATCGTGAAGGCCGTGCCATTCTGGGTGTTGAAGCTGTGGCTAGCGCTGAACTTCGCACCTACAATGATTCCGCGACAAAAAATAGGATCGATGTGAACTCTTTCCGCTCGAACATGCACTGTATGTCTGGCACTGTGGACATCTTTGACCCAATCTCATACGAAAACATTAGTTCACTTCCGTTCTTCTCACCTACCACTCGGGGTAAGTCAGACGCGTTTTTGGCTTCTCAGCTCCAACCTTCAGTGCTTCCATTCCTGCTCTCGCAGCGAATAGCCTCATGAAAGAGGTGCTACCACACTCATGCATTATCATCAGCCTCGATGTCAAGGCCGGGCCGGTTGCACTTTTCAATTCTTTGTAGATTCAGGGTGAAGAAGATGTGCCGACTCTCTTCTTCCCTCTCGAGCTGTCGTCTCCAATGTTTTTCGCCCTTGCTAATGTATATTTCGGCCTATTCTGGAACCACTTGCAGCACTTTTCAAATTCTCGACTGTGTTCCGTGTATATGACTTCAAATTCATATCACCACAGATTTTAAATGGTGTTTGAAAACTCGCGTCGCATTTTCATCACTGTAAATGCAGAGACGGCGTGCAGCTTCTAGGGTTAGCGCCTAGGACAAACATCATTGCGCGCGTTATGAACCTTTCTGAAACAAGACCAAAATGAATCCAGATTGAAAACTGAGACCGGTCAATTTCCGACAAACTAGATCGTACTCGAGTGTGATATACGAAGTCAAGTCTTGCCCATTCATGCCGTTGGAGTTGCATGGCTGGTAGTACGAGCGAACGCTGCGCCTGGTCCTGGCGACAAGCTTCAAAAGCCGTTCGACACGAGTTTACTTCAATTAGTTGTTCCCTCATGTCACTATTCTGTATACCCTGGTCAACTAGTTCCAGCAAGTTCTCCAATGACTATGCTCCCGACACTGTATGTCGCTCATTACTTCTGTTGTTTCGTCTCAGCGTATAGTTAATCCATATCGTTAGCCTCACAGTAGACCTTTGCTATTACTTCGTCCGTGGAAAGACATCAAGTCACCAAGTAAAGGTCGGATTGCTGGAAACACTGCTATATCTGCACTTAAAATAGCTGGGGATTCTCTACCTTTCCCGGGGGCCAAGGCCGCCGTCGGCGTAGCAATACATGTTATCGATATGTGTCTGGTGAGGACAGAGTCACTTGAATCTTGAATACCGATTCTCACCGCACTTTTAGCAAACCCGCAATTCCCTGGATCGAGCAGAAGAACTGAGATATCGAATCAACATGCTGCTCTTTACCATGGTACAAAAACTGTCCGGGCAGCCAGCGAAGGAGATTTCCGAAGGTCTCAAGAATGATATCCAGGATTTCTTGGGGTCAGAACCTTTGTTTTTCTGTTGTATCTGACCTGACCCTATTTACAGGGAACTTTGTTACATCGAAACGAAATTGGAAAAAGTCTGCAAGCAACCCTGGTTGTTAAAAGCTCTTTCCAAGGAGGCAAATGAACAGTTCATAGACAAGTGCCTGATGAGGCTGGACGGCTACCTGGATAGATTTGGAGTACGTGACCGTGTTCTTGTTCTTACAGTTGAATAATCGAATTGACTGTTGGATCCAGCTAGCGCGTGAACTTGAAAATGGTTTCTCTCTCAAGAGAATAGAAGATGGCATCGAGAAGCAAAATAGGATACTCCAACCAATGATCGAAAAGATGTTATTGGGCTCCGACCACGAATTCCATCAGGCAACCCAATCTATCTCCCAGCAGCCACGTCTCCCTCCTCGTTCGCAAGTCTTCTATGGTCGCGATGTCGCAGTAGAGCATCTAGTGACGAAGCTCAGAGCAGTCTCAGAAAATAGTGCCGAACAGGCATTTATAGCCCTCGGAGGTTGTGGTGGTATGGGGAAGACCTGCCTTGCTCTTGCGGTATCGGAACATCACAGTGTTTGTGACCGATTTGGAAGCAATCGATTCTGGGTTCCCTGCGTGAAGGCAGGCTCGGCCGCCCTCCTACTAGATACACTTTACGACTCCCTCTACATCACGAAGAAAACTGGGAGGACCTTGGACGACATTATTGCTGAACTCGAGCCACCGTCTGAAAATCCCGCTCTTCAGCCCTTTCGACTTCTGGTCATGGACAATTTCGAGACGCCTTGGAATCTGGAGGTTCAGGAGCACGAAGAGGTCGAACGTGTTCTTCATTCTTTAATGTCTATTCGACGTCTTTCCATCCTCATTACTATACGAGCAAATCAGCTTCCCGTGGAGCGATGGGAAATGGAATTAATTACGGCCTTAGATCTAGGGGCATCAACCAGAATTTACACAGAAATTTATCCAGAAAGCAAGGAGGAAGGGCTTTCTGAACTTCTTGTCTCTCTCGGTCATCTTCCTTTAGCTGTTACTCTCGCAGCCAGGTACGCACGGACGAATGGTGCGACACCTATCGAGCTACTAGAAGCTTGGAATCACGAAGGCGCCAATGGCCTGACTGTCGGCGACGGTAACGACAACAAGATAACTGCAACCATCAAACTCTCTGTTGACAGTCCTCTCATGCGAAAACGGCCCGATTCTCTAAAGCTTCTCGTCTTCTTGGCCCTATTTCCAGCTGGGGTCCCAACTACCTACTTGCATGACTGGTTACCCAAATCCATCAATCGGTTAAAAGCTCTGTCGACGCTGAACAATGCCGCCTTGGTCGAGCAAAGGGGTGAGACTATTGTCGTAATGCCTGTCATTCGCACACATGTTCTTCATCCCGAGCACACCCCTCAAGCAATTCTCAATGACACCAAGTGTCATGTCCGTCGACTTTGCTGCTCCCTTCTTGCGAAGCACAAGTCACATCCCGGTGACCATTCTTACCTGAAGGACAAGGAGTTTATCTCTAGCCAAGAGACCAACTTTCAATCCATTCTTTTAGACGCTACCACTGATCCCGATGCCGATATGAGTGCAGATGTGCTCAGAGCACTGTTAACTCTGTGTTGGCATCAAGTCTGGACTCGACCTCGTCTTGAACTCATTGAACGCGTGTGCTCTTTGTCTAATCGCCTCCATACGAGAGACAGCCGATACGTTGCGGAATCTCTGGCTTGTTATGGTGAAATGTGTTACGTACTCACTCAATTGAAAGACGCGATTGAAAATTACACGCGGGCTCACGATGAGTTTATCGTCTTGAACGAATATTCCGCAGCTGCTGATTGCACCATCAAACTCGTTGAATCCAGAATGCATCTCGATCCCTCGTTCAGCGGGGATCTGGAACTTGTTCAACGAGCTCGATCAGAGTATGGCTCGGACAATGCCTTCGGGGAAGCACTTTGTCTGATGTATACTGGGAAAGTTCATTGGCAAAAATCGCTCGAAGGAGGTGAAGTCGATGAACGGCTCAGTGATGCCCTTAGTGCCTTGAAGAAAGCAAAGAAGAAATTTGAGCACTTGGGAAGTCGTTTCGAGTTGGCGCATTGCCTCTACTTTTTGTGTAGGGCCCATCACCAAATGGTGCTGTCCAAGCAACCTCGACGGGATAACAATACCGATGAAACAGAACCCTCTGCAGATCTTAACCTCTCAATGGCATTACGCTATGCCAGCGATGCTTCGAACTTGTACAAGGAGTGCGGCTATGGTGAATATTTCGGAAGGGGTTTGATTGCTCTCTCCAACATTCTGGAGAATCAACGGCTTTATGATCAGGCTTTGCAGATTGCCTACCAAGCCCTAGATCATTGGAAAGCTTTAGGCAGCCCTTTTGGGGTTGCCCAAGCCCTACATCGTTGTGGCGGTGCTTTATTCGTGATGGGTCAATACGCATCTGCTCTGGATGTTACCCAAAAAGCACTCGCATTTTATGCAGACATTGATCAAGATAGCTTTGTCAAGCGGATTTTCGTGGGCAGGTGTGAGACGCAACGCGTTGAGATCGAGAGGCATTTGAGGAGCCAGATTCGCCGGTAATATATAAAAGTACGACAATTTAACACAACATATCTTACACTTGTCACTTTATCTACTTTCCCTATTTCTACAAGCTACGCTGACTATTTCCATAAGAGAGCATTCTAATGTCTCCTAGTTTATATGTTACCAAGCTCTTTCGTACTGACAAGCTGCTTTTACGGGTACACCAAGCTCCTGTGCTGCTTTCAAAGACCAATGAGGGTTCCTCAACAATTCCCTGGCAAGGAATACGACGTCGGCTTTGCCCTCTTGAAGATACGATTCTGCCTGCTGGGCCTCGGTAATCATTCCAACGGCACCAACCATACCAGATGGATGCGCTTTCTTGATGGCCTCAGCAAATGGAACCTAACATGAGGATTTTAAGTTGTGAGCACGGCATGGTAAAGTCTTAAAAACAAACCTGATATCCAGGACGAGCGTGAGGATGCTGCTTGTACCAATTTCCTCCGGAACTGACATGCACCATGTCTACACCAATCTTGTACATTTCTCCGGCATAAATCTTACTTTGCTCGACACCGAACTGCTTCCACAATCCGTCTTCGCCTTGTTCGGGTTCTTCTGCCCATTCGAAAGCAGAGATGCGGACGAAAAGGGGTTTCGACCAGGCCGATCGGCAGCGAGAAATCAACTGAAGAGGCCAGCGAAGCCGATTCTCGAGGGGTTGACCACCGAAGTCATCTGTGCGAACGTTGGAAAGCGGAGAGACGAAAGAGTTGAGTAGATATCCATGAGCCCCGTGGAGTTCGATAAAACTGATCAAATGGGTCGGACGAATGCATCGAGGAAGTATACACACAACTTACTCAACTAGGAGAACGGTCTCATTAGAGTAAAATTTACAAGGATAGCAGAAAAGGTCTTACAGCCAATTTCTTCGCAGCGTTTGATAGCGGCAATGAATGCGTCTTCGATGCCGGTCAGATCCTCCTTACTCAGTTCCTTCGGCTGGACGTAATACTCGGACCAAGCAATAGGACTTGGGCCGACAACTGATGATAGACAACATACATGTATGAGATCATTTGATAGAGATAGGAATATACGAACCATCATTCGGCCATCCATGTTCTTCCACCGTCGCTGTGTTACGAGCATTTCTACCTACCCGATTTTGCACCCAGGGAGCAAATGTGGAGGCCTTCCTCCCAGCATGCGCTAATTGAACACCAATTTTAACGCCCTGGGCATGGCAGAAGTTGACTATGCGTTTCAAGGGTGCCATTTGAGAGTCTGTCCAAAGGCCCTGGGATAAGCAAAGTAAGTCAGCACTCTGGCCAACAAAGTGTGAATATTTACAGCATCTTCGGGCGAAATGCGTCCCTCAGGTACAACAGCAGTGGCTTCCATGCAGATCGCCGCTACACCACGAGTAGCAAAACCCTGCAGGAGAAAAATGAGCCGGTGAGAAATCACTGTGGCTGAAAGGACTGACTCCGATGTGAACTAGGTGCCAATCCGTGGCATGACCATTATCCGAGCTATATTGGCACATCGGGGCGACAAAGATACGGTTCTTGAAAGTGACATTCCCGATCTTAATAGGCTGAAAAAGAAGGGGTGCATTGTCGACCTGATCCATTGACTGAGCGTGAATTTACAGTGCTCATTAATCACCCATGCATACCTCTTTCAGGAGGGTCCCGATGGGAGGTTCATTGAACGGGTAGTACTGGTCTGCACCGGGGGCAGGCTTGTTGACAAAGGTCATGGTAGCAAAGAAAAAACGGACAGATGCCCGGGCATGGGTATACACGGGAATATTTTACAAGATTACTTCGACGCTCAGCCGCTCAGTCAGCACTCATTTCTGAAGGATAGATAAGTACCAGCTGATGACGTCATGCTCTCCTCCTTGGTCCTGCTCGTCCACTATGGCTTGGTCTATTCCTCAAGTTCTCCTGGACCAGCTCCGGCAGATCGAGAAATCTTCCGACTTTACTGTTAGTGGAAGCACCGTCAGATCTTCCAGTGGTCGCGCCTATTTTGTCAAGCTTGGTACCTCACGCGATAGGGAACAGTATGCGGGAGAAGCAGAATCACTGAGGTCTATCGACGCTGCTGCTCCGAAGCTAGCACCCAAGCTATATGCATCAGGGGTATCTGAAGATGGAAAACCTTATTTCATATCAGAGTTCAAGGAAATGGGTGCCTATCTTCACGACGAAGCAGCCGTTGCCCTCGCAAAAAGAATGGCAACTGAGCTACACAAATACCAAAGCCCCAACCACAAGTTTGGATTCAGCATACCCACTTACTGTGGAGCTACGCGTTTGGAAAATGGGTGGTATGACACCTGGCAGGAATGCTTTAGCACTCTTATAGGTAATCTTCTGCGCCAATTTCGACGACAGGGTGGATCAGGGTACGAAGAAATTTGTACCAAAGGAGAGCAAATCAGAGAAAGGTCAGTGGTAATCAGAAATCGGTACCAGTTATTTAGAATATCTACCAACAGAGTTATACCAAAATTGCTAGGTAACGTCTTTTTAACCTTACGTTTCTCATGTGTTGAGTGTGAGTGACCGGACCGGAATTCAGGACCTTTGGACATCCATCCTGCTCTCTTGCATGGGGACCTTTGGGTAAGACATTAATGTGAATACGTTCTTGTCCGTACTTAGCATTTGTCAGAGCGGTAATGTTGGGGTCGAAAGATCCACTGGTAACCCTGTAATTTATGATCCCTCGTCTTACTATGGACATAACGAGGCAGAGTGAGACCTTGAGTGAATTATATCCCAAATCTTAAGAGCTCACCGTCTGCTGCGTATTGTAGCCTCGCCATAGCGCGAATCTTTGGTGGCTTCCCGCCGTCGTTTTACGAGGCATATCATCAAAATTTCCCAAAGGCAGAGCCGGTCGACCAGTACGAGCTTCGAGCGGAACTCTATGAGCTATTTCATTATTTGAACCATACGGTATTGTTCGGGGTGAGTATCTTGATGATCTTATCCTAGTTTTCGATGTATATCTGTAAACTTTACAGGGAAGTTATGGGCGCACAGCTTTGAGGATAATTGATCGTCTTTTGGATGCTAAGCTGTGAGAACGTGGAGAGATTTATGTTGTTCTATTGTACTTAACATGCATGTTAATGATATGCAAGCAAGTACTACAACAAGCGTAATTTCCCGGTTACCATATTTACCTGGTCGACAGGTGCGGGTCCTTGAAAAAGTCAAGGGTAAGAAAGATTTGATTGATAGTCCACCTTAATAAGGTACAAACCTATGGCAAGAACTGTCCGTGTACCAGGTTCAACTTCAGTTCGTCCTCTAAAAAAAGAAAGCAACATCAGTGAATTCGTTATGTTCGGGCCCAGCAGAATACTTACGCGTCTTCAATCGAACGAGCACACAGGTTCAGGCTTTTAGCCAACGCTTCTAATTCTAGCAGTTGATCCTCAGAGGTCGCTTTGAGTGCGATCTTAGCTTGTCTAGAAATGCTAAGATAAGATTTTCGTACTGGCTTCGTCCAGAGCACTTACCCAGTTCTCTCCCAGTGACGGACCAGCTTTTTTGCTACTGTTAGATCTAGTGCACATATTAACGATCGCAAACGAAACCCACCTTTGTGTTCTTTTTCACAAGAGCCTTGTAACATGCCAGAGTGGCATGCCTAAGAGTTGTCCGTTACGCCACGACCTATTCATGTTCACGAAAATTGGAGCTTAAAGACTCACCCGCATCTAATTATGATTCAAAGTGCAATGTCAATTAAGTGGTCTAACTCAGAAGGAAGACACATACTGAGCAGATATCTTTCCTGGTGACATTTTGAGGTCTGTTCGCACAATTAAAACCTGGTTTTGTTTATGTTAGAATTTTTCAGGTCAGAAGATGCTCTATACCATTTTGCAGGGCTCTAAAAGTCCAGCAGATATTGCAGAAAGATCTCCATCAGGTATAGCTTCAGCATCTTCTTCGTCATCATCGTTGTCCCCAAGTGAAGGTTCTATGTTTGTATAGTTGACAGGATCTCTTGCAGTTTGTCGACCGAGAATAAAGCCCAGAGCAGCAGAGACAGTTCCTAGTAAGAGTGGTATTACTACTGCATGCAAGTAGCAAAGCCATCCTTGAGCACTTTATATAAACGGAACAGTTCGCCAGGACTGACATTGAGACGATTGTAGCCTGGACATGGTGGACATAACCCTCTGAGTGCCGTCGGCAATTGCCGAGCAACTTTTTTTTTTACTTCAATTGCAAGAACTGTCGACCACAGTTCTAACGGTTCTCAGCTATGTCCCCGGCGGCTTCCAACCCGACTACAAATGAAAAAAGTCCAGAGAAAGAGCCGTTTTCCTCTCTCGACCTCTCCGAAAACACGAACAAGGCTCTTGCTGAAATGGGATTCACGCATATGACCCAAGTACAAGCAAAATCCATCCCGCTTCTACTCGCTGGTAAAGATGTACTTGGTGCTGCGAGAACTGGGTCGGGAAAGACTCTTGCATTCCTTATACCCGCGGTGGAATTGTTACACAGGCTTAAATTCAAACCTATGAATGGTACGGCTTCATCTTCCATTTCCTTTCCGACCTTTCGAGGAAAACAAAAATAATCTAAGTTTCTGGCTAGGAACTGGAATCATCATTGTGTCGCCTACAAGAGAGCTCGCATTGCAGATATTTGGTGTTGCAAAGGACTTGATGGCCCACCACTCGCAAACTTTTGGTATCGTTATGGGAGGTGCGAATCGGAGTGCGGAGGCAGACAAACTCAAAAAAGGTGTTAACCTGGTAGTCGCCACCCCCGGAAGGTTGTTAGATCATCTAGAGGTGTGTTATGGTTGCATGGAATAAGGTCTGCTGGTCTAACTAGTTTGATAGAACACGAAAGGGTTCGTATACAGAAATTTAAAGGCTTTGGTCATTGACGAGGCAGACCGTATATTGGAGATTGGTTTCGAAGAGGAGATGAAGAAGATTATTGCTATATTGCCTAATGGTATGTCTTTCATCGTCCAGATGTAAAGCTCTCTGATCTTTTCTGCAGAAAACCGGCAGTCGATGCTTTTCTCTGCTACACAAACAACAAAAGTCACTGATTTGGCACGGATATCATTACGACCTGGTCCTGTTCACGTCGATGTCGACAAGGAGGAGTCGACGAGTACCGTCTCCACACTATCTCAAGGCTATGTTGTCTGTCCGTCCGACCGACGGTTCCTCTTACTCTTTACATTCCTCAAAAAGAACTTGAAGAAGAAAGTCATCGTATTCTTTTCAAGTTGCAATTCTGTGAAATACCACGCAGAATTGTTGAATTACATTGACGTACCTGTCTTGGATTTACATGTGGGCATTATTAGAAGATTCTGCTGCTCGGTGCGTTCCTAATACTTTTTACAGGGGAAACAAAAGCAGCAAAAACGCACGAATACTTTTTTCGAGTTTATCAATGCCGAGCACGGAATTCTATTGTGCACCGATGTCGCTGCACGAGGTCTCGATATTCCTAGAGTCGACTGGATCATTCAATACGACCCTCCGGATGATCCTCGCGATTATATCCATCGTGTCGGTCGAACAGCCCGTGCAGGCAAGGTTGGAAAAAGTCTCCTTTTCCTGTTAGAAAGTGAACTAGGGTTTTTGCGTTACCTCAAAGAAGCAAAAGTGCCTTTGAACGAGTTCAGTTTCCCTGCAGACAGGATACATAATGTCCAAAGTCAAGTAAGTCTTCTTCTCAATTTCCAGTATCTCGTCACTTAACAAGGTTGTAGCTGGAGAAACTGTTGTCGAAGAATTATTTCTTGCACCAATCCGCCAAAGACGGTTTTCGGTCATATCTTCAAGCATATGCATCGTATTCGCTCAAAAAGATTTTCGACGTCAACGCACTGGATTTGGCCAAAGTTGGAAAGTCATTTGGCTTCGCCGTACCTCCGCGAGTCAGTCTGAACATAGCCCAACCGAAGTCATCGATGACCGGCAGGAAACGACATCGTGACGAGGATGACCAGGAAGAAGAAATTATCATGGAGGAAGTCACCGATGCCCAAGAAGCCGGTGCTGCGGACAATGTGGATGCAGAGGATGAGGAAGAAGAAGGTAACCGGCGTGAATCGCGACGACAGGGTAAACAACGCAGGGTAGAGACACTAGGGCATAGGAAAGTGGCCAAGGAAATTTATAAGAAAGGGAAAGAGCGCCGGAAAATGAACGAGAAAACTCAGTGGAGCAGATGATTATTTACACTTACTTTGGCATATCGTCTTACACCGTTTTTTGGGCATCTGTCTGTATGATAATGTGTGTTTCAAGACTTCTTTACGCCGTGCAGAGGGAACAGGGCGTAGCAGCATGTCGTGCCCACGTGGATCAACACGTTGATTAAGCCTGTAAATAAGCACCAACTTGTTCCGTCACACCCACCTTGCTCCCTATTTCCAACTCACAGCGGGAAACTTATCGCGTTCAGCTTCATCCAACTCCCCATGGCTACCACTCAGGTATGTCTCTTCGCTCTCTAGAAAAAATTTCCCCTGAAAAATAACTGCTTCGTGGTGTAGCACTACATTTGGGCGTCGGGCCATTTTGTCCTATTGCTTTCCGCATTCCGCTATTTTCTCGCATGGATCACGTTCAAAAGCGTCTCTGCATGGTGGTATAAAGGTTAGCAGGACACTGGCACTTGCATAAGGAGGGAGAGACCTTTGACACGTTCTTTCAGCATCTTACACTGGAGCCTTAATGAGCTATGCCATCGTGTGCCAGTGAGTAACATGCACATTAATGTGTTTTCATCGAATCTAATGTCTCGCTATCTAGCAAATCCCTCGGAGTAATGCAGATTCTCCTTTTTCTTTGGATGTTTTGCTCACAAAAACTCAGACCCCTCAACCGAACCCCACGTACATCAGGCGTGCACTCCTTGACGAGGTAAGCGCAAGATCATCTGTTATTTCTGGTCTTGAGACTCATATTCTCCTCCTAGAATGTGCAATACTTCATTCTGGCTTTCTTCTGGTGGACCTCAAAGCCTATCGCCAGTACGTCAATCAATTTCATTATCAGTGCTCCGATGACGATACAATGATCTTGTTTCCAGTCACTCTACTTCCCTACACGATCTTCTCCTTGTTCCATGCTCTCACATTCGCTCGTACCACTTTGATGCCTCAATTCCTCCCTCCTGGACCCCCTGCTACCGCTGGCGGACCACCTACCCCTCACCGTTTCCAAAAGAAACTTCAAGTCTGGGTGAAAGGTGCGTGCCACTGAAATGTTACCAATTCTTTTTTTGACATGAGGATTAGCCAATTATGATCCTGCAATGAAAGCTGTCGCGTACACTGAGTTGGTTATCCTGGTCCGCGTCGTGATTGGAGCCCTTCTTTTCCAAAACTCACTCTTGTCTCCTATCGTGTACGTGCACTTTATGCGCCAACGTTGGTACCAGTCGTCTTTCACTCGTGAAGCTGTCGCCGTTACCGCTACTCGTATCGAGACCACTGTCAACCAACAGGGTAACCCCACCTTGACTGGGGTTTGGGGACAGGTTAAGGGATTGATTGCTCGCTGGGCTGGGAGTAGCGTTGCTCCTGCTCCTGCGGCCGCTGGAGCCGGTCGCAGATGAGCTCCCGAAAATGGCTGGATGTAGTATCTTTCGCTGCGAGTGTGGATGTAGAAGGGGCTTGGACAATTAATTACCTATACTTCTCGTCTATTTTGTTACGAATCTCGTGTAGAAGGAAAAAATGGCCAGAGATAAATGATTTTCATAATGGTTTGCAATTGAATCGGAAGAGACCGCCATCACGAATGTGCGTAAACAAAAAACCAAATTTCACGGTCAGCTTTAGCGGCGAGCTGTGACGAGACTTTTCAAACTTTTTATGTCTCGTATTCCCATTCCTGCCACCTCTCCTTCTCACCACCGCAGCAACACCGCGATCTCCTCACCGGTTCCTTTTCCTAGTGAAAGAGCTTCTTCTCCTTTGGCTGGTCCTCGTCACCCGTCTTCTGCAATGTCTTCCCTTTCCGGTTTCCAGTCCGAGACTCGTAAGAAGCAGTCAAAGCGAGATGAGGTACGTGTTTTTCTTTCTGGCTGCTTTCTCTATTGTTGACGTTCAACCCGACTATTCCGATACGACACGTAGGCGATTCGAAAGAAAATCGAGGGCGAACTTTCCAGGAAACGAACGATTTCTACGACCCAGCACCATCAACGTAGCAAACGTGGAAATAAGTCCTCTGCTCCCAAGGGCACTGTCGCTGCTTTAAAGCCAACCCCAGCTCTTACAGTACCGGAGAACATCACCGTCGCCGAAGCGAGTCAACTTTGCGCGGCTAAACGAACGGACTGCGTCTTGGTCGTTGATGATGAAGAGGGATTGAGTGGTATCTTCACCGCCAAGGATTTGGCATATCGTGTATGTTCCGTAAACCATCCTTTTCACTTCCTTCTTCGTTCATATAGTATACCAGGTCACTGCCGAAGGTTTAGACCCTCACACTACGCAAGTACATCAAATCATGACCCGGAGCCCAATGGTCACGCAGGACACGACAAGTGCAACTGAAGCTTTACAGTTGATGGTGTCGAGACACTTCAGGCATCTGGCACGTCATTATCTTATCTCCTTTCTGTACTTACACTCACTTGTCTAAATTTAGCCTGTCTGCAACGAAGAAGGGAACGTTGTGGGTTTGCTGGATATCACTAAAGTATTCCATGAAGCTCTAGCCAAGGTAGAACGTAGTTCTGCTGCTTCGGAGCAATTGTTCAATGCTATGGCTGGAGTCCAGACTGAGTTGGGTAGTGTCGGTTCTAATCCTCAAGCAGCTGCAATGCTTGCTTGGGCCGAAAAGCTTCGAGAGAAAACCGCTCTGCCCGATCTCACGACTGTCATGGATGCCAGGACGCAGCCTGCAACTGTCAGTCCCAAAACTACCGTTCGCGAAGTAGCAAAACTTATGAAGGAACGGAGAACCACTGCTGTATGTGTCATGGAAGCTCAGGGCACGACCCCAGGAATGGGCCCTCATCCCCGTATCGCTGGTATTTTCACGAGTAAAGATGTTGTCCTCCGGGTTATTGCTGCTGGTTTAGATGCAGGCAGATGCAGCGTCGTTAGAGTCATGACCCCTCATCCCGACACTGCACCGCCTATTCTCAGCGTTCATGACGGTTTGAAGAAGATGCACAGTATGTTTCTTGGGTTGTAAGTGTTTGCGCTCGTTACTCATTAGTTTACCTGTCACAGCTGGTCATTATCTCAATTTACCCGTCGTTGAGGATGACGGTCGCCTTGTCGCAATCGTCGATGTGCTCACCCTCACATACGCAACTTTGGAACAAGTGAGCTTTACGGCTACGACCCAGTTTTTCACAATACTTATTTTTGACAATTCTTAGATGAATGCTGTCAGCGGAGAACAGGGAGCCCAAGAAACGGATGGTGGACCTATGTGGGGACGTTTCTTCGATTCCATTGGCCACGACGACACGGAATCTATGCTGTCTGGATCTCATTTGCCCCACGGGTTCCAGTCTAATACAAGCTTCTCGCAACTGCAACAATCTCCTCATTCTGAGGTCCATCCTAATGATTCTGCATCTGTCGTGGATGATGAAGGCTCTGTCCTCGAAAGCTACGCTCGTCAGAGGGGTGTCAACATTCCTTCCACGAGCGCTACTCTCCCGGTCGACGATGGAACCTACGTCTTCAAATTCCGCACTCCAAGTGGTCGAACTCATCGTTTCCAATCTCGTCATGATAACGTTGAACATCTTCGTGAAATCGTGGCTGGAAAACTTGCTACGGATCCGTTCTTTACTGAATTCAAACCCACTGATGCAACAGCAACCCCTCCTGATCCTATCGATTTCCTTCTGTCATACACCGACGCTGATGGCGATACTGTCTTGATCACTTCCGATTCTGATGTCACTGACGCGGTCAGTATCGCTAGGGGTACTAAGCAGGACCGTGTCGTGCTTTTCGTTCAAGGTGGACGAGGTTGGGAGGAGGCCGGTGCTGGTCGGAGTGCCATCAAAGCTGCAGAGGCTGCTGCCGCTGCCCAGAAGGAAGCCCAAGAGGTCGAGAAGACTGAGGCTCCTGCCACCCCTGTCCCGGTGGCAAGCGTTGCTCCTCAACAGTCCGGACCTTGGGATTCAAAGTCAGAAGATATCATGGGCATTCCGAAGGATTTACTCTTACCCGCCAGTATTGGAGCTCTTGCTGTCGTTATACTTGGTGTTTTCACGGTGTCTCGTCTCACTGCTTCACGTTACTAAAATCCCCTCAGCCTTTCACGACTCAATACTAGTTAGTACTCTCCCTTAGTTTGGATGATATGACGAACCTCTAGAAATAATGTCTATAGCTATTTTACTGGAATAAAGTCTGCCTCACTTTCCATACACACACGCATATGTTGTCGTTTGACACATTTCTTGTTCATGAAATGTACATGAAGAGATCGTACACGAGTTCCTAATAAAAAAGTACATGCAAAGTACAGAATGATTTCATGGAGTCGTGTAAATTAGCAGTCTGCGAGGAAGCTTTGAAGAGCAGCCTTCTCGTCCGAGTCGACTGAAAGATCATAGAAGTGTTTGACTTGGATGTAAGCTCGGACGTATGTGCAGACGAAACTTGTTTGGGTAGGAACCCAGGACGCAGGATCTAGACAGTGTTCGGAACTCTTTAGTCTGGTCCGCAAGTGTGGCGGACTAGTGACATACCTTTATCGCCTGTGAAGAAAAGATTGGCAGTCAGACGAGATTGAATGTTTCGTTTAAGAAATCACTCACCCTTGGATCGATTGGAGCTCGCAGAAACAGCGATCAGCTGAGGTCGGGTCTACGTTCCACGGAATTAGCGGTGTCCACAAAGTCTGCTCAAGATACTCCTTACCACGTCGTTAGCAAACGACTCCCTTTGCGCACTGGTCCAATCCTTAGCGCCAGAAATCCACGCCTGATAAACGTATGGTAATCATGTAAGTGAACCGAAGAGACGATATTATTCATCAATTACCTCCTTCAAAGGGACGAGATGATCCTGTAGTTGTTGCAAGTTGAAGAACGATGAGTACTTGGAAACAAAAAAAAAAACAGTATTTCGAAGAACGAACAATGTCAAAAGTGCTTGGGTCGGTAGTCGTAGCTCCATCATATGAGGAGGTCCAACTGCCAGAAGTTGCTTTGCAAGAGCTATCAGTCACGACACTACAGCAATATGTCAACACTCATTGAAGCGACGACGAAATGGACTATAATCAGACTTTGTGCCATCTCGCTTGAGGACGGTCTCTCGAGTGTCGCAGGTGCCAGAAACTAGTGGATGCAAAGCGTTAGCACCAGAAATACTTGAACGAGATAATCTTACTAATATCCCAAGTCTTGAACAAATCACGGTCACTGTTCAACGAACGTTCGTTATTCAAACTACAAATTAGGGAAATTGAACGCACTACGCCGGGGAATTGGATTCAGTGGCCACGGTGACTATAAAGGGAAATTGTGTAAGCTGTTCTGCTCTTGCTCTACACGCTTACAAGTGAAAAACGTACGTTCCGAAAGGTAGGTCTTTGCGGTCGACACAGCGATAACTGACGGCAAGGCACGACTCTCGATTGGGCGTTCCGCGACAGGAGCGGCCAGAGCAGACGCCAAAGCACTGGCAAGAACAAGGGCGCTGAAAAAGACCATGTCGAGGAAGCCAAAACGATCAGTGGGGAGACCCTTTGATGCGGCACTAATTTTGGAGTTCGACTAGTCATTTTATAGCGTTCTCGGTCCTGCAGTCCGAGAACGAGGTTTAGGTAGAGCAAGGGCAACGTTGTCAAGTTGTACCACATGGAAATAGGCAATATTGACGGAACATTAGTTCTTAGTCCTTGAAAGGGATATGAGTATTTCTTATCTGAAGAGACCATGTGCGCCATCACAAAAACGTGCGTAAGTAGCTGACTGTCCACAATACAATCTGCCAAGGTCTTGAGATAAGATTTCCGCCAAAGAAGGGATTTTTAAAGGGATGCACATGGCTATGGCAGTCAAGATGGATGATGTGCACCCTTGTGCTTCCGCTGGAGGAAGCAGAACAACCCCTAGACGAGGAACTGATGGATAAGATGTCGGCATAGTTTCCATAGTACCTAGAAATTAGTTCCCATTGCGTGTTCTATTCCGCATGCTGATGTTTTTAGAGTCTGATTTTTAGTACTAACCAATCATCATTAATTAGTTCATTCCCAACTTGCGTTTGCAGAATCAAAAAAAGGTGATAAGATAGGTGATCATCGGTGTACAGGTCTACTTCAAATCAGCAAACATGGCTTTTGAGGATTCCAATGTTGCGATCTCTACTTCTAAAGTTTTCCTCTGCAGACACATCAACCAGAGATTCAAACACACAAATACTAACAGACTCACCCTTTCTGTATTTGCCTGCCGCACATTCTCGGGGACAGTACTTGTGTAGTCTTCCTGTGATTCCAATTTGGTGATTTTGGCGAGATTGATACGGGCTACATCGAGTTTCTTTTCACACTTGGCAATTTCAACATCTAAGTCCACAAGGCCCTGAAGGATAGATAACAGTAAAAATCACGGATTTTGATGACAATAATGAGAGGGAAGCGTACCCGCACAAGGGTATGTATAGATATGGAAGAGGTGACTACAGTGCTTCCACATCCAGCCGGTATTTCGGACACGTCTCGAACAACTTTCGCAGATTTGCATCCTTTGGTCAAGGTCACGATGGTAGGTATCTGAGATTTAGAAAGGGCAGCTTCTTTATCGTCCTTGATGTGCAGGAACACTGGACAAAAATGAGATCAAAGTAATCATATGTATGTAAGGCCTTACATTGGATGTCGGTTTGCAGGTTGTATGACGCAGCTAACGACCGGCCTCCTCTCAGTACGGTGAATACGAGGTCGAACTGCTTGTCTGCACTCTCGAAGACAAAAGAGGGATCCTGTCAAGGATATTTATTACCGCGAAGAACTTCCACAAAGAAATCACTAACATTGACGGGGAAGGATGAGACCATGATGGACGGCGTCGAGTCATTGGGTCGTCTCGGTAGACGTTGCCACAACTCTTCCGTAACGAACGGCATGAATGGATGTAACAATCGCAGACCATAGTCAAGACATGTATACAGCGTTTGTTGTGCGGATTTGCGGGTGGCAGCTGGTGCACTTTCATCTGTCATGGGTTTCATCGCTTCCTAAAAGAGTAATGTATATGAGAGCGATCAGAGCAGGAGCAGAACAGTCGACGCACGATGTAGACATCACAGAGCTCGTATAACCAGAAATTGTAAACAGCATTCGTGGCCATCATGAAGTTACGCTCTGTCAACTGGTTGTTGAGTTCCGTTGCTGCTACATTAAGCTTGTGAAGAATCCATTGCTCGACAAGACTTTCATTGCCAGTAGGCTGCCAAAACTCAAAGTTTAGCATGGCCTTAGTCCATTCATGTTGGTCAATCTTACCTTAGCAGTCGGCTCAGCAACAAATGATTCATCCAGCTTGAGCATGGCGAACTTGGTGGCGTTGAAGATCTTATTGCAAAATTTGCGGTAGCCTTCCACTCGGAGGATCTCGAGGTTAATGTCACGACCTGGAAAAAGATTGAGTGATAGAAATACAATAAAACGGAGTAAAACTTACCTCCAGCAGAATAAGCACACAAAGCAAACCTCAAAGCATCGGTGCCACACTGAGGGATGCCCTTCGGGAAATCCTTCTTCTGTCCCTGCTTTGCTTTTGCAATCTCTTTCTCGTCCAGATTGCCCTCGTAGAGTTTTTCGTGTAAAGCCTCCAAAGGAAGTCCTTGGATAACATCAATCGGGTCGATGACGTTTCCGAGGGATTTGCTCATTTTTCGTCCGTGTGCGTCACGAATCATAGCATGACAGTAAACTTCCTTGAAAGGAACCTGACCGGTGAGTTTGATACCGAGCATGACCATACGAGCGACCCAGAAGAACAAAATGTCCCAACCGGTCTCGAGCATTGAAGAAGGGTAGAATTTCTCCATATCAGGAGTCTGAGAGTCTGGTTTGTAAGTAAAGGGAAAGCACTGAAAGCTGAAACACATGCCTTGTCAGGCCAGCCCATGATGGAGAATGGCCAAAGACCAGATGAGAACCATGTATCTAAGACATCTTCGTCCTGCTCTAGCGTGAATTTGGCGTTCCCGGCAAGAGCCTTTGCACGTTCTGTAGCTTGTTCAACCGTACGACCAACAACCCAGTTTTTGCCATCATTGCGATCCTGCTCTTGACCTTCAATACGGACGAAGTAAGCAGGACATCTATGTCCCCACCACAGTTGTCGGGAGATACACCAGTCCTGAATTCCTTCTAACCATCTGTACCACTCATTCTCAGACTGTTTGGGCGTGATAATCAACTCCCCAGCTTTTGTGCGCTTGATGGCTTCTTCAGCGAGAGGTTGGCAGTTCACCCACCATTGAGGTTTCAGAATAGGTTCGATGATATCACCGGATTTACTAAAGTCATGGTCGTCAGGAAAGAGAAAAGCAACTGACTGAAGCTCTGCATGCACTTACCTACAAATAGGAATCTGCATAGGGTTGTCCTTCGTCTCGATATAGAGCCCAGCTTCCTTCAGCGCATTGACAACGGCAACCCTAGCATGGAACCTCTTCATGCCCTTGAATTTGTCTCCAGCGTTTGCGTTGAAAGTTCCATCATCATTCATGATATTGATGAAATCGAGCTTGTGGCGCATTCCGACTTCGTAGTCATTTTGGTCGTGTGCAGGAGTAATCTTGACGGCACCAGTTCCGAATTCCATATCTACCATGGTATCACAAACGATGGGTAGACGCCGATTGACGAAGGGATGGACAGCGAATTTTCCATGGAGATGTTTATATCGTGTATCATCGGGATGGACGGCGATACCTGAATCACCAAGCATGGTCTCAGGACGTGTAGTTGCCACGATGATCTTTTCATCTAAGACTGCTTTGAGCGACTAGTAAAGTCGATCGTAAGATACACAACGTACCTGAGCCTTCGATAGGATAGGCAAAGCTGGTTATGACTCCGAACTCAAATCTTTCCTTGATGTCATATCCGGGTACATTAAGCATTGTCCGTCCCGTTAACTGTTTTTGGTCGACTTCTAGATTTGATAGTGTTGTGTTCAGTCGCACACACCAGTTCACAAGCCTGTTTGCACGATAGATGACGCCATCTTCGTGAAGACGACAAAAGGTTTCTATGACAGCTTTAGACAGAGCCTATAGCAGCTTCATGGTCAATAGACTCCAAGATAAACGCGTACTGAAAAACCCACGGGGTTCATGGTAAATGCGACGCGATTCCAGTCATAACTACCACCTAATCGATAGAGTTGGTTGGTTATACGACCTTGATAGCTGGAAGAGAATCAATGAGAGCGTATATATTCCATGCATGCCTACTGACTCATTTTTCCAGTCCATAACAGTTTCAAGGAACTTTTCACGACCAAGGTCATGCCTCGTCTTGCCAGTAGTTTTGAACAACCGTTTCTCGACAACAGACTGAGTAGAAATCCCAGCATGATCAAATCCTGGGGAAAACAACGTTGTCTTCCCAAGCATACGATTCCTACCAGGCCAACATAAGTAAGGGAGAGGTATTTGGTAGGTAAGAAGACTACCATCGGACGAGAGTATCTTGAATTGCAGTGGTTAATGCATGACCGATGTGCAGACTTCCAGTGACATTTGGTGGAGGAGCAGGAATCACAAATAGACCCTCAGATTTAATTTTGTCTTCTGAAGTCAATTGAGGAGAAAAGAATCCTTGAGCGTTCCACCAGTCATACCAAGCTGACTCGACGGCAATTGGGTTGTATCCAGCAGCCATGGGTTGTGAGAGATCTATCCTCATTAGAATGAACATTGAACACAGATCCTGCATTCTGTATATATTGCGCACCCTTTTTCTCGCCTTTGGGAGTGGTGTTGACAAACGGAGCCTCTTCCTCTTCCTTTTTCTTTTCTGCCTTCGCCTTCTTCTCTCCAGTTACTGCGCCGGCAACATTTGCTGCAGCATTCTTGACGGCCTTTGCAGCGAGCTTTGCTTCCTTTTCCAAACGTTTAGCTTCCTTCTTAGCTGAAGTAGAGTCGAGTCATCAAGTCAGAGAAATATCCAGTCAGAAACGAAGAGTAGTTGAGCCAAACCTGCACTCTTTGAATTAGGGTCGGGAACACCCTGGGGAGGAGGGACATTTGGAGCAGACATGGTCGCAAAGCGTCGTGCAAAGAGAAGAGATCGATATACCCTCTGCATGCAAAAACAGACGAGTCATGTTCTCGGCAAAATCCGCTTATTTTCCTGCATCGATCTGCAGTCGCGTCGTTCGACGCGTCTTTCATTTAGTAACGCCATGCCCCCGAGGCGTTCCACCAGACAGCATCCTCCGTCTCCAGATGCCTCATCTTCTTCAAGACCTAAGCGCAAAATTGAATACCAGGATCCCTCCACAAACAATATCGATGAACTCTTGAAACACCCCAAAAGCATTCTGACAAACATAGACATCTCAGTGCGTATGTATCTAACCTGATCCTACGGCTTTGTATCATGACACTGACAGTCTTGTAGGAACTCATTAATGCCTCTATCTGGGAAATACTTTCTGCAGACTGTCGTGAACGTTTGGTCAAATTATTACCTCCAACGGCATTCATTGGTTACACGCCAACCTATGATGCTCATCACCCTTCTCAATCCGATTCAACCGATGCAATGGACGTCGACACTGTCAAAGAACCCAGTGCAGATACTCTCGACGCGTCCGTATTCACTGATTCTCATTTCTTGGCGGCGGCCCGCACATTCCAGGACCACATCTACTCGGGATGGCTCACAGATTCTCACAAAGAGAAAGTGAGAAAATATGAAGACGGCATAAGGGATGGGACACTGGCAGCACCTTGGAAGGACGAGGAATGGGAGAGAGATAATGCCGAAGATAACGATTCTACTGCCCCTGCAGCTTCTTCCTCTGCATCCCGCAAGTATGTAAGACTTAATTCTATGGCTTCTCTCAACTCACCTATCGTAAAGGTCTGCATTGGATGTACGGCTTAATGAACTGGCCAAAAACTCTGTCATACGAGTAGGCGACATTATTGCATACAAACGAGCGTTTACTGCTATTAACCTCGTTGTCGAGAAAGACGTATTGGTAAGCCTTACCCTGGAGCAAGCTACCCTGTCATTCATGCAGAAACCAGATATACGACATCAAGTCGAAAGGAACTATCACTGTTCTCCTTGAATCTGGAGTTACTCAACATTTACCCGCTCACCTCCTTCAGCCAGGCCCGACGGATGCAGGTGCGCCTACTCAAAGTATGGAGGTGACCACTCCCTCCATGTTAGAAACGGGTATACTTGATCTGGACGGTCGAGTAGAACGGTCACGAAGACCCAATGGCAACGCATGGAAATGTTTTACAATATGGAGGTGGAGAGATGACACCTTGAGTGGATTTGACGACAATCGTGGCGGAAGGGAGAACCACGGCACCCTGTACTATTTGCGGCAGAGCTACGCTTCTGACCGTTGAATTTTTTTTACACTAAGTATTACATTGCCTGTACTGTGTACATGTACATTTCACATCATGCAAATTTCGAGAAATCGAGCGCCCGTGTTTGAAATAAAAAATGTCCTGATGTCAGCGCACGCGCTTAATTAACGCGTCCTGACACTTGATCAACATCATCTAGTATCTACTTCTTAGGCTTTAGCCCTCTACAACCTTTGGAAGCGCTTCTACTCTTATTATACTCGTATCTGCCCGGAAAATGCCCTCAAAAGCGGAAAAGGCAGAAAAAGAAGAAGTTCTTTCTGCCTTGGTCAGTTTTTCGCAGCTATGTCAAGATCAGTTTCTAAACGGCCTACAGACGACAAAATTCTTCTGTGCTATGCTCGATGAATTCGTCATGGACGTAGCCCTCAAGGCGCATAAAGAGGTATTGAAGTCCAGAGCAATCTGTGAAGTGTGTCAAACCAAGTGTGTTATTCTCTGGTGATCTAAACTTTCGCTGCTGACGGATGCCACTACCACAGATGTAACGGAGGTGTGCTGTATATCTTGTTCTAAATTGCTACTATGAATCCTAACATTGTGGACTAGCCCACGCTCCCGGACCCTCAAATGAATCCTCGTCACCCTCGGCGGAAACAAAGCCAGCAACAGGTTCCAACACACCCAATGGATCAAGCACGCCATACCTCGAATGTGTCAAGTGCTCAAGGCAGGTAAGAAACACGTTGTAAAGTCACCTTAACCTTCCTTGTTCACCTCTCGTAGATTGCTTCGAATCGTTATGCTCCTCATCTCAACCAATGCATGGATTTACCCACCGCTCGCCGAGCTGCAGTTCCTCCGCGGAATGCCAAATCAAAGTATGCATACTCGTATAGTTTGCGTGTTTCTACACTTTTGAGTCACGTCAATTTTTTAATGCAGGCAATCTCTGGAAAGTCGATCTCGTTCTCCCGCTTCTGATGCAGGAACGCTCTCAGACGACAAATCTCCTGCGCCTAAAGGGAACAACAGGTCGAAGAGTAAACGTGCAGGTAGTAAACGACCTTTTCATTTTCCTTCTTGATTTTCTCAACTTCATTGATGTCAGATGAAGCTGAATTCAACCTGAAACGTAAAAGGGTAAGTCCACGTATTTGCTTTTCATTTCAAGAGTAGGTATTAATTGTCTCTTCCAGCCAATATCCCCTCAAGTTTCTCCAGTCAAGAAACAGAAGCAGAAAGGTTTGTATAATTGCTACTGTCGCCGACTCGTTGCGCTGATGCCGAACCTCTTCAGGCTCGCCTGTATCTCGCGTGAAATCAGAAGTCGATGCATCTGTTTTCAGCAATGTGAGTCGACTACGTGCCAAAACCGTTTCATAACTCACTGAGATCATCTACAGGCCAATCCCCTTCCACCGACCACCTCTCAATCTCGGATTCCCTCCAAACTGCGGGATTCCTCTACTGCTCCTACTATAGGAAAATCCAACTCTCCATCTTCACGCTTCACTTCCCCAGAGGATACGCTTGCTTCACTCGGATCTGGTTTTCACCCTGGAAATGGGGCTCGTCCATCACCCCCTGTCAAACGTCCCAGCCCACCAAGGCCATCTGCGGTTTCAGGTTATATCCATGGTACGTACCTCTCTCCTTTTTGTCTAGAATGATCACTGAATGTATTACTTTCTTGTAGAGGAGGAAGGGGACGAAACGGGGTCGTCTACGGATACGGACAGTGAATAAGGAGATCTTACAATGTTTCGTTCGCCGCAGTTTTTCTTGTCATTTATGTATTGGATCTGCCTATTGTGTACTCTTAATATATCTCTTGTATTTATTTTAATTAGATGAGGAACGATTGAGTGGAGATCGCTCACATTTGAGTGGATGTCACGAAGTAGTAACTTAAACTTTGCCATTTACATCAGATCAGGTGACGGCGTTTTGGCACGTAAAGCGGCACTGACTTGAACCTGAACGTCGAACGACCATCGGGATGTTTTTCCATGAGGAAGGTAGGTAAGGCAACCTGCATGATTCACTCAGAGTCATTATCGCAGTTATTCACGTACGCTTGCTTCTAATGAGCAGTGGAGTTCCTCTCTACGTGGCCATAGCAATCGGTGCGCTCTCCGCCGGATACTACACGGGAGTCACTTTGCGTCCGAAAAAATCTAGAAAATCCTCTCCAGTACCCCCAGCTTCCACTGTTTTGCAAAAAGATACCAAAGACGCGGAGGAATCGGATTCGGAGAGCAGTAGCGATGATCATGAAGAAATCTCGAGACTTGAACTACTTCCGACGGACGAGTGCAAATTAGTTGGTACCCTATCTTTGCTTTACGATACAATGGGGTTAAAAAAAGCTCCACTAACCTCAATGTTCTAGGTTCTGATAGTCCGAACGGATCTGGGAATGACAACGGGGAAGGTTGCAGCGCAGTAAGTATGAGAGAAATAGGGAACCCAGTTGCTAAAAATACGTATTGTGAACCCTCCTAGATGCTCGTGAGTCCGTGGGGTTGTTGTCTTAAATTCTGTTTTTTGAACGATTTCATCAGGCATGCGACCTTGGCATGTTATAAAACACTCCTAACCTCAAATCCAGCGGTGGGTTCATGATTGTTACTTCCGACAAATGGACTCAGAACCAATGCACATATACTTGTTGCTTCAGTTTCTTAGGCAATGGGAAAGGACCGGGTGGGTTATCACTACAGCTTGATATGAGATGGAGCAAATAATGATGTCTGCATATCCAGTCAGATGAAAGTGGCGCTCCGATGTTCAAGCGAGGACGAGTTGCTGTTAATGCAAGCTCAAGCGCAGAGCCTCAATTTATGTGCGCGGTCAATTCAGGACGCGTGAGTGCCCAATATTCGTCAGGAACAAGAAAACTAAAGGAGTTATGTCGCAGTGGCAGGACACAGATTGCTGCAGGATCAAGAACTGTACTAGGGATAGCAGGTAAATTGAAAACCTATGAGCGCTCAAGTGAATTGATTGTGACGGCGGTACATATTTAGGGCCATCGCGACTGGTAAATCAGATTACAGGTAAACTGCGTCTGTTGTAATGTTGGTAGCCATAGAGTAGCAGATCTGAGTGGATCCTCTATTTCTGTAGTACTGTAACTGGAAACACGGAAGCACAGCCACCGCGTTGTGTTTGTGCCTACAAACAAAAGCAGTGACTACCAGACTTGGACACTACGCTCATTTACCAACAGTCTGAACCATCGCAGGTCGACAGAGGGAGACTGTTCAGCTATGGCTGCCTTTCACAATCGTTCCACCTCCTCCAATAACAATCTCAATATCCACAACGAAGAATACAAGGCCTCCTACGACGATCTCATCGACCAGTATGCCGCCCCCTACGGTGCAAACACTAATCACCAGACATACGCCCTTCAATCGTCACCTTCTCAACACCGTCGTGGTCCCTCACATCCTCTCAAACCACCATTCTCATCCAAACAATCAGACGACGACACTTCATACGATCTCACTGCAGTAGCATATCCTCCTACCACTCCTCCCAAGGATGTAGACACCCGACCTTTTTGGAAAAAGGTACGTGACTGAAGCATTGCGCTTTTACTCTCTGTCTAATTGCTCTGTAGATCCTCCCGGAATCAATGGCATGTCGGCTCTTCGTGCTGACTGTCCTCATCGAGACCACAATAGATCTGATCGTCGAGGGGGAACTCCTACTTCGTGTCCACAGCGAATCCAAAGGGGACGGGACTGCAGTTAACAAAACAATGCCTGTGTACCTCGGTATATTCGTCCTTGCACAGTCCGTCTAATCCCCGATTTTCTCGTATTCCTGTCTCACGCCTTACTTTGCAGCGTCTTCCAATTCGCGTTAGCCGTTGATGCTGTCTATGCTCGAAACACCCTTCAATTCATGTTCCTTATGTGCGTAGTCTCTACCTTTCAAAAGTCTCCGAGGCATCTCACTCCCACACCAATATTAGCATGTTCAATGCTCTCTTCCTTGTCTATGCGATCATCCAAATTGGCGAAGTCAAGGAAGCCGTCCAAGATGCAAATTCGGGTACTGGGATATTGAGCATACCTATCAATGTTCTCACTACTATCATTCCTGTTGTCATCGCCGTTGCCGAACTAGCCTACATTGCTCTCGGATGGCAGATTCACAACGAATTCGGTTGGAAGGTCTACAAGTTCCTTGGCGCAGACCGACGGATAAAGAAAATGTACGCCAACTATCAAATCTATGAATGTCTCGTCAAGTTCGATGTCTTTTTCTGGGTTGGATTCTCCGTCCAATTCATATGGTTGGTACTGAGACGAGACGACTGGGAATTCTATGTCACTTGTGCGGCCCTTCCACTATCACTAGTGCTTCTGGTTGAAGGCCACCTCGCGGCACGGCACGAAAACAAGTGGATGATGGCTACATTCATGTCGGGCTGTGTCAGCGCCATGGTATATTTTGTATACAAAGTAGGTCCCGGTGCATTCGTTTCGAGCGACTTAATCTGACATTTCGGTTCTCCTTAGCTTGTCAAAGTTTTGATATACAAAAACACGGATGACTACAGATTAACTTGGAAATCGTTGACAACATTTTGTAGGTAATTTCCATTTAGTCTTGTTCTCTCCGTTGACCATCTTTCCTAGCTGTCATCTCCATCATCTTACTGTTTGCGACCTTTGTCATGTCGGTTATGGTGATGCAAAAATTCGGGCGTGGTCTGAAGGAATCACGTATGTTCTCCCTGTCTATCTGTTTCACTGACTTTTACTGACTATTGGATCCAGTAACCCGAAAGAATACTCATCAACGATACGGCTCGAACCATCCAACATTCACTGGACCCGCGAGTGCCAATCCCAACCGAATGAGCATTGATTAACTCCCTGTTTTTAAACCATCTACTTGTACTGATACATTGATTGGAGCTGTTGCGTATAGGATATATTTCGAAGTTCATGGACGCTGTCAAGTACAATCAATCTACTACTCAACCATTTCCCATACGTCTCTCGTCGCATGTGCACTCGTTACTCTATATTTATCATTAAATTCGTTCCTCCCTTCTCCCATTTATAACATCTGTAGACCCAGGTGTACATAACCATTAGTCCGTAGTAGTTCCTTTGGTTTTTTTTTTTGAACCCTTTTTTGCATTTCTCCGGTGCTACGGAATTTTCTGCGACGAGTTGATTGTGTATTCATAGTTTTTCGTTCCATGGATATATACAATGCAACTTTCTCTAGTCCTCGATTTGTTCAACAACTGTACGCGTCTTGTTTGAGATGATATTGCTGTACGAGATACATAGCTATGGAAGGTCGGTACACGACGTAAATGTCCGCGTGTTCACACGCGAACTTGAAGAGGCTGAGCACCTCTTTTTCCCAACTTCAGTTTTCAAAAAAAGTAAATGCTGGTCTGAAGTCTTTTACAATTGAAGCTGGTCTCATCTCCCTGTTTCTACTAACTTCACCACCATCATGTCTCAGCGGTAATTATTCATTCATACAAACGAACCGACTTAGTGTTTCTAATAACCCAACCCGCTGTTCTTCGGAATATCCAGCTACAGACTCAACAGCAATGCACCCACACTACGAGACCGGTCTTCGCTCTTTCCATCGTCTATAAACACGCCCCCTGCTTCGGGGCGCTCTTCTCCCTTATTACCATACGCGAACCAAGGTTCGGCCGGATTACCAAACGGTCAAAGATATGCAGACGATTTGGAAGGTCAGAACGATGAAGCTCTAGAAGGGTTGAGTGCGAAAGTTAAATTGTTAAAGGATGTGAGTGTTGTCTCGGATTTCACTCTTGGAGTGTTCAGTGGACATTCGAGGTTTTTTGGGACTTTGGTTTTACTGACTATATTTCGTCTTTGCACGTACGTTTGTGCATACGTGTGGCTATTCTTTTTTTTCTTTTCTTTCTTCCCCCTTTTTTTTGGAACTAGATCACGATTGGGATAGGGAACGAAGTGAAAGAGTCGACGGTTCAGTTGAGCCAGATGGTACGCTTCTTTCAGTCTCCTTCCGACCTCAGCTCAGAGACTGATTCGCGGAAACTTGTTTCTGCCTCTACTCCACACTCCCCTCTGTTTTTCATTGTTAGAACGACGCATTCTCAGAAACAGGTGGTATCCTTGCAGGAACCTTTCGTCGAATGAACAACATGGCAGCGAGACAAGGATGTCGGTGGTTGTGGTACATCGTCTTTCTCGTCATAGTCTTTTGGTTTTTCATTGTCGTCTGGTGGTTTCGGCGGTAAGGGAGGTCAGGACGATGAGGGCCGTAGTAGTTCACGTTGGGTTCCTGGTCTCGGGGCAGCGGGATGCGACAACAGCTTTCTGTGTCTCTCGACACGTCAATGTTGCACATATTCCTTTTCCTGTTTATTTCCATACTTTTGTTCTTGGTTTCGCTATATGTATAAGGATCCTAATGACACAGCTATTGTTGACTCTGTCACTGGTGAAACCCAGAGGAAAAGTTTCGAAAATCTGTTTGTATTACAGAGGTATTATTTTGGGTGATGTACATAAGAGTTTTTGTCGAAGGATATATGTATGATTGCAATAAGATACACAAGGAAGGGCCGAGTGGGCGCGAGCAAAAAACCGAAGGGAAGATTTGAGTAAAAACACACGAACAGGAATAGAGCCACTGCAACAAAAAGAATTAAAAAAACGGATGAAAGAGTCGAAAATCGAACAGGGCGAGAAAATGAACAGAAAAGGCCCCTAGTGATGCTATGAATCCTCCCACAATGTCGCATTCCCAATCTCCCAGATCATCCTTCTCCTTAAATAAGGAATATCCTTTTGCGAAAAGTTGAAGGTCTCTTCACCTCTCGACAGTGATTCAAGGAATTGACAGGTAAAGACACCACAATCATATCCATTTTCTTGCATGGGAACGTCCTGGAGTGGTGGGAATGAGGCGACTCGTTAGTTTTCTATAGTACCAAGCTAATAAGGAACACATACATCCATCGTGTAGTCAACCCAATCGGTGAAATCGAATGGCGTTTTCTTCTTGTTCCGGTGCTCCGCATCGAGGTAGCTCCGTAATCGCTAGAATAAAGTGTCAATTTAAACAACTGTGGATACCAAGAAAAAAGGGCCGTCGACATACTTTGAAAACCGAAATCCTGTCCATGTTCATGCTATCATAAGATTCTATTCTCTTCCGCCTGAAATTGATGGCGGCGCCTGTCCAATGCATATTGTTATGGTTGACGGGAATGAGCACGACGTCTTTCGAAAAGAGGTCGATCTTGAAGGGGAGCACGTCAACCAAAAAACCTAGTCGTCTATCCATACAACAAGAGCACGCACTTTCTTCGTCCACTTGGCCAATCTCCCTTTCTCGTACCCCTCTCTATCCAATTTCGACCAAAAAAATGTACTGAAGTAGTGCACATTCAACAACTTGTTCTTTCTCCCACTTCGTACCCCATTCGCTGCTCCATTTTGAGAGCTATTCTCTTTCGACGCCTCCGACCTGCCCAACAACAGTGCACCATAGAAGTTGATAATCTCGTCATTAAGCCAATTCCCGGGTACAAGTCTGGCCAAATCGGTATCGGAAACTTGTTCTTTGGCGTATTTGGAAATGACACCGCGGCGTTTGAGGAAGGCGGTGACCTGAGCATCGTCTCGAACAGGGAGAGATGAAGGTAGAGGGACTCGTTTAGGACGGAGATGTTGTTCGATGGCTTCATCTCGGGAGCGGGCTTTTCGCTGGAGTTGTTCAAGAGAAGGGACAAAAGGAAGTGGAGGTTTAGGGCTGCAAGAAAAAAGGGTACAAGATTTGAGATTTTAGCGTCGGAGACAGGATAGGCTACACACCCTTTGAAAGCTTTTAATGCTATCTCAATCTGCCTTTGGAGGAAGGATTCCTTCTGGAGATGGAAATGAGCTTGAGAGTCTAGTTCAGACCGGGAATAACTTGCATCAGCATCTGAATGTCTGCGGGGTCTGGGCAGCTCAAAAAGAAGCGGAGTTTCGCGCAAATTTGTGAGGGAGGGTGAGGCTAGATCGTGTTGTTAGAGAATGAGGGGTCGGAGAATGATCTTGAAACGCACGAGAGAGAACACCTCGTTTGCTGGCAGCTTGCAGCGAAGCACCATAACTAACATAACCTAGGTTAATGTGAGGCTGGGATCTTTTACATCGATAAATAGATGGATCTCACTGAGAAAGTCTTTGAAATCAGATGCAAAACCTTGAAACAGAAGGATGAGAAAAAGACTGGTAATAATGACAAGAAGAACAAGAAGACAACTGCGGCGTACCCTGGGACTTTTTCAACTCGAAAAGTTTCCGCTGCATCTCTTCTCGATCTTTCTTACGCGCCTCTGCCACAGATCTCTTGTGCTATATAAAGTAGAGTAAGTGGGAATCCATAAGCGAAGAAACATGACACGCACGGAAGAAGAATGGATGTGTTCCCTATTGCTGTAATTACGTTTAATGACATCTGTGTTTTGGTATGAAGAAAGGACAGATTCGAGCTGGCTGCGATTAGGAGTACTGGGACGCGACGAGGACGCTTCAGAAGACGTGTCGGGGAAGAGAATGCGTGGGGGCGGAGTCGGTGGAGGGCCCATTGAGCCCGGAGGGTTGCGCCGGCGGGCCCGGGAGGAAAAGGGGGGAGGAACGGGAATGGACGGGGGAATGGACGGGGTAGAAGGCGGGGACGGAGAAGCAGAGGATACGAAAATGACGCTGTCGAACTGTTTCGGAGGACCGAAAAACGTTTCGCGTCCTAGCTGAATGAAGTCTTGGCCGAAAGCTTTCCAGCGTGAGAGAAGACCGTCGTGCTCGTTGGGGGAGTGCTGGAAGGTGGTCCGGCGTTGTTTGGAGGGTCGGAGGGACTGCAGACCGTCGACTGGTGGCCGTTTCCTGTGGTTCATTGGCTATACCAACGTCGCTGACTAAGTCGTCCCAGTTCGCTTTTTCGCTCTAAGTCCGCCTCAATCCGTCCACAGAGTAGTCACAATGTCATTGTCACGCCATTTTCTCCGATCGGACCAGTTACGCACGGCTCTGGTCTTTAGCACACGATATAAATCCACTCAGGCATTTCTCCCTTCTCTTTACTGTCCCTCGCTACTCACCTTTCATCCTCTCCCCAGCCACTCGGTATCCTTCGCAATAATGGGCATGAGCTATCGCAGATATCTTTCTGGAGAGCGCATATATGGCTGCATGGGTTGCCGAACTCATCTCGCCACCATCCACTCCATGATCTCCAGAGTCAGTTTCCTCTTCTAGATCTCCTCCAGCTCTGCTCTAAACTTTTCTCTTAGGCCTTTAATGGTCAGCATGGCAGAGCTTATCTCTTTGACACTGTGTATGTTGCCTCCCTACTTAGCCACCTTATCCTTACTCATATAAACGCAGTGTCAATGTCGTCGAGGGCGAACCCATTGATCGACCTATGACGACTGGTAACCATACAGTTCGTGATATCTACTGCATCAAATGTGGCACTACTCTAGGATGGAAATACGCAAGTCGTTTCATCATATTCTCTTGTCCTGTTCTTACTCTTGTCCTTCCTTTTCAGGACAAAGCTTATGAAGCGTCTCAGAAATACAAGGAGGGCAAGTTCATCCTCGAACGCAATCTCCTCGTCGATGTCCAATAAACAGCGGAATCTGGCCCAAATTCTCATGGCCATTCCCTGCCGCGAATTGTACCTCATCTAGCTTTCCTAGTCGACTCCATCGACATCATCCTTTATCATGGTTTGTACAGCTTCCAGCTTTCGAAACGTCTCGAAAGCACGTGTGACTGGGCCGTCATTCTCGTGGCCCATTCAAGCTAAAGTCGCCTTATTTGTCTTGATCATAAGCCGCTGACTTTCGCAGCATCCAATCTGAGTGACCTTCGGTCCATTCTTACCCGCCATGTGCGATGCCCTCTCCCCAACCCTGTCACCCTCCCTTTCACCGCCTTGCATTAATACTGTTATCCATATCATCCCTCCTCCTGCACGTCGCGGTGATTCAGAATGACTCGGACCAATCTACATAGATCATTAATAGCTTTATTCTCTGTGTCCAGCTTACAGCAACTTGTGTGTACTATAAAAAGAACAGAAATACAGTAACAATTGTATGAAACAGATTTGGATTCCCGGCCGATGCATTTCGGCCTTGCGTGTAGTAATTAGCGGTGACAGCCTTTGATAAGCGCGGCCGTCCCGTCGTCCGAGTTCCCAGAAGGGAAAGGCAGAAAAAGTTGGGGAAGATGCGCTCCCCAACGCAAACTGTTTAAAAAGGTTTCCCCACAACCATCATTTTCAAAAGAGCAGTGCACAGTGTTTCATCCACTGCCTCGCATTCCAAGTACATATTGTGCGCCTGTCTACCTTGGTCTGCTCTAGATTCTTCGCGTTCTGACGTGCTTCTTTCAGAAATTGACTTGTTCACCATGTCGCGTCCTCTCGTGTCCTCACCACTGGCAGCTGTCCCCGAGCACCAACCACAGCCAGGGACGCTCGCGCGTATCACTCCCCAGCGACAAGCGTCGTTCCCGTCGTCGCAAGCCCTGCGACCGTTTCCATCCATGCGCGCTATGCAAGCGCCGAACAAAGCCAACTCGAGCAAGCCAGTGAAAATGATTCAGCCACCGGCGAACCAGCGGAGCATGTTTGTGTTGAACCTGACACAGGCCGAGTTTAGTCGGCAGGATTGAGGGATCGTCTCTAGTGTACCCATGCATGTTACAAGCTGGACTCTTGTTTGTGGAATTTTTCTTGTATACATAGTATGTACCCGTAATTTGATAAGATAAGCGTGGGAAAACTCAGCCATGCTGCGTCTGTGTGACTATTGATGTTTGCCTCATCATCCCGTCAAACTGCAAGTCTCTGCCTGGCCTCTGCCGACTCTGCGCTCTTCTCTTTACGACCCCATCTACGACTTTTCTACGACGACCGTCTCATTTTCTCTTTCTTCTTTCCAAGTTCAGCCTCTACCCCCCTATCGGTTCCTCTTCTTTAACGTCTTTCCCTCTTCCCTCTCATAACCTAACAAAGTATTCGACACCCTCCTTTTGCTCGAACAAGTCCTTTCTGAGGTATTTCCACCCTAATTCCACCCCGCAAAGCTCATTTTGTGTCCCAGAAATGGATAACTGGAGAGTTGCTGTCCTTGGTGATGGTGGAGTGGGTAAGACAGCGTTGGCTGTTCAAGTACGTTCTCGTCTAAACCTTGGCTTTCGACCAAGCTGACTCGTTCCTTAGTTTACCCTCAATTGTTTTGTTGGTGAGCACAATATCCTTTTTCACCTTAGCCCACTCTTGACCCGATCGTCCGCGGCCCCCCGTCTCCCTCAACAGAAGTAAGTCGTCGCCCTCCTTCATACCTCTTTTGTTTCTAACCAATTACATCCCTTCCAGACATATGATCCGACGATAGAAGATGCATACCGGAAGCAACTTATAGTGGACAACCGGATGTGCTTTGTAGAGGTCATCGATACTGCGGGACAGGGTGAGTCGGTCTTGTCTCACATCCCCCTCTTGCTCCTCAGCTCAACGTCTTGCACGGATTAAACGTATATAGAGGAATACGCCACATTACGAGACCAATGGGTTCGGTGAGTTCTCGCTCTCTCCGTTATCATTCTGACCCTGCCGTATTTATCATCCCCCCTTCCTATCCCCTTCCAGAGAAGGACAAGGTTTCATTCTGGTCTATTCCATCGCGTCCCGGTCAACGTTTGAGCGACTGGAGATATTTCGACAGTCTATGCGGAGAGTGAAAAGAGGAGACCCCACTTTTATGTTGGTTGGTAATAAATGCGACAAGACATACGAGCGTGAGGTCTCGAAGGAGGAAGGAGCCGCGCTTGCTCGACAGTTTGGGTGTGAATTTATTGAAACCTCAGCGAAAACAGCTCAAAACGTTGAACGTCTTTTTACAACTCTCGTCCGTGCACTGCGACAGACAAGAAATATAGAGGCGGGACCACAAAATGGCCCGATCAAGCAGAAAGAGAAGAAGGGTGGAGGAAAGTGTATTATCTTGTAGGAGACTTTTCCGGGATTACTGGTTGTTAGATTCTCTTCTTTACCTTCTTTGACGATACCACTATGATCTTTGCTCTTCTTTGCTCCCTTTTATCTTCTCAGCTGTTTGTTTTCTTTCTACCTCTTTCCGTTTTCCCATCTATCCTTTCCCATCCAACATCAAAGGACCATGGTCCTGGACGTGTGTTTCTGCAGTTACAACATGTACATCAGTGTCAATCGGGAGTGATTGAAAGCGATGCTCCATAGCTTTCCAGTCATCCGTCCACGTTCGATCATTCTCCTGCCACGTCTGCCCCTTGAGTCAATATAAAATGGTAAACATTCAAAAAATAATTCAGCCTCCCTCATGACATTTCGCTGCGCTCATCCAGACTTTTCAGTACGTTCGATTATTGACGACCAGGTATTTCCAGTGAGCCGAAAAGCCTTATGCACGAGCGAAGTTTTTTGTAAATTTCCACCGTTCCTCAGAAAAAAAAAAGTGGGCTGATCCGAATTCTTCCTTTTGTTTTTCCTAGGCAACATGTTTTCATGTTGTGATGATTCCACCTCCGAGAAGTCGGAGCAATCTTTAGATCTGGCGGAAAACTCAGCCTCCTTGTCCCTGCTGTTGACCCTTTTGCATTCGCCTCCGGAGCTCCCAATACAATCTAATCATAAGTCTTGGGATCTGCCTGCTTCACTAGATACGGACTCTTCAGTCATTCCTCTTCCCATCCTTCCACAGCTATTTTCGCTAGCGGACAAATATGCACTTCCGGACTCGGTGACCAAAGCTTTATGTGGGCATCTCCTGGTTCATGCTCCTACGAACCCTCTGTTTGTTTATGGTTTTGCTGTCTCTGCGGGGTTCTCGGATGTCGCTTCCAAATCGTGCAGGTGGCTGAAACCTATGGCATCGTATTCGAAAGAAGAAATCGAGATGATACCAACTGTGGAGGCTTATCACAAGGTCATAAGGCTGCAAGACGCTCGGGTCAAGACTTTGAAGCGTATGCTGTTAGAAGAAGAGATCTTTCCACATGGTGATCTCATCTTTTGCCTCCCTCCACGGAAAGGAGTCATACGACTGATACTGATAATTTTGCTGTGAACAGGTTACGGAGCCTGTCCTTCTCATCTGAACGAAACAAAAGCCATTTGGCATGCGGCCCGAATTAATCTAGCTCGGAAGATCGAGACGCGTACGTCGTATTATTGGGAATTTCGGTAGAAGCACCCAGAAGCACTCACTTCCAAGTTTAGTGACCGATGTTGCAGGAGAAATGGAAGACTTGCTATCGGAACGGCCTATTCGAGACTGTACAGCGTGTCGAAAAGCCTGTACCGCGGCTGTAGAGATGTTGCGAGTACGTAGTTCTTCTAATCTGCTCTTCTCCTCGCCTCTAACGGAGTCTTCTGCAGTATAAATGCAGGAAAGCTCCGCGAACATTTCGACATTTGCAAAATTCTGAATCGTGAACGGGCGGCTTGTATATATTCTATACTCCAAACAACATATTGACTGTTGTCCTTGCGAAGAGACTGGTATACTAGAAGATATCGTAGATGTAAATGTAATGGGCTGGCAAATGCAGGGTTGTTCTGATCGGGTCAGGACGACTTGACCTTTGACCGTGCCACGTGGTCTCAGGTCAAGGTCAGATGTCAGTCATATAGATTCAAGTGATGGTCAAGCGAGGTCAATGAAATAATGTAATTAGAAGTACTATATGTTTCTACACCCCATATCCTCTATTGCAGACTGATGTTCAGTTTTATGAGGAAATCTCTCAGTCTATCTCTTGGAAAAACCGATATAAATAATTTCTGACCAGAGTATAAGTATACGATAATACTTACTATGTAATACAGGAGGCAGACTGCTGATTAAAAATCTTTTGTTTACATATAACTCACTGTAATTTTCTACTAAAATAGATGAAATCAAGGTAGTATTGAGCCATCACAAAGCATATGTGGCTTAATGTAAACAGATGAGACTAGTAAATGTCTTTGGCTACAAATAAGTGTACATTGGCTGATGAATAGACACTGCCACAAGGCTAAACAATGGTCTGAAAGACAAGACCTTGTTCCTTAGCCTCAAAATTGAGATAGTGTAGCATATTTGTAGCATACTTGGTCTATATACAATGAGCTGGGACAGTTCTACATAAGCTTGACCTGATGTTGACCCCTGGTCAAATGACTTAGGTCAATGATATCTGACCCAGCTTTGACTCACTGGTCAAAAGTCATTGACCTGGTCAATAACATCCCTGGGCAAATGAACATGCAAATTTACGTTATGTGTTGTGCCACAATAACGTTCTTAAATCCTTCCACTTTTCGGAGTCTCTGTAGAGGTATGACATCGAATTGAACATACCCGGCTGGATAGTCTCTCCCCGATTGTTGAACAACCACATGACGGAACCCCATGCAACGGCAGCGAGTAAAGAGAAATAGCGACGATCGGGAGGAATGGGTTTCACTGCGGAAGAGGAACGAGGCGATGACGGGGACGCATTGTATGGCGAACCAGCTCTGGGAACGAAAGATGCAACGACACGAGCAACAACATACAATACGATCTATAAGAATAGCAAGAATAGCATTGATTTGGTCATGCTAAGTTGATTTTTGAATGCATTATGGTGCTTCTCACCTGCTCATTGACCGCTGTACGATCTCCGAATACCACGTATCCTCCTAGTAATCCAGCAATGAACGAGTCGGTGGTTCTCTCCTTCCCGCCATTGAGCTTTTTCTGCAGTAAAACAATTGTTTTGTACAACGATACAAACTTGGCCAGATTGAGGGCGTGTTGTCGGGTTGCTCTATAGATTACATTGAGGCGGGACTTCCAGCTGAATAAAAAGGTTTTGGCATCAATACGCAAGAACAGAACTCGAGAGACAGGGAGCAATTTTGGACACGTACTCTCCCCTGCCAAACAATATGGACATGACCACTGCATGCGGAAATCTTACTTTTACACCGTAGACAAAGCCATTACGAGCGCCCTTTAGGATAGCGAGGTAATCATGGAATGCCGGGTCGTTGATGATCCTCTCTAGTGAAGACATGGTCGTGGTGGACAAGGTTGTAGTCAACGGACGGAACCCGTCACCGACGTCAACATAATATCACATGTAACCCTACCATCGGGAATCCGGTCCTTTCATTGATCAAAGCAAAAAGCCACCAGTGTACTACAAAAGGTAATCTATAGTGCTAGTTTGTAGGATATACAAGATCAAGGCTGTTGACCTGTTGAACAGGTATACATTCAAACTGACAAGGTCATGGTCAGCACACATGCATAGAATGAATAACAAAGCAACTTGCACTTACCCCTTTACGTTTGAATCTTTCAGAAAATTTAAGCTCTGTGTCGTCAGCAAGTACAACAAACCGACGATAGCTGGCCATTATAATCGGCTGAATATGGAGAGTAGAAAGATCTTGGAGGATATCTTCAACTAAAGCCAGTCCTAAATTGGATAGACAATATTCCAATATGTCCCGACGATTTCTGAATAGTGATTCCATTTGCTCTTCTATCCAAGACGCGTGATTGATGTCTGGCTTTGGGGAACGCATTAATGCAAGCTCTCCATTCTCGATGGATTCTAGTAGGGATTCGAAAGGAAAGTTTCCCTTGTCGTATTCTTTTAGAGGATCTTTATCGCCATAGAATTGTTGGATGGCAAGGCCCAAGACAGGTGGAATAATGTATGCACACCAGAGGGGATGTAATGCAACCTCTCGTAGTTTTCGGACAACTTGGAAAGGATTCTTGAGTAAACAAGCAGCCGTAAATGTCAAAATTCCGCCTGAATGAAGGGCAATGAGTGCTATGTTCCATGAGGTCAATCAAAGTTTTGAGCTGACCTGCAGGGTATATCACTTGGAACGGAGAAAAGTGTGAAGTTATCGTTGTCTGTGTGCCATAAGCCAAAAAAGTTGTATCTAAGCTTTTTCTTCTATCAGCGAGGCCAGAGAGTGTATGTATCCGTGGGATAAGATCAACGTGAATGAAAATAAGCGTAGGTTCATTCGCAGAAACCGCATGAGTACGTTCAAGAGCGTACTGTTTCAAAACGTCTATGACTAGGCCAGTTTCGAGCGATATTTTTCTCTCTTTTCGAGTGTCATAGTCGGCCCAAATGAAAAATGGAGTATGGTTGCGTTTTTCCAGGAAGCTGTGGATTAGAGGATGAATTCGGAACAACGAGTGCGCAAAGTTGACGTCAGCCACAGGGGATCTGGATATCTCAAGCCTCCTTTGCAAATATGGAGGCATGGACATGCCATCGATCCAAGCGGAACGAATCGCCACTAGTATTTCCTGTTTCTCGGGATTACTCAAAACCCCCTGAAAATTTAGTGTCATAGAGCCCGGTAGTAGGATTAGTAGTGACGGTGTTATTTCGTCAATAAGATTACAGCTCGGGGGACCAACGGCCGCCAACGCAACCTATAATCATTTTTAGTTGTCCGGTGAAAGCAGGGGAATACAGCGAACTGTACTCACGACCTCCGTGCTTGTCATGTACGCTGCGAGTTGTCTCAGGGGGGTTAGAGGGCCATCTACATTCATCAGCATCTGAACAGACCCCATTGCGCCTATAATCACCTCCGACACCAGTGAAAGAGGATAGAATGTCAATTTCAGAGAGCTCATTGACTCGAAATCAATTCTTAGACTGCTTGTTTCGAGTCCAAACTTTCTACTGTCCGATAAAGCAACCTGACATAATTGTTCGGAATCGTTGATGAACAGAGGTCCAGTCCATATTAGGTACCTAGAAAGGGTATATCAGACGGTCTGATTTTGACGCGATTGTAGATACTGACTTGGGCAATGGGTTCTCGGCCGAAGCGGAAGAATTTCTCGAACATGAACTGTTCCTAGAATCATCTTAGTGTTCTAGCTCCGGAACGACCACTGCAAGAAAAAGTCTAGCTTACTGTTGAACTATGGTCGAGCATAATTGAGGAGCCTCTTTTCGGCTGTTGCTGATCGAATATCAGGCTAGTCAAGAAGGAGAAAGGAGTATACCGATACCTTGAAAACTCGTCAGCAACCAACGTGCTCTCGGTCAACATGTCAACGGAGCTGTACTAAAAGAGATTGGGCAATTCGAACCATGTTCATGTAGAGCGATAAATCTCACTATGGTAGACTCTATGTCGTTTTCGTTCATAAAAGCCTCTGCCAGAAAATCAACGAAGTCTTCTGTTTCTTCAGCGACTGCTGTAAACATGGATTCGGATTGGGAGCTCTCCGTAGATGTGATATGGTTTGAAGACGAATTCATGGTCTCATGTCTAGAACTGGCTTGTTGATCATGCACTAAGGAATCGGATGTAGAAAAATGTGTTTCTGTGACGGGTGACAGGTCGACCTGAACACGAAATCAAAAGAAGTCCCTCGAATCAGAACGAGTCTGAAAAGCTACCTCCATTCCCGTTCCCAAAGCTTGCAAAGGAGAAGAAGATACAGAAGGCACATCCTAAGAAAAAACTTTGAGATAAGTTTCGAGAACGAGATATAGAAAAGTTCCATTCTCTTCACTGGCATTTTCCTTACCAAACGGCGTGATTGGATACGGGCTTAAAAAAGTAATCACCAACCTCTTCAGTCGAACTCCCGGGTTCAGGAGTCGTTTCCTGTGATCATTTTGTAAACGATTTGGTAGTCAAATGCGGCGTATCACATACTTCTTCTGTAGTACTACCCGGTTCAGGTGAGGTTTCCTATGAGATCATTTTCAAGTCAGCTGCGATATAATCGAGTTGCATGAAGAAACACTCTACAGGAACTGAGGTTTCGCTATCGCTTTGTGAGTGGTCTGATGGGAGTGACTCTAGGTACTGTACAATTCGAGGATGACGGTCAATCACCAGCGTGCTTCGTTCACTTCAAGATTGATGAACTGTTAATTTCTGCGACCAATAGCTCGAGATAGCAATAGGAGCTTCCACAAGGTTTTTGGCGGGCTCCCATCTGAGTAGATGTCAGAGAGATGGGGTGTAAAAGATGAAAGTATCTACGTGTTATCTTTGTGGCTGTAGCCTTTCCACTAGATTAAGCAATCTTAGTGAAAGAGATGGACTCAGGAGAAAAGCGAGTTTATGCCTTGATAAGATATTCGGTCTGTCGATATCAGATTCAGTTGAATAAAAGCATTAGTCTGACTAAACAGACCTCTCCCATAGAGTCTTGTCGAACGTCCAAAATGATCTCTAAGTAATGGTAAACATGATTCGAACCGCGTTAGTGGCACTGGTCCGTGCAAAGCAAGCACAGGGTCCATACCAACTTCGTATTTCTTCACCATCGAATATAGAAAGAACCCGAAATATTGCAGAACGACACGAAGCGCCTCTCGAGTCTCAATGTGGTCGAAAAGAGGCTGCGACTCACAAGCTGAAGCCTTCGGAGACGGGAAGATATGAATCACTGCACGTGACCGAGCCTTGCCGCCCCTCGCCAAATTCGCGACATCGACTCCAAAGAACTCATTATCACAGTTCTCCAGCATGTCTAAACCAAAGTCCAAACAGCAGGAGGCTCTCCAACTCTTAGATGACCTCGACTCATTCACTCCTATCCCAGAAGGCGCTCAATCCGCCAAGCCTCCGGCTTCTGCTCAAGGATCTACTACTGCTAATGAAGGCGAAGCCGAGGCACTTGCATTTCTTGACGAAATTACCCGGAAGAGTGCTGAACCCACTCGAGTTGCGCATTTGGACAGACCCGCCTCACGATCGTCGACTCCGACGCTTAGGAAGAGTACCGAACGAGTGAAACTTGGAGGATCATCACTAGGATCTACTGGTGGCGCGACACCTCCAACAAGTGCCAGTGTCAAGAGTGCTACTCCAGAACCTGCAGCTCCCGGCGAGTCTGCTCCTGCTAATAGCGGAGGCGGCTGGGGTTGGGGGTCAGTCTGGAATACTGCTTCTACTGCCTTGCAGCAAGCGCGGAGTGTGGTAGAAGAACAAGCGAAGAATCTACCCAAGAACGAACAAGCAAGGAAATGGGGAGAAGATGTAATGGGGTACGCGAAATCGGCGCAGCTTGACAAACTTGGTCAGCGTAAATTACTTTCTGGTTCACGGTGTGGTACTAAAAGTTTCGATACAGGCCAAGACTTCAGACGTGTTGGTCTGTCAACTCTTACGGATATACTCAATGCTGTTGCTCCCCCCATATCGGAGCATGAAGTCATTCAAGTTTGGTTGAGTCATGACATGAAGGGTTATGATGGCATCGAGACTCTGGTTTACCGTTCTCTCGCCCGCGTACGTCCTTTCATGTAGCTTTTATTTCTCCATACACGATATTCATTACATTACAGGTGATGGAGCAGGTTGAAGGGGGCGATCTTATCGTCAACAAGGGCGAAGAATCACGGCCGAAGGAAGAGGATGGAAACTCTGGTAGAGACTTAAACGCTGTGGAGGGTTACGATACAGCAGTCAAACTTGCTCAGGTATGTGTCTTGACCTTATCTATCCGCCTCAGTGTCTTGACTCCAAAGGGTATTAGGCAAACCTTGACGAACTCATTGCGACCAAGAACGCAAAGAAACCGCAAGAGGTCACCTCTGTCCAAGTGCCTACAATATATTCTTACGTTTATCTACGTGTGCAACCCTACCTCAGCTCTTATAGCCTTCCATCGTCCTCGAAGAAGCCAGAGGAATCATCTGCACCTGCAGAGCAGTCCGTTCAGCAGCATTTACAATTCTTGCTATATCTCTCTGACCCTTCTCACAATCTTGTCCATTCGACAATTACACAAGCCGTGCCAGGTGCTTGGCTCGCTGTTTGGGACCAGTACGATTGGGTGGAGGATTTGGTTGCGGAGGCTCTTCGAGTTGGTATCGAGGTTGTCGGACAAGAGTACATTGTGTCTCGAATGGGTTGGGCCGCAAAGGGTGGTGACAAGGAAGCTGGAATTGAGTCAAAGGGTACTGCTGAAAGTGATGGAGAGCAGGATCAAACAGAAGAATCGTGACTATTTGTATGATATTTGTTTCAACCTCATGTCTTGTTGTGAACTTGCTTCAACGTTTACGATGTAATATACCAGTTTCCTCTGGATGAATCAAATGGACTTGGACTGGACAAGTAGATTGATTAAGAGGAACAAAGTTAGCCTATGTCTACAGAGCAACTACTTTTTCTGTTCTTCGGGCTTTGGGGGAGGAGGTAGAGGCTTGAGATTGTCCGGCCTGCCGCAAAAAAAAGATTAGTAGAAATGTGGAGGAAATACCGAGTCCCATACCTGACAGGCTTCGTACCGTCACCGACTTGCTCCCAAGGTGAAAGAGATTCAAAGTTCCTGCAAAGATGGACATGAGTGAGATTGTGTTCCAGCACAGTTGGTGGATGCTCACCTGAAGGCTTGCGTGAGCTGGAGAGGTTCGTAGACGACACGCTTGCGTTCTTCGTCGTAACGCAGTTCAGTGTAGCCCTGGAATTCATGTTAGTTATGTAGAACATCGACGACAGGTAAGACTCACGGAAAGAGGGAAGTCTTTTCTCAAAGGATGACCCTCGAAACCTAGAGAGGATACGGTCAATTAACGGAACATAAGTCACCATTTAGAAAACACAAACCGTAGTCGGTGAGGATACGACGGCTAAGAAGACACAGTCAGTAGAAAGCACGCGTTCGAGAATGGAAAACTACGTACAGATCTGGGTGGCCGCTGAAGAAAATTCCGTAGAGATCCCAAGCTTCACGTTCATACCTAAAATAAATAACGTGTTAGAACAGCACCATAAAGCTACTTCGAGTAAGAAATTTACCAGTCCGCGCCTTTGAATATCTCCACAGCACTAGGGACGTGATCACCCTCGCCAGCATAGGTCTTGACACGAATCCTTCCGCCATGCTTGACACTCAACAAATGATACACGACCTCGAAACGTTTCTCTCTTTCAGGGAAATCAACACCACTAATGTCCATGACGCTCTTGAACTGGCATTGAGAGTGGTCCCTCAAGAAAGTGAGGACGGGAATGACACCAGAGGGAGAGATGTATAAGGTAAGTTCGTCTCTGAGGACGGAGAATTGCTCGATGAATTTGGGGAGGCATTGGATGAGATAGGAGCCGTAAGTGTGTAGTTCCTCGGTTGCCTTGGCATATTGGGTGAGAGTGGGGTTGGGAGAGGTAGGTTCGGTGAAGGGGGAGGCGGAAGCTGCAATGAGTGTAATGAGACGTGGATTACTTTTTGGTAACTATAGTTTTTTTTTTTACCTTTGGAAGAAGAAGAATTATGGATCGTTCTTAGAACGGAATGTGATGGACGAGCAGCGACAGCTCGAAGGACCTGAGCAGGACGCAGCGCTACTCTGGAAAGCATCGCTGCTGGTGGTTAGGAAGTTCGGAGGTTGCCGTGTCCAAACCGTTCATCAGCCTTTTCCTCTAACTCCCATATGGCAGACTCGGATTCCACTACACAACCTGTCGAAATCTTCGACTCTCTTCCTTACTACGACAATGACCTCGAGGAAGATCCGACGCTGAGAGAAAAGGTTGAGCATGAACTGGCTCGTCACCGAAAAAACCCCACAACATTGCACCCACGCGTGCCGCCTCCCTATCAGCTTTTTACCGTCGGTCTTTTTCCGTACGTCTGTTTGAGTCGAGTGTTTATAACCTTAGGTTTTCTATCTGCCCTTAGAAAAACCCTCTGCTTCAGAGCGAACTTGAACGCGTCGAATCGCACCAACCGTTTCCACCAATAGACACGATCAGGTTTCAGTTGCCACCACCGACGTCTGCACCGGGCACAGATGAAGAATGGAAGGCGTCTCTGGACAATGCGCGGGCACAGTTGGAGCACCAGCGGATGCGGTAGGTCGAGCAACTAGTGCATTTGCCTCACTCATGTTAATGTTATTCTCAAGACAAACGAATGTGTCGTTGTTGCAAACATATGGCCCTAATGCATGGCGAATACACAATTACCTACTTGAAGCGCAGGCAAAACAGATTGAAAAGACGCTTGAAGACCTCAAGCAGCTTACAGTCGACGTCAATCGACAACGCAAAAACGACCAGGTATGTATATATGTGCAATGTATTCGTTCTCTTTGTTTAACTCATGGATGTTTTACAGGAACGATTGGGGACACAGCTCAACATGCTGGAGACACGGTGGACACAGCTGATATCGAGCGTGTTGCAGATAGAGATGGCGAATGTGGCGTTGGACGGGGAAATTGATAGATTGAACAGGAGAGAAGCAGAAGTGGCAGAGATGGTTTGATGTTGTAGATTAGCTAATATATCGTACCTAATTTGGGAACACAAGGGTTGGACGGGACAACCACGACTGCTAAGAGCGTTCTGCGAGGTTTGTGGATTGCTGGATGTCAGAGTTGTGAAGGACTCAAACACGCTTTCGTTCTTCGTCTCAACAGAAACCCGTCACAGTTGATTTCAGTGTCAGCGTCTGCCCGACGCGTATGGCCAGTACCGCCAACCAACCAACCACACCCAGTTCCTCTTCTCGCTCTTTTGCGAGCTATCCGACCGACACAAATCATGTCTCCCTAACCGATTCCCAGCCTTCTCCTGCTCTCCCTGATCCTCCTATCCCTTCCCACTCCGCCCTCCCTTCCCAGCCAATAACACCTTCCCCGACACATTCCAATCCTGATGGCGTGCTTTCCACCAATCCTCCTTCACGCCCAGTTCTTGTTCAGCTGGGTTCTGCAATTTCCGCTGCTCCGACACCCCAGCCGAAGAAATTCGCTGCTTCCAATATCAACAAAAAATTTCTCGAGAAAAATTCGTCTACGCCAACTGGCCCGGGCTCGTCTTCTTCACTGTCCAGCTCAGTCAAGTTGGCAAATTCAATTGGTGTGTGCGACATCATTTCTTTCCAAAAACTTGCATAACTTATCAGGCATACATGTTATGTTTTAGCGAGACCACCTACACAATCATCATCCCATCCTCGGTTGATCACCACCAAACTCACTACCGCTCCCCAGCCCTCATCTACCCCAGGTCCCGGTTGGTCGCGACCCTCTTCTGTCACTCCGCCCGTCTCTACGCCTGCTCTAAACGGAACTCCTGCTCCTACCCAAACCGCCACAAACGCCTCCCATCCATCTGCTCCCCAACTCCCACATGTCGGAAAGGTTATACAGCCACAACCGCGATCGGCCGCCCAGGCGTCTAGTCTCAAAGATGGTCTTTCTTTCCCCGGTACACCTTTGAACAAGCCAGTCTGGGGCAACGTCAAATCTACTACGACTCGGTCAGATTTGAGTGTGCAGAATGACTTTCCTACTGCTGCGGAGGTTGCTCACGGTGCGTTCTTTCATTTCGCGTTTCCGTAACTAGTCTCAGCGCTTATGAAATACATGTCCTTGATTAGCCCGTAAACCCAAAGTTCCTGACTCAAAGGAAGTAGAAGTGGCAGAGGCGAATAAGCAGGCTAGAATGGAGGAGGCTGATACATTTCGAGGCGTGCACTTAGATCCAAATGCTCACCACTGGGACGAGGTAAGTTTATGCTATTTACTTTCCTTTTAGCCCTAAATTAGTAAACACCGTTAATTAGATCGACGAGGACGATGACAATTTCTTAGACGGCGTTATCGAGTTTGGTGACGGACGACAGTACAAAATCGATACATCTCAACATTCAGATGCTCAACCCATAGACCAGTCTTCGTACCATGAGATGAAACCAGGCGACGGTAGCACCGACAACGAGCCTGTCAGAAAGGAGGACCGCTTCGTGGATGACTTTGACCGAAGTTGGCCGCGTATGAAATCGTCACCATCGTCGAGCAATCAAGATCCCCATTTGGCTGGTGCTGCTACCTCTCCGAGCTCGAATTCAGCGCCGTTACATTCTCCTCAAGAGTCGTCGAGAGTGTTGTTCAATGAGCGTTCTAATAGGTTGGAGCCATACAGTAGTACGAAGCCTAATCAGGGACCTTATCAAATTAACAAGAGAAGTCACCATTCCGAGCAGCAAGACGCGCGAGGGGTTTGTGATTTTTTTGGAGTGCTTATTCTGACTGCTTACTCTTTTGATTTAGAAACCTGTTGGCGAATCTTCTAAAGGTAGTCGGTTTGGGTTCGATCGACCGAGAGAAGGTACACGTCGAGAATCTTTTACATCCCATTCTTCTTCCAGCCCTCGTTTAGGCCACGATGCTTTACCCCCATCAGCTTCGGCTCCAGATAACCGTGGAAGACGTTTGTCAAATATGGGTCCTCCGCCTGTTCCTCCTCACGCTCGTGGGTCCGGATTCAAAGAAGGTCGTCAGTTACCTCCTCACTTGTCCCAACCCTTAACGTCCGGACCCGCTGAACGACCATCGGACTCGCATTCTAATGTCCATCGTACTTCTTCCCGGTCATCGTCTCGTCAGCGTTCTGAACCCTCTGGGTTCGCGCATACCTCTACATGGACACATTCTTCTTCCGAGTCATCTGCCTTGATGCATACACCTGCAACTACGATGGCCGCACTGTCACCTGAGACGCCATTGAAGGATTTATCTAGTACAGAATTGGATGATGCTCGGAAGGATCTGATGCACAGTGCAGCTGAAAGGGCGAGGCAACGAAGGCAACAGGAGGAGGAGGAGAGAGAAAGGGAAAGGGAACGTGCACGGCAAAAGGCTCTCTTGCTTGAGCAGAAAATGACCTCTATGACTGAAAAGAAGGCAGAGGAAAGTCACAAGGCAGAATCGTCCAATGCTCCGGTACGTGTACAATTTATTGACCGACTGCTAAAATTGCTAAATGAATTTTTTTAGGACGATAAAGCTGCTTCTTTCATTAACGATGCTATAGCCACCGCTGACCGGTCCGGGACCATGGCCGACCAGAACCAATCTGCGTACCAGAAACCGCCTTCCCGGAGCACATTCCACGAAAGTCCGCGTGTGTCGTTTTCTAGGAGATTATCGTCCGCTTCTTCACACTCTCATTCCCAACCACCCAATCCACCAACTCTGATCATGACCCCATCTACGACAGCAGAGTCCTGGAGAACCAAATCAAACCCCCCTGCCAAGCGACAAAATCCTCCACCACCCCCGCCTTTTGCTTCTCCGCCACCGTCTGCTTTGGACCAGGTTCAGTCGCTAGCGGAAGGACCAGAGGCCGATTTGGAGGTGGTGGACTATTCGGATTTGGCCAAGTTCGTGGGTAGTGCGGAGCCTGAAAAATCAGATCAACCTTCATCTGCACCTGTTGAGGAGACCTCGATTCAGAGTTCGCCTGAACAAGCTGCCAACATACGTGCTCGGAGACCAGTAGCTAGCGACTTTTTTGAAAAGGAAAACGAACCTGCTTCGACAGCAGAGGTGGCCAAAGTTGACACGAGCGTATGGAGAAGGAATGTCACAAAGCCGGATCCTACGTCTACTCTTTTAACATCACCATCACGAGACGAAGTAGCCAGTTCCTCTAGAGAATCGACGTCTCAGACGACACCTTCGGAGCCAGCCGTGTCGCATTCTACCTTGTCGCATTTCAATGCCCAGCGTAACTCGCGGACTACCGGTTTTTACAAAGAGTCCACGATCTCTACGTTGGTCGATACCATGTCGCGTATAAAGGGTGCCATGCAAGCCTCGGAAAAGGAATCGCAACCGTCTACGGAGGCCAAACCGGATCATTCACCTAAACGACAAGCTGGCTCTTCTACAAAACTGAGCGGACAAAAGGACAAGTGGGTTCCTCCTGCGCTACGGCCTCCTCGACCTTCGCCGATAGCACCTCCAGTACCTCAGGAGGAATTTTTGGCAACGGGTGCAGAGCCTCCTCCATCGCCGAAACCGGTACGGAATGCGCACACGATACGATTACCCAAGGTCTCGAAACCTTCACTTCCCATACCAAAGAAACAGTTGGTTGCATTCCACAGATTTCAACCTGTTCGATTCGATGTGCTTTCGTTTGTTCCTCCTGTAGAGGGTATGAGCCGTCGTGATTTCTCAGTGAACGATGTGTTGTTCCGTCGACCTTATGGGTTTAATCGCAAGATGAAGTACAAGGTCTCTTTGCCAAAGAACAGGATTGATCCTACAGTATCCAAAACTCCTCCTCAGCCACAATCGTCTATGTCGACGAAACCTACCAGTGTGTTTGGCAAACCTCCGGCAGCAGATGGCGCCTCTTCGTGGCGGAAACCAGTATCTTCAACTGTAAAAATGATCAACTCTGTGGATACGGGGTTGGATACCACTAGCAGGTCCCCACCGCCAGAGCCTGAGTCTGAAACAGTGTCTGTGAAGCCTCCGAAATCAGAGGAAAGTACAATGATGCTCTTACGGGCGAGGTCACAGCCAAAAATGCCGGAAGGGTCAGGCGTCGCATTCTATCGTGATTCGAGAGTAGTAGCTGTTGTTCCAGAAAGGAAACCTAGTGTCAGTTTCTTCGCTACAAGTGAACCCGAGGAAGTGTCTTCATTAGAAAGCAAGAATGCTTCAAAATCAGAAGCACTAATAGGGTCTGTTCCTGTAAGCTTACCTTCTCAATCCCTCTCCTCCGGCTTGATCCAGTCTTCTCTGGACACGGCAAGTGCAAAGTCGTCGGCATCTACAAACGGTTCCTTTGGCCTCCCGTCCCTTGTGAAAAGTAGTAAGACTGATAGCAAAAGTTCTGGGGATTCGGTGGGTTCTTGTATTCACTGTTCTACCCGTTGTCAGGGTTGCTCATTTTTTTGCTGATAGCCTGATCGTGTTCCTATTACTCCCCCTTCCCACCATCCTTCTGCCCCTTGGGCGAGATCTTCGATAAGTCTTTCTATCAAGGAATCACCGGTACGAGCCCCAGATCCAGAGCATTTGAAGAAAGTCTGGTCCCAGACTTCCAACAAGGCTGATCTGCACCCTGTAAACTCCTTGGAAGGAATAGTGGATGATCTGGGTTCGGTTCCGTTTACCATCCAAGATGTCAAATCGGAAAATGGGGAGACTCCACCGCCTACAGCATTAGCACCGTCGCGAATGTCTCTACACGATGTGACACGGGCTTTCCAACAAGTACCTTCGTCGGCGAACATTAGTTCGCATCGACCGACGATATCACCACCTTCTACCTCTGCTCCCGTTGCTCGTCCGTCTACACAACAACAAAACTTCAGCCATGGGTATTCGATGCCGAATCAGCCCGCAAACCAAAATGTCCGCTCTGCGTATCCTTACCCTTCCCCTATGTTGAGCAATTCCCCTGCACCAGTACCCATGTACTCTCATCCAATGACCGCCAGTCCGATTCCCGGCCGAATGCAAGTCAACGGTGGTCACACACCTTTGTATAGCCCGGTCTGGATGTCTCTTCCGAACGCACCTACACAAAACTCGGCTCCAGCAAATATGATGAGACCTATGGCTTCCGCGTACCCTCCTCAACCTATGCCTTATCATTCGCCGGTGCCCCATACCCAGCCTATGTATGGTATGCCAGCAAACATGCAGAACCCGCCTTCGTCACAAAACAACAACACGCCTAATCGGGGCCGTAATATGCCTATGAACCATAACATGATTAGTCCTGTGATGAACCACGCTCATCCAGTTCCTCCTATGCCAATGTATATGGGTAGTCCGGTCATGATGCCTGCTCATGCTGGACGAGGAGGACAAGGGAGGAATGATAGTCATAGTCATTCGAATGTTACTCAGCATCACCAGTCTTCGCATCCTTCTCAGCCACAACCTTACTCGACATTACCTGGCAATTCATTTTCCGGAGTCAGACCGACGTGGTAATTTTCTTCTTATATAGTAGGTAGTGTAGTTTTTGTTTCTTTTCTTTTCTCTTTCCTTTGTTTCCAGGACTGTTTCGTGCAGAAGATACTTTCCTGTCCTATATACTTATCAACAATTTCCTCTTCATTCATCCAAAAAAATACCTTCTAAGAGATGGAAAGAGAATAATAAGGATAGTATAACTATTCAAGCAATATTGTACTCTACATATCAGGTAAAGGAAAGAGAGTATCTATCTAGGTGGCAAGCTGGACAGCCTGTTCTGCAGCATCGTCTAAACTATCAAAGGCAACAATCTTCAAGCCAGACTCCTTGATCATGCTATGAAAGGCATCCTTCAGAAAAAGGCACCATAGATAAGGAGAAGAAAACATACTCTTTGGCTTCCTGTTCCTTGGTACCCTTCAACCTGACCACGAGAGGAATCTTCAGGTCAAGCTCCTTGGTGGCTTTGATCACACCTTCGGCAATGTAGTCGCATCGCATGATACCACCAAAGATGTTGATGAAAATAGTCTTGACCTTGGGGTCAGTGAGGAGAATCTCGAAAGCCTTCTTGACAGTCTCGGGGGTTGCGCCACTGAACAAAAAAGAGATAAGATTTTTTCACCATTTCAAGTATAAAATGTTCTATGCTCACCCTCCGACATCCAAAAAGTTGGCAGGGTTACCACCGTGAAGGGAAAGAACGTCCATGGTGGCCATGGCGAGACCGGCACCGTTGACCAAACATCCGATGCTACCGTCGAGTTTGATGAAACTGAGGTTGTACTTTTGGGCTTCAACCTCGGATGGCTCCTCTTGCGAGATGTCACGGAGAGCGAAGACGTCCTTTTGACGGAACTCCGCATTGTCGTCGAACCCGAATTTGGCATCCATGCTGGAGAAGCAGAAGCAAACAAATGAAGTTAGTATAGAAAATCACATGGAACATGAATAAGGACTTGCCAAAGCACTTTTCCATCAGTGGTCTCTGCCATGGGGTTGATTTCGATTTGAGTAGCATCCTTCTCTTTGAAGATACGGTAGAGGTTGACAAAGATGTCAGCAGCCTCGTCTATAGACTCGGGCTTGAAACCAAGCTTCTTTGCGACTTCGACGGCTTCCGGTTTAGTCAAACCGGTCTGGAAATTGATGGGAGTAGTAATGATAGCAGAGGGGTCTTTGGCGGCAACCTCCTCAATGTTCATACCTCCTTGGTTGGACGCGACGAGGACGACACCTTGGGTGCTACGGTCATTGAGAACGGCAACGTAGTACTCGTGAGATGGGTCGCGACGTTCCGCAAGCATAACCTACATACACCCGCCAGGTCATCATAAACTCGAAGAAACACATGGAATGATTCACTTACAGCGTTGCAAACGCGACCTCCGTCACCCGTTTGTTTTGTGATGAGCTTTTGACCAATCATCTGAGTGGCATATTCCTTAGCTTGCTCTGGTCTATAAAAAATAATGTTGGTACGAATCGGGGAGGACGTCAACGTTGACTACGCACGAATTGACCATGTGCACACCGCCCTGCAACCCCGACTCAAACTTTCCTTTACCACGACCTCCAGCAAGAACCTGGGCCTTTATTACAAGCTGATTATGGCCTTGACGAGAAATAAGGACGTGAATTGAAGACGGAACAGAAATTAAATAAGTACCAAAATTCTTTGCAACATCAAATGCTTCTTGAGGAGTTTTCGCGGCTATGCTCTTTGGAGTAGGGATTCCATACTAGACAAGATTTTTGAGAGGATGCGACACGGAAACGGGAGGATTGGACTAACAGAATTGAGGAGGTTGACAGATTGGTATTCGTGGATGGAAAGAAAACGCCTCTGACCGGCAGACGCAGACTAGAGAGAAAGTCAAAAGCTGAAATGAATCTAGAGGAAATTGAAGCTCACCCGGGCTAAAGAACCGGCTTTCCTGAGAGTCGAGAGCATCGCGAAAAAAGTTGAGGAGTTTTGGAGGAATAAACCGGTATACGCTTGCTGACTAATCACCCGTTTCATAAAGAGCCGGCGCTCGTGTTTTTGCTGTTCTTCACGCCGAGCAACGACGACTGATGATGAACCTGTCTGATCTTCGTGTCTCGTACCTCCCGGCCTTGATGGTTGTGGTCCTAGGTCATGCTCCGCAAGAGTGATCCCCTCCCCTTGAGTTCGGAAAACTTATTATTTTTTTTCCTTCATTGGTTTTTCGAAATTTGGCGGCAGGGACATCTTTTGTAGATACGTGTATCAATCAAAATTTAACCCTTTTTTCTCTGCATTTTTTTACGCCTCATTGAAAACGCGTTGCGCCTTGCCCGGGTGCGTTGCATATATAAATCGGACGGTTGACCAGCCACAGCTTGTTTGGTAACTATGTCACTTTCTTCCTCCACCACAAAAAAGAACCACAACTCCTTCCCCATGTCTACCAGCAAACCAGTCCAAAGCTCCGAAGACCTCGAAAACTTGAAGCATTCGCTGTTCGTTGCCGAAACAGTCTTACAGCAAGCAGTGGCCCTTCTCGATGACCATCTTACATCCGATGATCAGCTTACTGTCCATTCTCGATACCTTCCCGGGTCAACTATCGGTGTGTGGTTGTTGCAACTTTTTCATATCACTTCATAACTGATGGCCGCCCATCTCGACAGGAAAACATCTCCGACATGCAAGGGATCACTTTGAGCTTTTGATAGATTGTATATCTTCACCGCCTCCTCACGTTCTCAATTACGATGTCAGAATCCGCAACACGCCGATGGAGACTAGTCGAATCTCTGCCAGGGATGCCATTGTAGGCACAATACGTCGGCTTGGAGAACAAGTCCCTAAAGCTGATTGGAATGCTTCTATGGAACTGCATGCTGTGACGCCGTTCATACAAAGTTTCAATACCACTTTTGGGAGAGAGGTGAGATTGTACAGTCGGTGGGCGTAATTTCTCGCTCACAAAGGAGGGTCCGGTTTTCAGCTCTGGTTTGCAAGTTTGCATTGCATCCACCATTGGTCCATGGTAAATCATCCTCTTTTTTATGTGTATAATGTATTGACTGATCATCTTGTAGGTCAGAGTGATTGCGGGCGAAATGGTAATTTCGGGCGTATGCAGTAGTAAAACAAATTTAACTTTCTTTCGATGCAGAACGTCACACTCTCCGACGATTTTGGATTTGCACCATCCACACTTGTCTTTCAAGGTGTGTCCCGTTCTGTCATAACCTCTGATATCATTCATCTTTTTGCATAGGTCGAGACGGGGCGATGCTAGGAAAAGCAAAAATATAACCTCCATACTCAATTGTTGTATCCACTTCGCTAATACTACTCATACAGTATTTCCTTGTTGTAGAACATCTATTAGCGGTACACTGTATTTCAGGATAACCTGATAGATCTCGGACCTTCAAGCTCGAGGTGTTGGCACCGTGCTGAACACTAAGCCGGTGGATGTAAGCAAACTGTCACATCCCAGATGATGATCATTGACGACTTCTGAGGCTGAAGACCCGAAGATCGAGCGTGTCATTCATAAGAGCTGGTCCATTTTTCGTACCCTTCTCAAATAGCCGTCACATTTCTTGAAGCTCGATGTCCTGATGTCCTGATGTTAAAGTTGATGTGCGCATAGAAATTCTCAAGCCTCGCCAGATCTATTGCTTTGAGTCATGTTGGCTTTGGTGCCTCCCAGCCAGACTGCTCCATACAACTCGAAGAAATCTTGCGTACAAGGACCCAGCTCGTATTTTACTGTCAGCGGACTCAAAGCGGAAAATTGTTAGATACTTTGGCCAGTATCAGACGAGACGATAGGGATGAACGAAAGCCTATACCATCACGTTGGTGACTGGAAAGAACACAAATGTTCAAAAAACTTGTTGATGCGAAGATCGAGAAGAAATCTTCAAAAGTTTCATCAATCATTGAAACCCACGGCTTGCAGCCCTACAATTCGCAAAATTTGATGTTCTCGAAACATAAATTATTGTTGGATGTAGGGTACTTGGATCGTCACGCTCTCCAAAAGCAGATCTTGAAGTAATTCAAATGTGCAAAAGTCGAGAACGGAAGATGCCCGCTTCAAGCGACGTTGCACTGGTATGAAGTGACAAACTCGGAGAAAAATAGCGCGAAGAGTGAACATTTCTACCTTGAAGCTTGAGGCTCGAGCGCGTATCTGTGACCAAAATGTCTCCAGTAATTATAATTTAAGATGGAAAAAATTGGCGAAAGACTGTCGAACTTTGTTGAGCTTGAAGCCTGCAGCATTGAGCATTTTGAGGAGCTCCTAGTTTAAGTGTAACACCAGTGAAGAGATTTGACAGAAAGCAGTACTAGATGGATGAACAAAACCAAAGAGACGCGTCGAGTTCAAAATCAATGGCAAAGTACGTAATTCCGTTCCTATATTCTGTCCTCCACACCTCCATATCCAACCGCGTTTACTCGAAAGTTCTCGGGCCTTCACGCAAAACCCCATAAGGTTCATTAGGAAGTCCCTTTAAAACGTCATTCTAACACCGTATCCTACTGTCAGATAAGTCTTGTAGAACCAGAATATGGAACCTATCGCTGGGGAACAAAAGAAAAGAGTGGTAGGTTGCCTTCTAAATTTATTTTCTCTCTGTTCTAGAAGCAACCTTATGGCTTGAAAAGTGCTATTTCTTCGACTCCGACATTGGAGGATTCCATTATGGCCCAGGACATCCGTGCGTATACGTCCTCCCTCCCTCAGCGCTTGGCGCTTACCAGAAAAAATCAGGATGAAGCCCACTCGGATACGTATGTGTCACTCACTAGTGATGAACTATGGACTATACAAGAAAATGGAAATTTTTGTGAGTGGTCTTTTTTTCTTTCCGCTTGGTCGAACAGTTATTCAACATGACCCTTCTTGCGTGAATTCATTGACCTTGTTCAAATGCCCAATTCTCTAGCGTGCAAAACCCGCTACAAAACGGGAAATGACCCAGTTTCACTCCGATGACTATGTTGAATTCCTCAATCGGATTACTCCTAGCAACATGAACTCGTTTATGAGGGAACAGCATAAGTGTATGAATCAACGAATACTTTTTTAGGTTCTTACTCATCTATTTGGCTTACAGATAACGTTGGAGATGATTGCCCAGTTTTTGATGGGCTGTTTGATTATTGTTCAATTTCGGCAGGCGGCTCGATGGGTGTGTAGTTCATGAGCGTTTCCGACAGTGTTTCGACCTTACTGATCTATTCTTACAGAGGGCGCTGCCCGGCTTTCTAGAGATAAGTGTGATATTGCTGTGAACTGGGCTGGAGGCCTTCATCACGCGAAGAAGAGTGAAGCAAGTGGTTTTTGCTATGTGAACGGTAGGCTTTTCTTAATTAAAATGACATAAATCTTCATTTGACCATTTCAGACATTGTGCTTGGTATACTGGAGTTGCTGAGGTGGGTCTAACATTTTTGTTTCTTTGCATCGTAATTGACAGAAGTTACAGATACCATAACCGTGTTTTATATATTGATATTGATGTTCATCACGGAGATGGTGTAGAGGAAGCTTTCTATACCACGGATCGTGTTATGACTGTCAGCTTCCACAAATATGGGGAGTACTTCCCTGGAACTGGAGAGTTACGCGTAAGCACATCTTGTCTTTGCTTCTATTGTCGATTCCGAATTGCCATTACAGGATGTTGGTGTGATGAAGGGAAAGTATTACGCTCTAAATTTCCCGATGAGAGATGGAATATCTGATGAGAACTATAAATCTGTTTTTGAGCCGGTACGTAGTCTGGTTTATTCCCTGTACTGCAAACTGGATCCTAGAGAAAAAAAAACAGGTCATTCGACAAGTCATGGAATCTTACGATCCTTCTGCGATAGTACTCCAATGCGGAACGGATTCGTTGTCGGGAGATAAACTCGGGTGCTTGAATTTGTCCATGAAAGGTTTGTTTTTTTTCATCCCTCGACGCAGTGTCTTTGCTCACGCCCTCGCCAGGACACGCAAACTGCGTCAAATTTGTCAAATCGTTCAACAAACCGCTGCTACTGCTTGGCGGAGGGGGTTATACAATGCGGAACGTCAGTCGTGCGTGGGCCTATGAAACAGGTTTAGCTGCCGGTGTTGAACTCGGCCCTGGTGAGCCTTTCAAATCCTTCCAGTCTTCACGAGCTGACTCTGATTTGCTTTTTCAGAGATCCCTGTAAACGAATATTATGAATACTTCGGTCCAGACTACCAACTAGACGTGAAATCGTCAAATGCGGATGACCTGAATACTCCAGCGTATCTCAACCGTGTCAAACGGATTGTGATGGACAATTTGAGGCATATGGGCGGGCCACCTAGTGTCCAGATGTCTGGTATGTCTCTGTATATTGTTCCATTGCTAAAGCTGACTTCTTTTTCTGCAGACGTCCCTTCTCTCCCTATCGACGCTGTCATGGATGACCCCAATGAAGATGAGGACTTGATACCCCCAGACACTCGTCGACCCCGTAGACTTCTTGACTCGAGAAGACAAGCCGATGGCGAACTATCTGACTCGGATGATGAAGGAGAGGGAGGACGTAGGAACCATTCCAAACACAAGGATCCAGACTCTATTGCTGAAAAACCAGGCCGCAAAAAGCTTGGTGGAATGGGGATCATGACAACTGCCTCGGCGCCTACACACGGTGCTGGTCCTAGTGCTCACACTACTGTAGCGCGGATCCTATCTAACGGGCCCCCGCCCGCCGGTCCTTCGTCAATGGATGACTCTGAAAAGAAATCAGAGAGTGGAAACGGCGATTCTGAACCCATGTCAGTGGACACACCTTCCACTTAGATTCATGTGTATGTAGTACCTGCTCTTGCTTTCGTACGGGGTGTATTGTAATTCAACATGGTTGTAAGGTGACTAATGTAATTGTAATTGGAGTGGTACTAAATTAGCCACAAAATGGTGTTAGAACGTCAAAATTTGAAATGACTCAACTGACGCGCCTCTGTCATATCTCACCATGTCGGAATCGGACATTCGACCTGTAACGCCTCCTCCACGGGCTTCTGGATCTAACACTCTACCATTGACCCCCGAACAAGTCAAGCAATTCGAACTTCATCGTCTAAAGGGTGAGTTTCATCCCTTGTCCACCCGAAGACTCCAATTCGAATCGTCTTGCAGCGAAATCTCTCCAACGTGAACGAGAGGAAGGAGCGAGTTCGTTTAATGCTCTCAATGCCAACAATAAACGTCCCATAGGTGTCACACCTGCTACATCTAATTCCCCGACTGCGCCTGGAAAGCAATCTCGACTGCAGCGTGACTCCAGATTAGGGACATATTTCGAATATGACCTTTCGAAAATGGCCAACTCGAAAGGTGGATTCTTAGTTGAAGAAACTGCAGAAGTGGACGAAGCTACTCGAAGAAAGGAGCAGGAGAGAGAACGTCAGAGAGCTTTACAAAGCTCGGAGCCCGGTATGCATTTATTCTTATTAGCTTCGAGTGTCATGTTTGCTCAGAAACTTATAACACAGCTATATATTTGGACCCTGATCGCAATCCCAAGTGCTTTGAATGCGGAACCGTGGACATAAACCACTTGTACAAAAAGATCTTTGGTACTCTAGTCTGCAAGAGGTGCGAAAAGGACAAGCCAGAAAAATATAGTCTTTTGACCAAGACAGAGTGTAAGGAAGTGAGTAGTTCACGATATATAGATATGGATATTCTTCTAACATCCACGTCAGGACTATCTTTTGACGGACCGTATGTGTGTTCTTCACTCGTCATACAAGATGCTAAAGTAATATTGCTTCCTTCAGCTGAGCTCCGCGACCAAGAAGCGATGCCGCATCTACTCAAAGCTAACCCTCACAAATCTACATTCGCAAACATGATGTTATTCATGCGGTACCAGGTCGAAGAGTTTGCATGGAAGAAGTGGGGTTCTCCAGAGGGTTTGGATGTAGAATACGAGCGGCGTATGGCAGAGAAAAAGAGCAAAAAGAATAAGAAGTTCGAACAGGGGCTGAAGGATCTCAGGAAAAGGACCAAGGAAGGAATTTGGCAAAAGCGCCAGGATGCAGAGCATAAACATGCCTTCGGTCCTTCAGAGAGGGGTGCTGACGGTGTTGGGCGACAGATATGTCATGAGTGTGGATTCACGGTGGAGTTCGAGGAGTTATAGTAGTTGCCATCATCCTGTACTTATAGTATTAGTGTAATAGTAAATCATGTAAATTCTACGACGTTGCTCCCAGCTGGCATGATACCGTCTATGCGGGAGCGTGAACTCCGACGTAGTCCACCTTTATAGGAGGTTGCACCGACTGCGAGGCAGGAGTTGTTTCGAGGGGTTCCGTTAAAGCAGGGAGATACTGAGGTTTAATGCCTTCCTTCCACAACCGCACGTATTCCTGCCCTTTAGACCATTCCCTCGGTTCCTGGTTACCCTGGACAATGGAACGCCACCTCTTCCTAGCAGCAATAGCACCCTCGTCCAGCTCTGCCTGCCTCTCCCAAGTACCCAAACTCTTGATCTCCTTTTCGAAAGCATGTGCTGTTTCGGAATTTTGGAAGACACCACCCAAGCAATCTGCTTCTGTCGCTGCCATAGTCGTAGCAATGTGATGTTCCGAGCGCAGTGCTCGAAATTGGGCTACTGCTCTCGCGTATGCGTAAGATAACGAGAGACCGTGATGTTGGTGTAAGTTTAGTGCAAATTGCACCGCACTGGATAAAAAGGAAGAAAGAGAGAGAAAAGTTTGAGCTGGAAAAACGCGTCACGACGGAAAATAAAACGCACTCTTCTGGAGATGGTTTTCTGCCTCTTTGTCTAAGTCGCGTCCATTCCTTTCCCTGAATAGGATGTGCAGCCGCTATCGTGGCGCCTTCCGTCAGAGTAGTCGGGCGAAACGCTTCGAACGGATGATCTCGGAAAAACTGTCGTCGAATATCATCCTCCAAGTAGTAGATAGCGAGAGGTTTTGGGTCGTAGGGCCTCGGTTTTTGTTGTGTTTTCGGTTGCTTCACGTCATAAGCAGTTCTTGACGGAGGCGCTTTTGGAGGAAGTGGGAGGGGAGGATGTTCGAGGACGGCCTTGTACCAACGCGGTTCCTCTTTGATGACGTTTCCACGCATCAAGCGGGATACTTGCTGGTGAACTTGGGAGGCTATACGACGCACCATGATGGGGGGTGGTCCTGGTAAGTAAAAGAGCAAGTAGTACCGAATCCCAAACAGTAGTAAATAACTTTGACCCCGATTAGTTTCTACGATTTCTTCTTCCGCGTCCTGGATTTATTCAAACTAAACGACAATGAACTACGTGCACATTGGACTGCAGTATCTACTGACCAGCGTCTAACTAGGCACTTCTAGAGCTTCGCTTGCACTGCAGGCCGACCGCCTTTCTTCATCTTCTCCTTCACGGCATCTCTTAGCACACGACGCAACTGTAGAATGTTCGAAGAAATTGGCAACTCGTTCGCAGAACCATAGAAACAACTCACAATCTTTCCAGAAGGATTCTTGGGTATGCTTTCTATGAATTCGACACCTCCAGCTAGCCATTTGTACTGGACCTTTGAGACCGACACATGCTAATCGCCGAACCAGTGTCAACAAACTACTGCACTCGAATCTACAGAGTCAGAAACGCACCTCCGTTATGGCCTTTTTCAGCTTTTCCACCTCACCCGAGCCTTGTCCCAACGTTGCCTTGAATTTAGTGTCAATCACTACAAAGGCCATTGGCACCTCCCCGCTGTAATCATCCGGTATCCCAACAACACAGACATCAGCGACTGCAGGATGGAGAAGGAGATGCCCTTCTAACTCGGCCGGGGCGACTTGAAAACCTCGGACCTGTTTTTCCATATGAAAACCCGCTGGAGATGTAAGAAATTTTGACCCTACTCACTTTAATAATCTCCTTCAGACGATCCACAACGAAAACTTCTTGGTTTTTGATAATAACCTCATCGCCAGTTCTTACCCAACCGTCTACGAATGTTTCCTTGGTACTGAAAACAAAAGGCTTCAGTTTTGACAATGGGTATCGAAAGATGCAGACCTACGCCGCTTCGTTATTGAGGTACCCAAGTGCCATGGAAGGACCAGTGACCACTAGCTCCCCTTGTTCACCTTCACCAGCCAGGCTGCCGTCTGCCTTGACTACACGAGCTGTGACACCTGGTATCAATTTCCCAGCACTTCCAATGGTTCCAATCGTCTGGTCTGGTGGGAACATAGTCAAAGATGTAGAAGTCTCGGTCATCCCTAGACCAATGCAGTTTTAGGACAATGGTCTCCTGTAGAAGAACATTACTTACCATAACCCTGCCCGATGCTAGCGTTCGGACACAACTTTCTTAATTGTTGGACTAGTTCACCAGATAGAGGAGCAGCCCCGCTCATCACATATCGAACATGAGTCAAGTCATAGTCTTTGACAGCGGGATGCTATCATGGAGGGATTGTCAGCGGGAGCAAGCGTAAGACATAGAGAAAAGTCAATCAAAACTTACTTTACACATCAAAACCACTTGTGGAGGTACGACACTGGTATTGTCATTCCTTGCGGCAACTGAGTAGCATCAAAAGGCAACTTACAATAAGTGAGTGATTCTATGTCGCGCTATGCTCTTTAGAAACTCAACAAAGCTGAATTTCGGTATCACAACTATGGATGCCTTTCAAACAATCAGGTAGAGGAGCCCATGGAATTGAAGATCACATTACCCCGCAAAAGAACATAAAATGCATCTGTGGCAATATTGGAACATATTCCAAGAAAAGACAGGAATGAACTTACTGTGACAACTAATCCGTATATGTCTTCGTTGAAATGTCAAGAACCAGGGACTGGTCAAACTTCTAGGGGGTCACTCACGAAAAAATGGTAGAACTAAATTTGGAATGAGGACCTTTGAACATACACAGACCAAAGTGGCTTACGCACCTCCAAGACTAACATCTCCCGGAACAAAGAGTTTCTTTGCAGCGCATGCATCGTTGACTTTGTAGTGGGCCGCCATTTGAATAACATTAGAAATAACTGAATAATGAGGTATCTTGACAGCCTTTGGCTTGCCTGGAGAAGTGATTAAGTACTACCGGGAATAGCTAAAGGAAATGCGACCCACCCGTTGTTCCACTAGAGAACGATAAAAATGCCAACTTTGACTTGGCTTGCCCAGGTTTCAAATGATATTCCTTGAACGCGGTAGACTGGGCAGAAGAGATCAATTCGTCAATACTGGTCCCTATGACCTTTCCGCCGCCACTGGCCGGAAGTACGACTACTCTGTCTTCGGCTATTCCTGCTCGTTGAGCAGCGGTCCGCGCGGTCTTGACAAATTCTGAATGGACAAAAATCAAACGGGTTTGACTAATTTGGAGTTGGTAAACGAGTTCTTCGATAGTGTAGCTCGGGTTGGCCGGACTGAAGAAGGATATTTTAAGAATGATTCACGACAACCACCGTCAATAGCTCACGTTACGACCGCACCAAGGGAATGGACAGCCCATATAACAATGGGATAGTCTAGAAAGAGAAGACAGTGATACTGGGTTGGCGGCCGCTTTCTTGACAAGAAACGCACGATACACGTACCCACATGATTCGGGCTGAAGACACAGACTTTCGGAAATCCGAAAAAGGATCAGCGTGGGCGTCGGTCGCGATCTGAGATACTTCTTACCTACGTCATCTTCCCCTATCACCAACATCGGAACTGAGTCCATTTCTCCAGAACTTTATCAAAGAGTAGGTGACACACCAACATTCCATCGTGCACTTAGCGCATTGGCTAGTCTGTGTGTTCGTGTGAGTAGCTGATGTCGATGAACATTGACGCCATAAGTATGCAGACACCGCCGAGAAGACAATCGTGAGTTCCTTACCTCTTCAGTGAAGACACCTTTGCCCGTGCGGTCCTCGATTAACCATGGTACATTGTGGGGCCTCGAAGGTCGCAGGGAATGTTGGTACTTTAGCATAAATTGCGGTATAGTCAAGTCATCTGGAATAGGAGGCAATGGAACTGGCGAACGGAATTCGAGGGCAGTAGTTTGGGTAGACATGAAAAGTAGAGGAAAGAAGGACGGAAAGGGAATCAAGTTTATACGACCGTGTTTACATGTTTTATAGCTAGGGGATCGGTAACGCTGTGGCGAACTCTGTGAAATGTACAAGTTCCGTGCGCCAGAGTGCAACTGTTCCCGTCCAATTGGGGTTAGGGTTATAAAATTGAGCTCTAAGTACTCTGCTCTCCCTTCCATGGACGAAGATGCTGAGCTCCGCAATCCGTTCCCTTCACCCCCTTCCCACTACACCAAATACACTACTCATAACATTCATCTCCTTTCTCTGTTGAAAGAACGCGCTCCGCAAGACGTGGATATAGCTTTGGTCAATCAAAGTGAACTCTTGAGCGATCAGAAGGATGTTCCAGATTGGCCTCTCACTCAGCTCGAAAAACCACGCGTTGATTGGATCTTGGAAGAACCGGAACCATATTATGATGTTTTCGGGGATAGGTGGTTTGTGAGTCCCGCGCCACGGTACCCAGCTATCCTTTAAAGGTCTATATGTAGGTGAAAGACCGTATACCATCCTTGGAAGAGGCTGGAAGTCTTCAACTCTATCCGTCTGAACCACACATCGGTAGGTTCCAAATGACACGCCAAACTCGCCTTAATTTGAACAACTTGACCACAGACAGACGTCCCCACTTACAATCTATTCTTCGTTCAATGCTTGTCACCTATTCACATCTCACTTCTTCCTTACTTGCACCCCCGCCGACCACTAGTTCCCACCATGATACACAGCCAGAATGGCAACAACACGTAGAATGGATCACGATACTCGGACAAAACTTGATGGCTGCTGCGAACGAGCTACGTCCTGTACAGGCTCGTAATTGTGACTTGTATCTTCCTGATTTCTTTTCGACGCTCATCTAGGCTAATTGTTAGGCCCGTTCCAATTTGGAAACAATGATGAAAAAGCAACTGCAGTTTCGCAGAGAAGAGACCGCTGCTGTCCACTCGTGGGTTCTAATTCCGTTCACTCCGAGGACGTACTTTCTGAGGACGCGGCGGCACTAGAAAATGTGACGCTCTCGAAGCAAAACTTCAGGAAATCCGCGCGTCTGTCGATGTTATGATTAATGAGAAACAGGTCAGGCAATTTCCTCATTATATTCGCAGAGCTCTCCATTTTGACTTCTGTTTTTACTGACTATAGTCAATATCGACGCGTGAATCCAAGACAGTTAATCATCAACCACAGCCTGAGACGTCTGTAAGTTCTGCATCTTGCTGTCTGCCTTCGAAAATTTCCAGTCTTGACTTTTCCCTCAGTCCTCACAGGCTATGCTCACAGAGGAAGACATGTTACGATGGGCTGAAGAGATTCGATGAAGTAGTACTTGTAACCCTAACCCTACCTGTAATACAAAGTTGGAAGCTAATCTGAACACTGTCAAGTTTTACATACCTCAACTTGAATTCCTCCATCTCGCTTTACCTTGCTCATAGCTCAAAAAATGTCTACACGAAGGAGAATCGGTGTGAGTGCCGCCACCACCGAAGCTGCCCGCAGGGCTCTCATGCAACCCGTAACTTGTTGGGAAAAAGTCTGGGTAACGCCAGAAAACTCACCTGGTTCTAAACTCAAGATATATCGTTGGGTCAAGACTGACAAGGTGCAGGTGAGCAATGCAGATATAAGAAAAGAAAGTTTTTTCGCGTGTAACCTCCCTTCGTGACGCGTCATTAGCAATTCAGTGACGAAGAAGGCACTGTCGACGAACCCCTTGCTCCCCTTCCTGATGAACCCGAAGTCGTCGACGGAGATGAAGAAGACCAAGAGGAACCTCAAACGGTTCCTGCCTCTGCACGCGCGACTGAGCCTCCCGAAGCTCAAGGTGCACCAAGTCGTGGTCCAGAATCAGAAGAAGCATCCAAACCACCTTCTCCCAAAGGCGCTCAGCTGTCTCTACAAATGAATTCAGGGTTGGAGGAGAGTTTCGGAGCCGACGCGAGTGGTGGGCTTGATGTGATGAATGACGAAGGTAAAATGGATATAGGTGTTGGTGAGAGTGGTGGTATGCAGTTGGACATGAGTGCTTTGGGCCCGGATGGGTTGGAGTTGGAAGGGACGCATAATATGACACAGTTGGATGGGGATGATGCTCTTATGGGTGGACCTATGATGGACAACACCCTGGATCCGTTTGTAGGAGAGAACCAATGAAGACTCGTGGGTGTTTGTCTTTTATACGCCACATTTCATTGCCGCTCAATATATGATTATCCTTAGAGCCTCATATGCCAAAGTCGCGCGAGGATGCTGCGCAAAAGCAAATAAAAAACTTTCGTCCTGGACCTGTTCTCGTTAGATATCGTTCTCGTCTTGTCTTTATCGGTCATATACAGGTCTGCATCCGCGTCGACAAACTTCTTTAACAGACAGTGTCCGTCGATGCAGTGCGTTGTGCAGGCGCTTCTTAGGAAGCTTCTTTGTGCACGATGAATGGTGCCTTTGCAGATGGTTCCGAATGTAGGGGATGGCTGTAGGTGTTACGGGTTCATAGAGTGATACGACAAAAGCAGGCTTCACCATCACCTTCAAACTTTGATGAAGTCTTCTGGTTCTCAGCAGCATTGCTTTTGTCTTATAATTATACGAGTAGTCTGCTGAGGCTCGAATAATAGAAGCGGAAACTCCAATTAAAGATTAGCGCTTAAACAAGGTTTCGTTTCTGGGGTTTCGGTGACTCGGTTTGATGAACCTTAATCGTGTTCAAAATGCTATAAGAAAGCCCATCTAGCCTGACTGTCCACCACCATTCCAGATCCCAAATCGAGGAAAATGGATCTCAGAACGATTGCGTTTCATAGGCATCCTCATATCTGCTTAGGATCCCTATCCTTCATTTCAGCCGTGTTCGCCTTGGGGCTGAACACGGTTCCTTCATTCATTCCTCTTGTCATCCACCTATCTCTCGTGATCATCTATGTTTCTCGTTCGGCCCTGACGAGGTTCCCCGGTCGATTAATTATTCTTTGGATTGTACTATCCGTAGGGAAATCTATTGGATGGCTGAAGGCTTCCTTGGGTGCTCTATCGACCCCAGCAACATCACTGAGTGTATTGTTCGCCCAGTCACTATTCTCAACCTTGCTTACCCTCGCCCTAATTGTATTCTACACCCGTTCTCGAACTCAGCTCTCTCTTCCGTACCTCTCTCAAGTCACACTCTTCCCTGCTCTATGGACGTTAGTGTGGTACCTTATCGCGCGCATTAACCCGGTAGGGTATCTGGGTTTACCTGCGCCTGCCTATGGCCTGCACTCTTACGAATGGATGATCCCGATCTTTGGCAGTATGACGAAACATTGGGTCTTAGCGGCGTGGGCTGTGGTCTGTTCGCAGACTGTAGAATGGTGGTTCATCACCTCGCAAGAATCGGAAGAGCAATCTCTGATAGATCACCCTCATTCTCAATACGGAACGATTGGGAACGAGAATGGGAACGGAAGCAGTGATCGTCATTCCAGCAAGTCTTTGAGGGCGAACGCGAACCACACGTTCTTCTTTGCCTCGTTCTTACTGGCCCTCACTGTTCCCTCTTTCTTCCTGTCTGACCTTCCTCTGCCCGTTGGGCCGATTGAGAACATCACGCCCGTGACAGTCGGTTGCGTCCTTCCCGTGAAGCAGGTTTACAAGACAGAAGCACTGACATTTGAACACTATCTGCAAGAGACTAAAACTCTCACCCCTCACGCCAATGTGTTACTCTGGCCAGAGGGTGCGGTGTTTTTCCAAAGTACCGAAGAGAGGAAAGAGAAACTCGGTCAGGTCCAGGATGCCATTCAAGGTCCGCGTTTTGTCGCAGTGTCGTTTGAAGAGAATTACGTGGAACCGACGAATCCGCATAAGACCTTGAGGAGAACAGGTGTTGCTGTGGTTTCGGGTGCTCAGAAGGTTAAGGATGAGCCGCATCTGATTTATTGGAAGAGAAACCTTGTTCCTAGTAAGTCCGGCTGTATATGAAAGGAGAACGTACTCTAACAGACTCTCATAGTCGCAGAATCATTCTCGCTACAGAAAGGAATCGAATCACCTCCACTTACGACTCTGTTATTGCCACCTCCTCATGGTATCACGAAACCTGAGTGGGGAAGTACAAGACCCCTAACTGTGTCCGCTTCAATCTGTCTGGACTTTGCCACTCCGTCTGCTTTTTCGGATCTCATTTCGAGACCAGCGCTGATACTCGCTCCCGCTCGAACGTGGAATGTTGACGTTGGGCTAGCGATGTGGGACCAGGCGAGGGCAAGGGCACAGGAGACAGGTTCAACGGTGCTTTGGTGTGACGGTGGAGAAGGTGGTGTGTCTGGAGTCGTTGGCGGAGGAATTGACAATATCGTGCGAGTAGGCGAAGGGTCCTGGTTCCATGAGATCGGATTCCAGTACCCGTTCGACGAAAGACAGACCGTCTACGCGAGGACCGGAAGCGTTCTTGGAATAATGTTAGTATGGGTTTTGGTGCTAGGTGGAACTTTAGAAGGGGTCAGCCTTCGGTTCTTAACTCTAGGCATTCAAAGTCTCCGCGTTCCTCGAATGCAATGGATCATGGGTAGAGTACCGGCCATGATAAGGAGGAAGCATGACATAGAACAACCACTCATACGGGTAGAGGAAGAACAGGACCTGTTGAACTAGCACTGTGATCGATCGTTTTTAATGAAATTTGCACGATGTGTAGTATGTACAGAACACAAGACGAGGTAATGAAAGTAGCCTTCACATGCACGAGGCAGGAGAATGATCTTCCGTTCAACACGCTGTCGTAGTATGTTCCTCGTTCAAAAGTGGACCATTAAGCAAGATACAGGTTCGCAGGTCAACACTTGAGATTGTCCTCCACGATGGCTATGGCTTCGATGAGAGTAAGTATGAGACTCGTGGAGGGACGGAAGGAAGAGTGGCCAGAAGAGTCTGAGTACTATCACATCACCCAAGCCGATCTGCCCATCGTGCTCGACGACCCACCGGCACCAGCGACTCCATCCCCAGCATCTTCTCTGACACTGCGACCATCAATTCGGTCGAGGAGCAGGATGCCCAGATTCCCGAAACTCGCGTTCCTCACCAAGAAACGTTCCATCCTTGACGAATTCCCCCCACCACCTTCACATGTCCCGACACCATCCAGTGCTACACAAAGCACCGCGAGCACATGGCCAGTCGAATGGCCTAGTCTCGACTCTGAGTCCAAAGGCTCGCTCCAGAACCGATTCAAGACATTAACGAACAAGATTTTTACGCGCACGAAGAAAGAATCGACATTTTCAATATCCAAAGATACCTTCGAATATCGTAAACGCAGGTCGTCCTCATTACGCGCTCTGCACACCCAGAGTAAAGCATTACCAGACGCTCCCGGAGACGTCCAAGATGTTGTCAGTTATCCAGTCGTTGATCCGTCTGAACTTACTGCTTCACCTTTATCGCTATTGATACCCCCATCAACGAAATCCTCATTCCTGCCACCATCGCCGTCATGGCTTAGTCGCAATGTTGCGCACTTGGAGCCAGAGAACACAACGCCAGTTACACCACAATCGCCTCTTCCGCTTCCCATTCCTCCAAGAATCCTAGTCACAAATACAGAATCCCCCCCTCTTTCCCCATTAGAAGCAACAGAAGGGTTCTTGAGTACTCCGGGCAGAAGTCAACGTCCACAACATTCTCGAAGTTCGTCATGGGCGGATCTGAAGGTAAGAATTGAAAAGAAAAAATTTGCCAGATCAGATGACTAACACGCGTTTGCCAGGAGTCTGAGACTGCCCTTCTCCTCCAGCCTCAACCCCAGTCGCCCCATAAATCGACATCTTCGCTAGTAGTAGCGAAACCCCTCCCTGCGACACCCTCTTTCTCGAATAGGGACATCTTCATACCCACTACTTTGCCCGCCGAATCTGAAGTTCCTCCCCAGCTTCGAACTCTTTTCTCGGCCCTTTGTTCCGAAGCAGGACTTTTCATCTCTAATCTCTCTAACATCACTGATATATCCAGTGTCTCCAATCTCAATCCCATTCATAATTCCCGTAGTCGTACAAATATGGACACAACGTATGGAAAACGTTCCGACGTCGTTGATGCTGGAGGAGAGTATGATTATTCGGGCATGCAATGGTTCAAGGATCCGCCGCTTCGAGTAAGTATCTTGACTTTTTCTTTTCTGCCTTTCAGTTTGCTTATTTCTCTTCTAGCCCCAACCTGTGCCCCAGCCTACGGGAACACCGTACGTTCCTCCACCCGAGGTGATCGAACAAAACGAGGCGTTTAGGTTCGCGCTATCTGCTGCGCCAAACGTGCTTTACGGACGCTATAAACACTATGGACAGGTAAGCACTGTTGCACTTATTCCTTTTCTCTCGGAACTCACTGCCGGCCTAGCTCGGTGTTCTAGCCTGGTGCTCAGAATTTTCCGAACTTATCGACAACCTTAAAGAGTTAGGTTTCGCTGGTAACATGTTTGTTTCCACTCGTTCACAGGCTCTCAAGACCTGTGAAGAGATTCTTCAGCTACATCTGGATGTAAAGATGCAGATCATTGTACTCTATCTCAGTTCGCAAGTGCAAAGGTTGAGGAGATTTTTGGATGGGGAACGGATCTGGGAAGATTATCCAGAACCTCAGTTCCCACTCGATTACACGCAGTATAGTAGGCAGTGACATCTTCCAGAGGAGTGAGTCATGGATTCTGTTGCTTTCTTTGACGTTTGTGTAGCGGATTGTGCTTTAGTAACTTCACGCTGTCGACCATACCATCATCATTGTATATAATGTGCACTTACATGTCTAGTTCGTATTCATAACGAAATTCCAAGGGTTGTAAGTAGGAATGTTCTGTCGAATGGAGACGGCCAACCAAACCGCTAATCCTCGGTGAGCATGCATGAATCTATGTCTCTTTCAACTTGCAATCTTGGTGCAGACTCGAGGATTCATGTAGACAACCCCGAAGGAAATGTATATCTTTGTGTCAGTTCTCCTTTCAAATGTACTGACCATCTGAGTGATAGTCCAGTATAGCATCTACCGATATCGTTCTCTACACATTATTGGTCTCTCGATATCGGTTCTCTACACATCATTGGTCTCTGATTTAATGAAACTATCGCTCACTTGGTCTTTATAATCCGCATTTGTCTTTTTTTTTGGTTGGGAACCTAAGTTATAAGCTCTACAAAGATGGGCCACCCCATTCAACTTGCTGATTCTATCTGTCTCTAGTTGTATTCGGTGTCACTTGCCAGAAGAATATTGAGTCGTCGTGAAAGTTGCATTTTCAAAAAAACCCGGCTTAACCAATACGGTTGACGTCAGTCTCAGTATTTGATTGCTCACCCGAAATTTTCAGTCAGCCTCTTCCTTATTCATGTGTATATAAACTCTTTCTTTACCTTGTGGTTATCATAACGATGGCCTCACAAGAAAACCCAGCATCTCGTCGTTTACAGTCCGTCAAGCATATCATTATTGTTCTGTCTGGGAAGGGAGGTGTCGGCAAGTCGTCCGTTTCGACTCAACTGGCCCTTAATCTCTATGCATCTTCTCCGACCTCCAAAGTTGGCATCCTCGACGTGGACCTCACTGGACCTTCGATTCCTCGGATGCTCGGCGTAGATGGGCACTCTGTACATCAAAGTAGCGACGGCTGGGTTCCGGTATTCGCGGATGGAAGCGAGGCGAGGTTAGCATGCATGAGCGTTGGTTTTCTTCTGAAGAACAAAGGGGACTCCGTGGTCTGGAGGGGACCGAAGAAGAATGGCATGATAAGGCAGTTCTTGGGTGATGTTCGTTGGGGAGAATTAGATTATCTCGTTATTGATACGCCTCCAGGTGATCAACGTTTTCTCCTGCATTCATGGGTTCTCTTCTTAATTAATTCTACTTTCTCCTGATTAGGCACATCGGATGAGCATCTCTCACTGATTGAGCATCTTGCTCCTGTACAATCAAAGCTATCAGCTATAATCGTCACTACACCCCAAGCGGTAGCTCTCACTGACGCCATGAAATGTCTTTCATTCACTCAAGCTGTAAACCTTCCTGTCCTTGGACTCATCGAAAATATGAGCGGATATGTCTGTCCTTGCTGTGGAGAAGTTAGTAATGTCTTTTCCACTGGCGGAGGCGAGGCTATGGCACAAAGGGAACAGCTAACATTCTTAGGAAGCCTCCCTGTCGACACGGAACTAGTAACACTACTCGACGCAGCGACAGCTCCTAGTGAGGTGCCACCGGGTTCATTACCCGAAGAAGGTCCTCGATCTAATTTTACCCTATTACGGCGATACAAAGCTACCTCATCAGCGAAACTCTTCGAAGGCATACTGCAGAAAGCGCTGGCTAGCCTCAATTGCTCATGAAAACACCGAGCTGTTTTGCTGATTGGTGTGTAAAAGGCTTCTGACGAGCGAGGATGTTTCTGATCAATCTTTTTGTCAGGTAACAGCAAGGCTTGGTGCAGCCTCGAGTCATTACTTAGTATGTGGAACGTTCACTTCTCGAATTTCCATATGCCAATGTACAGCATGCGCTACATTTACTTCTGAGGTCCTAGCAAGTTTATCGGACAATGCAGTTTTCATTAGGAGACCACCGGGTTATTGCCGTTGTTGTGCAATTAGGATGATTTAGTTCTGTGCGAAGAAATGAGACACCGTTCCTTTGCACTTACACTCACGATGCAGGGGTCGGCATGAATATTATGAATGCACGAAGCTTGATTCGAAAGTCATCATCGAACTTGCGTACCTTTCTGGCGGCTTGGAGACTGTTCAACCCTTCGAAGGCTTAATCTCCGAGTGTCGGATATTCTCAGCTGAGTTGACTATCCTGAATTTGCGGTCCAGGCTATGAGACTGCTGCCCAAAGCGTCTGTTTTTATTACATGAGTGACATACACTGGCGACGCAACGTTGCGCATTTTTTATATTGCCTACGCAGCGTGTGTCACGGTGGCTTGTCAAAAACCTCGAGTGGGCAACATGTGTATGCTCGTTGGAATTTTTCGGTTCCTTTTTGAAGCAAGAATAAAGCAAAAAGTATGTTGAATTCGCAGGCGATGGGCAGCTGTGGGATAAACAAACGGAGGTAAGGTGTAAATATTTGCCTCGAGGCGGACTAGTTGATAACGATAAATGGTTCAAGTTTTAAAAAGGCAACTTGAACTCGACGTCGCGTTGCTCCTTACGCGCTGGCTCGTCGTTTCTTACTTCCCTCCACCATGGCCGTCCTCTGAATCATCCCTATCCCCCGTAATTCCTACCCATCTCTCCCTCCGATTTTACTTCTCCAACGACCTCACCTCATTGACGCAACCAGATACGACACCGGTACATTCATTTTCCATTCCTTTCTTCGAAAGTCTTATGAAGGATATTCCGGCAGTCTTAATAGGCCTTAACCCTCAACCCCAGTGTATACCCATCATCCATGGACGACCAGCCTTACACGATCCCAGAAGAAGACCCTTTTAACATCCAACCTCTACTGCTCCAACCCCGTCGGAAACGCTCTTCCATGCTAGACAAATGGATCCAAGACCAACAGCGATTACCGATTAACACCGACATACATGACCTGACCAATGAATCGTCTCCATTTCAGTCCGGGACGCGTTCAAATCCATATTTGGCTTATCCGGACCTTAGCACCACCGCTGCGAGACATACCAGCCCCAATGTCTCGTCTACGACTTTGGCTAGTTTTGATCTAGTCGAGGATGATGATATCCCTCGTGATGTTGTTCCAGATGTAATTTTTTTTTCCATTTTTCCAGAATTTGCAATATTGAGACTATCCGCTTTAGATGGCTTTTGAAATTTCTTCAAGTTCTCAAAGAAGCCCCAAATTTTTTGGAACTCCCCGGACTCCGACGTCTTTGAAAAACCTCCACATCTCATTCCGTTCGAATTCCCCTTCCACCCAATCAATATCCAGTCCTACCTCTTCCCGCATGTCGTTTCTCAGTTCCCGCTTTGCCTCCGGACTGAACAAAACACCAACTAAACAACACACTCGGTCTTCGAGTGTTTCAACTCTGGAAACAGCGACATCATCTGTAACACCTCAATCACCGATCCCAACAACAAAATGGCGTCCCAGTGTGTTGGGATATTTTTCATCATCTCAAGTATCCATGGATCCGTCTGAAGTGCTGTATCCACCTCCACGTCCCAGTATGTCCTCTAGTATCACTGGGACGTCCACTGGAACTTTCGTCGCGTCTCCAACGTCCCCGGTCGCAGAGAAGGAGACACCAGGAACACCGACCAAAATTTTCAAACTCAAGTCGAGACGTCATTCCCATGGCAGCCTCTTACAAGCGGCCAAAGTCTCTACCACTATCACAGAAGGAAGCGACTCCGGATCATGTCGACTCAAGTCGGAAGCTTCCAAAGCAGGCAACGTTCGCTTACCATTCGCACCGAAGCCGACATCGCGAACGGCAAACTATGACACGTATCACGATGACGACGAGGATGATGCAGCACCAGTCCAAGCGTCAAGGAGCACCCGCCCTGAGGTAGCCTTTGCCTCTTCTAGCAAATCGGGGACCATGCCCCGCGTGGCGCTGTCTACTCTTGGCACACGGAATCAAAAAAAGAAGAAAAAGCTTGTTGTCAGTGGTGTCTCTCCCAATGACCTTCGAAAATTCGAGGGTGTAAAACGATGGTGTGAGGTAAGAAGGCTATTACTGCCAATCCCCGTTCGTTCTAACCACATGCATCTATCGACAGAGTTTCGGTGAAGTTACACATATTGTAAGGATGCCCAATGGTGACCTAGTCGTCCATTTCCGGAGTGCAGATGTCGCCGATACTGTATGTCTAATGATTCCTCTTCGTGATTCTTACTCACTTGATATGTCAGGTGTGTCGTCTACGTGCCCAAGTGTTTATTGCTGGTGTTGGCAGCGTAAGTTTATCTTGGTATACGGGAAAACGATAGTCCCGTCGTCTTGAAATTTCTGTGAGGCGCCACCCCTTTTTTTAGTCTTAATTTGAGTATTGACATAACTTCTACCTTTTTTTTCAGTGTCCACGAATCTTAAACTATTCTTCTAGGTCGCCTTTTAATCGCTTCATTGCATATTTTTTGGAACGATATTTTGATGACGTCACGTCCATTATGCCTCTATGAAAACCATCACCTGTAACCGCAACTATGCCGTGAGTTTGATTTCATTCATTGAGCTTACTAGCCAATCGAAAGCTAATTGTTTCTTTGAAATAAGAATTCATTATGCCTATATCTTAAGTGACTGATTACAGTTCGCATTTCCTCGAGTATCTCGGGACTAATGGTTCTCGAAGCGTCACGCTCCCAATACCCCTTTTTGCCCATGACGCATACCCTCATTTGTATATAACGTTTCATTGCACATCCCATCTCTTTCCTATGGATCCTCACACAATTTGTAGTACAAGCATTCCTTCCGCATTCCGTACATGATCTCAAGGACGTGTAGACTACCTTGTAAATAGACAATGTAATTTTTCTTGCGTCATCTCATATACGTCGACTAACCGCTCAGTCGCGATCGTTTACCATCCTTCTCTGCTCATCTACATGATCATGATCATGACGACTCAAATTAGGGCCACTATAGGCCTTGGATATCATGTCAACAGATGACGTTGAATTCACCATATACGTCAATATAAACATTACCATTAGTAGGCTAGGATCTGATCGCAACGCCAATTACTGACGGGAATTCGAAGTAGAATTTATGTAGGAAAGACTTTGATTGCTGGCTATCATGTCTTCTTCAATCCCCGATAACCCTGTGTCATCCTCCTCCAAGCGAGAATGTCGGTGTCTGCCGCTGGTCATAGTAGAAGGATTCCTGGGCCGAACAGGTACGACCATTTGGGGGGACTTCCAGAGGTATCTAGGCTGGGAATGTAACGACTGTCGGAGAGAAGTCATATTTTCTAGGTTTGTTTTTCATTTCGACCTCCTCCTCCCCTCCCTTCTGCCGGTATAGTTCGGTTTGCAACATCTGGACAAACCCTGAACTTATGAAAACGCTGTAGTACGGGTCCTGTCAGCTCCTTGCATGATCGTGCGTGCGAGTTGTATTATTCATTGGTGGGGGGAATAGGTGAGATGCATTTAGGACTGCTTGGACTGTGGCTGATTCAATTTGTACGCAGTTGACTATGGAGAAGAGCACAGCAGGATACACGGCCATGCTCGTTATGGCCGCACGTATTCCGAAGGGTTGTATCCTGGTTGGTCAACCGAAAAACCTCTGCACTTTTTGGGACATTCTGTGGTAAGTACATTTGTATTCCAGTGACTTTTAGCTTTCTCTAACTATCCTTGTACACATATTCAGGGTGGGTTGACTATTGTCAAGTTGCAGCACTTGTTAAAATATGGGCATTTCGGTCCCTGTGCACATCCCGACATGATACGTTCAGTCAACAGCAGTACGTTGATTCTACCTTGAACACCAGGAACTCACAAAAATAACTAGCTTTTAGTCTCCTCCCCATTTAGAGGAACCCAAGTTGTCTATGTACTGGGTGAAAGAACGGACGATGCTCCACGTATACGACCGTTCTCTTGGGGTTCTCTTCTCTCAAAGGCCGTTCACCTTATATCTTTCATGTCACCTTTACTTCCCGAGACTTTTGACTTGCATACCGAATCCCGTGCAATGTCGTATCACGAAACTTCGTTCGTCAGTCTACTCAAACAACTGTGGAAGAGTGACTGGGCGGAATCAAAAGACGCGACGCCTTATGACGTAACGTTCGAATCTGCAGAAGAAAGAGAATCGACCTCAGAGGGGACGGTCAACCCTAGGACGTTTTATCGGAGTCATGCGACATACATTGTATGTATCCCAACTTAAGATTCCGGACGCATTGAACTCACCTCATCTTGCCACAGACCGACGTTACGAAAGACTCTAATATCCATTCACCACCTGCTTTTCTCCTTTTCCTGACCCCGCTTTTTTTCATGGCGCAGGCCATAGCGTCTTTTGACTTCTCCAGTCTCAAGCACGCGCCTTCCTTCTTAAGACCTCTTTTGGGAGCTTCTGTTGATATTGAACATGGACTATTGACGGAAGTAAGCACCAACGACTTGAGAGCCAATGATGGCGTGGTTCCTGTCTTTTCGCAGTGGCATCCACGTTCCTGCAGGTACGCATACGGAGTTGCATTTTCTTCAATGATAGCCGACAGCTAACCAATGTTTGAATCCAAAGTACGACAAATTGTCAACATTCAAAGAGCAAGTCTTCTCCTGTGCCAGGAATTTGGTATGTAGAAGAGTTGCCTCATACACACCATTTGAGCCTTGTTCCACTGTGGACATCTTCCTCTGGACAGCGACGATACTGGATAAAACTCGGTCGCTGGCTTCGAGAAGTGGAGTCACATTGTACATAGACCATCTACAACATAACATGTTGAAACCACATATTACTTTAATGTAAGCAGCCATTGAGATATTGACATTTGAGTGTTCCTAATAAGTGACCAATGAAGTTATAAATGAAATGAGAGCCAAAGAAATCACGCATAGCACCGACAATACATGCTTAGTTAACAGAAAAAGTAAAGTAAGAAAGAAATTATTGGACATGGAGGTAGAATGTATGTATTATGTATGGAGAATGAAAAACTGACCGAGAAAGCTAGCGACAGCGAAAGAGAGCCGAAAGACAACAGGAGCCGAAAATGATAAGTAGAAATAAAAAACGATAACAGGCGAGTGAAAGAAATGTCCAGAGATAGCACCAGGGATCCTGACCGTCGGACTATTGGTTCCATTTTCCATTTGCGACATGAAGAGGCCGGCCCATGTTCTGGTGTCCGTCCCCGAAACTGCGTCCGTTGCGTTGTCCGTGACGATTGTTTCGATTTCCAGTGAAGCGCTGATCTTTACGACCGCGTTTTGTGAAGTTACCATTAGATGCCGGTCCGGCATTCGCCATCGGAAGGCCCATAGGCGGTGGACCAGGTCTCGGGAAAAAAGGGACAGAGTGTGTACCGGGCACCCAATTAGCCATGCCTGTATCTACCGGGGTGGGAATTTGTGAGTTTACTGGCAGAATTGGTCGGGAAGGTGTCTGGCCAAGGATGGGGAGAGGACATTGCGGATATTGGGTCCAGTTTTGCATAACCTGTGGGTTAGGCAGACATGAAGGCGGAGGAACTTGGCCGGCCATAGGAGCGACTTGGGGATGGGCACTTGTTTGATTACCCTGCAAATACCGATCTATCGCCTCAGGCCTGTAGACTGCAATTAGTGTGCCTTGCTCATTCTGAATGAAACCTTGCGGGACTACAGGGGGTTGCGAAAAAGAATGATCCATAGTAGGCAGCTTAGAGGGGTAAGTCGGGTAAGGGATGTAGGCCTATGAAACCGTTAGTAAAGAGCCACAAAACGGAGAGACGTACTTACACCATACATGCCTGGCCAAGGATTGGGGGGCAATATAGGACCGGAAGTGGGTCCGCTAGCATCTGAGCCGTTCGAGCTAGTGTACGGTGGAGGACGAGCGCTATTGGGAATAGGATAGATCGGAGGGTAACCCGGAACATACGGAACGGAATATGGAGGATAATGGGAAACCCACGGTGCTCCAGGGTAGTAGCCGTTGGGCGAAGGTAGATGATAATTCCTTGCAGGGGGTTCAGGCAGGAAAGGGCCTGATGACAAGGGCGTGTGAGCAGTAGATGACAAGTCCTCCGTTTCATACCATTCCCTGAAGTTTTCGACACTGCTGGGTAGTACTGGTGTCGGCTCTGGAGGAGCAAACTCAGCAATCGGGGCATGAGGTGACTCAGAATTCTCGGCTGGAACACCCTCCGAGGACGAAGTATCAGAGATCGAAACTTGAGTGTCAATAGCTCGATCATCGAGATGAAGATCCTTAGTGAGAGGAGGGGACATGGATTCGCCGTTCGCAACAGGTTCAGTTTCCGTTCGTGGGCCACCTATATCGAAGCCACAACTTTGTCCTCGCCCGCCTTGATTCATGAATCGTCCACGACCTCTTCCAGGTTTCCAGTTTCCACGGGTCGGATTACAGTCACGCAACTGCACTCGCATTGTACGACCCTGGTAAACTTGGTTGTTCTGTTATTTACAAGATAAATTCCTAGAACAATCGTTACAAGGAGATGGCGGGACACAAACCTCCTCAATAATTGCTTGCGTTGGTGACTTGGTATTATCGAACTTCACGAATGCAAACGCCGTCCTTCCTGTGGCTGCTAATCTATAGGTCAATAGAGGTCTGAACATATGGAATGAACAGACAAACTGGGCCGAATCATTTTAACACTCTCCAATCCGCCAAATCGTTCAAAAAACTTCTGAAGCTTAGTCTCATCCCACCCTCCAGGACCATACATCTCCAATCCTCCAACAAAAAGTGTCGTAGGATCCAGGAAAAGCCTTTTGGGACCATTATATCGAGTAGGAGTAAGTTGGTTATCCTCGAATGTTTGCGGAAAAGCCGAGGACTTATAATCATCACTTGAGCTGGTGGGAGTGGGGGGAAAGCCGGAGGCAGGTGTTTTGGGTGTGACTGGAGACATCCCAAGTTGTGGAGTGTCACCATTTTGTTCATCCCCGTAGGAGGTAGACATGCGGATGTCAAGATTGGTACCAACGACGTTTTGAGACTCCCCAGACGTGTCAGAAGCCATTGATGGCTCTGCAGGCATCCTGGAAGGAAGTGTCAAATGATAGTGCTATAAGCATAAGCGTTCACTCACTTGAAAAGCTCTGGCTCCGAAGGTTCCATGTCTGGCTTTGCATCGCTGCTTCCGACTTTGCACTGCAGCTTCGAATCACCAAGTGGAGGGAAGTCACGGTCTATTTCCAACCAAGCGGAAGTCGGAACCAGCGAATCGATGGAATCATTCCCATGAGCAGGACGTTGATTTGGCCAGCGCATTTTAGCAGAAGGAAAGACAGCCGGGGGCGTGTGCAAGTGGCCATTAGTTCCCGCGTAAGATTGTTTACTTTGACCAGACATATGCTGATGTAGCCATGAAACATTCAAGTGAGGCACCATCGAGCGAAGAGTCTATCACGAGTGTCATTTTTAATGATATAGCGAATAAGAGAGAAGTGATGTTTAAATTACCGAGTAGGCACTGACAGCGTCGTCGCGATGCAACCACTTAATTTCGAAGCATCTCGTGTCCATGTTGGGCTTGCGTGGACCATTGTGTGGAAAAGGAAGCACCCCCGTGCTATCACTATCTATTTGAAAGAAGCATTCATGTAGATCAGTATACATCTCGAATTAGTGGTCCGGTCAGGTACACGTACCGTTAACAAATTCTACTTGGAATGGTTTAAAATATTCCAGAGGACCGAATTGAACGCAAATAGCTTCGAGTGTCTGCGAAGGAACGAAGTACATTAAAATTCGAATAAAGAAAGCATCGGATCTCTTTTAACCTTAGAATCGAATTGCACGGGCTCCAAATGCAAGAGACGATCATAGCTGATAACTTGTGCTTTGGCCTTTAAGTTCGCATCGACGGCATCGTTGTTGTACAGAATAGATGTTCTGTATTACAGCGCATCAGTGATCGACAGAAAAGAGGACAAAGGGAGAAGACGAACTTGGTGTTTCCCAGTTTCCAGATCCTCATAGCAAAAGGGAGCTCAAGTTCGACCGTAGTCTTGCCATCAGTTTTATTCTCCATACTAGATGGGTGAAGGGGTAATTTTTCAATCGGAATACTAAGAGAAAGATCAGAAAACGCGCATATATGCGGCAAATATGACGAACCAATACGAAATCAGCAGAGAGCGAAAAGCTCGAGCAAATTCGTAGCGCAGGTGTCTACCAAGGAAAAGACGTGGTGGGCTAGCATGGAGAGTGTGGATTAAATTAGCAGCGGCAGGGGGATCCTATATACGCAGCGATGTCAAGCGATGGACTCATAGAGCGAAGACGAAGCAAACCTCGCATTGAACAAAAGCACACACGCCACCTTTGGAGTCACGTATGACCTTGACGGATTTGACTTGTCCATAATCGGCAAGGTGTTGGGACAATAAGCGAGACAGCTCTCTGGGTTCGACGTTGACCGGAAGGCTGGAAGAGAAGGATGAAGGCCAAGTGATGACGAACTACGAACAGATTGGATTACCTTCCAACGAAGATGCTGGCATCATGAGACATCTTTCCGTCTTTCTTGGACGTGTTGGACGCGTCAACCGAGGGCTGGACGACGTCGACGGTGGTAGCTTGGTCAACGTCGGACTCGGTGGCTTTAGAAGAGGGAGGAGGAGAGGACGGAGGGAGGGAGTCGAAGCGGGTTCCCCACGCACGAGGACGAGCAGAGAACTTGTGAGGCATAGTAAGAGTGTTAAAAGGTAGGAAGTACTAGAGGAGGTGATGGTGGAACAGACGAAAGGATGGAGTGAAAAGTGCAGAGTGGCTCAGTCACAAGTAGTGCCAGCCGGCTTGCCGTCGACATTCAAGCCCCCGACATACATAACTGTATTTCGGGCAAAACTCGTCGTTACCACGAGCTTCTAGCCGGCCTTTCACATTCCCCGCCACATGGGTTCAACGACAAGCTTCAATCGACGCTACTGTCCATGTAGTGCAGCTTCTTGTCGTGTCAAGAAAAGCCCGAGTCCATCGCTGGACCGCATGGAACCACCACTCGATCAATTCGGGCGTCCGTTCTACTTTGTACGTCTTCTTGTTCTCATCTCTCGTTCGACGAACTCTAGGCACCGCACGACCCAGGTCCGACATGATTTGTAGAAAAGAAAAGTAAAAGTAAAATTAATCTTGCGATGCTCCGCCTGATTTCCTCCATCGTAATGATATCTGCATCCATATGCAGGTCATCTTGTACTGGAGCTTTTCCAGTGCTTCTCAGGCTGTCCAAAGATTTTTCGCCCGGAGAATCGGTCGCTTCGGCCTAGTTTTATTCTATTTTTTTGAGGTAACAAGCGACTAGAAATTTTCTGCACGTTGCAAATATGTTTCGAGACATATACTTGGTTCCCAGCGTTCTGAATCGAAACCCTTGATATAGACGGATCTTGATTTGATGTTGCTTTGTTTTGGTGGCTTTTTTCCCATTTCTTCAATCTTGAGGTCCGCGGTGTCACGACAATGGCTTCTTGCCTTATCGGAGCTAATGACCATCGATGGTGATCAGAAGACGATTATTACATGCCAAAGGGAGCAAGAACAACTGCCAGAAAAACTTTGGTGTGCACTTATGAGAGCACTCCTTTGTCCAACAACGTTGGAATTCAGGTCAAAGAAATTTGTAATTCAAACTCCGCTTCAGGAACCCTCAGTTTTCCACTTCATCCTTGGCTTCTGCTGTGCACTGGTCTCTTTTTACTGTAATACCAAAGTTTTTTAAAACGCATCATGTCTGATGATGAATACGGAGGAGGAGGAGGCGACTATGATGAAGGTGGTCCTAGGTACGTGCTTTTCATGTATTCACTCTAATCCTCTGAGTCAAACATGCCTTCAGCTTCGGTGAAGACGCGTTTGTTGTGTGTATCAGTTTCTACAAATATCGAAGTCGAAGATTCTCAATTTCTCCGTTCCGAACATAGGACGATAACTATGACCTCCTCGCTCAAGAAAATGGTGAAGGCATTGGTGAAGAGGGCGCTCCAGCAGACGGTGAAGTTCAAGTGAATGGCGTCAACGGTGTAGATCATGACCAAGAGATGGTCAACGGTGATGAGCATCAAGAGGGAGCTGCCGGGGCAGGACTGATTGGTGAACGACAACCTAACAAGGAACGGATAACAACACCATATCTAACAAAATACGAGCGCGCCAGGATTCTTGGGACAAGAGCTCTGCAGATTAGGTATTTCATCCACCCTTTTTGTTGTAAGCTGACGTTCACCTGTTTTCCAGCATGAATGCCCCGGTCCTTGTACCTCTAGATGGCGAGACAGACGCTCTCCAGATTGCAATAAAAGAATTATCACAACGAAAAATCCCTCTCATCATTCGGCGTTACCTCCCGGACGGTAGCTTTGAAGATTGGAGTGTGTCAGAATTGATAATTGATTGACCAACGAGTTACGAAGCTTTTTCTTGCTTTCTTCATGCTACGGCGATGTATTTCTACTTCTCATGTCCGTATATACGTTATATCGAATATATACAGGTGTAATGATCTATATCCTGCAAAAAACTCGTACATCACGACGTACTGGTATAAAACATAACTGCTGCTTCGTAGGTAAAAACACATTTGTCTCATGCTTTCACCGGTACGATGGTCTTCGCAACGTTTGTCTTTCTGATAGATCGTGATTTTTTCAGGGGCTTTGGCTTCTTCGGGCTGTTGACGCCTTGCATAGAAAGATCTGCACACAGTTCATCCACATCGTCGAACACGTCTTGGGCAGCCATGCGATTGTTGTTCTTTCCAAACAATAAACCTTTGGCCTCCGGTTCGAGATCTCCTGCCGAGCCTAACGCCTTGACCCGCCGTTTCGAGGGACTGCTTTCGAGGTCATTGTAGTGCGAGTATCCCTGACGGCGCTTACTGGGAGAACCAGGAGTACTGAGGACCATATCGAATGAATTGGATGGTGGGATATTCTCCCCTTCGGAACGAGGTTGCTTCTTTTTGCTTTTGGCAAGAGAAGGGTGTTCTGGAGTGCTGAGAACCATGTCGAATGAAGGGGGCGGAATGTTCTCGTCGGGATTGAGTTGCTTCTTCTTGGTGTCTGTGACAACGTTGTCAATTCTCTGTTGTGGTCCAGTCGAAATGAAAAAAACAAGTCACCTTTTGCCTTCGGCTTGCCAGCAGGCACAACTGCGTCTTTAACTACCTTGAATGAACCACCATTCGTGCTAACATCCCCATCAGCTGAAATCAGCGTTTGTTGTGTCTCCCAGTCCGCTGGTCTCATCTTCTTCCAATCTTCTACAACCTTTTCAGACCATTCGTCAGTCTCTCCACTGACATGGTAGTCAATAATGTCGGACCATTCAGAACCAGGGGGTGTCTTGTTCACAAAGATGACTTTGCCGACCCAGTTCTTCTGACGAGAGGTACTACTTGATGCAGATGATGATTGAGCGTGGACTACTTTCGCAAACTCCTTCACAAGTTTCTTGAGACCATGGACCTTCATTGACGTTCCCATAATGATGAGCATATCGGGTTTCCGTCCAATATCAAAACCTTGGACGACACCAATCTCGTCCCCCAGCGGGTGAGGTTCATCATATAAGACAATGGCTGGTCTAAGGGACCCAACCCGGGTCGCTCGAGCTGAGCGAGCCACACGAGCCTGAGCTGGATAAGAAACGAGTTAGAAAAGTTACAAGTACGCAGTGAAGGAATAATCTCACATCTCTGCGAGCACTCTGGACATTCAGGTGAAAGACCCTTGTCAAAACTATCGAGGTGCATTTGGGTGCAAGGAAAGTTGGCTGAACATGCCATGCATCGAACGCGATGAATGTCACCATGAAGTTGAATATTGCGGCATTGCCTCATAGACATTTTAGCTTTGCCTTTTGCCTTTGAAGAAGGCTCCTGGTCAGGACTGCTCGACAAGCCAACTCGATCTTCAAGACCATCGATATTTTGCGTATACGAACGAAGTAGTTTCTTCTTTGTGTCGAGCGTTTTTAGAAAATGATGTGTGGAAGTAGGCTGGGAAGAGTCGATAGACTGTTTGAGTTGAGATATGAATGTGAAAAAAACTGAGGTTGACGTAGAATCCCGGAATAGCGACGCGTCGAAAAGATCGCGACCTTTTAGGACAACATCCGGGTATTTCTGCTTGACTAGATTATATAGACCATCAGACGAACGAAAGTCCTGAATGAAAGGTCAGCATAAGGCGACGTTCAGCAAGACATGACGAAGTGAAAACAAGCTTACTGGTATTCCTGAAGAGCAAGAAATGCCAGCACCTGTTACAACTACAATTTTCTTGCATTTCGCCACCGACAGTGAAAGTTCGCTCAAGGAGCGCCTAGTATGAGAGTCTGTCTTGATATCTGATAGAGCGAGAGTGACGGTCATAGCAACTTGGAATGTGGGGAATTGATGACGGGACTGATGCAAGCCGCCTGCGATTTGTTTGGAAATTCCGAACAAGTTCAACCTCGACGCGTACGTCACCTGACCGCAACCGAGTCGCGTCTGACCACATGCCGCATCAGGATTCTCCACTGGCAAGCAAGGCCCGCGACGATCATATGAACCCACTCAAGTTTGTACGTGTCCTGACAAGATGTCCGATAATTTTTTGCCTCTGTAGAGACCAGGTGAGCGTACCGGAGAGACCGCGGTGAATTAAGAAGTCGACGGAAAAGAAAATCATGTCCCGCTCCTCTAACCTATAAATGCCCAAGAAGAAGTACTCTCTCTGTTTTCCCCAGACTCCTTCAAGATGACTCTACTTGATAACCTTCTGTATCTCATTGTCCTGCTTTTTGTACGAACGGCATCGGCAGCCATGGTCCCTGGTCAGACCAGACAGACCAGTAGTTTCAACAATCCTGTCATTTGGGAGGATCTTGCAGACTTAGATCTCTTACGAATAAACGATACTTTCCTATACAGTGCTTCTACAATGCATTATTCTCCTGGTGCTCCCATCCTCCGTTCGTACGATTTGGTCAACTGGGAATATATCGGACACTCTGTCCCTCGACTCGATTTCGGCGACGCCAAATACGACCTGGATGGTGGAAACGCGTACATCCGGGGCTTGTGGGCGTCAACCCTGCGATTTCGTCCCAGTAATGCCAAATACTACTGGATTGGTTGCATTGACTTCTCCAAGACTTACATTTACACTGCCGACGATGTCCAAGGGGAATGGACACAAGCTTCGGTCATCGACAACTGTTATTACGATTGTGGATTGTTGGTCGACGACGATGACAAGTTATACGTGGTCTACGGCGGTGGGAATAATGTCAGCGTCGCGCAACTTTCCGAGGATGGCCTCAGCGAAGTCTCCAATCAAGTAGTCTACACGTCAGACATTGGCCGAGAGGGGAATCGTTTCTACAAAAGGGACGGCAACTACTACATTATCACCGATGTTCCTGCCACTACAGAGTTCGTGTTGAAATCCACTACTGGACCTTTCGGTCCTTACGAACGCCAGACACTGGTCGACAACTCTATCTCCCCTATCGTCGGTGCTGGACCTCCGCATAAAGGAGCGTTGATCGACACCGCCGACGGACAGTGGTTCTATATGGCTTTCACTGATAGTTACCCAGGCGGACGTGTTCCCATCCTAGCCCCGATTTCTTGGGATGATGATGGTTGGCCAACCATCAACCTCCCTAATAACGAATGGGGCGTCTCTTATCCTTACCCTCTTCCCGAGCACCCACTTCCGTCATTACCCGGTATCGCTAACTTCACTTCTGTTGGTCTGGAGTGGGAGTGGAACCACAATCCTGATAATTCAGCCTGGTCTTTGGATGACGGCCTGGCACTGAACACAGCAACCGTGACAACCGATCTGTATTCTGCAAAAAACACCATCACCCACAGAATTCTCGGACCCAAATCAAATGGTACTGTCCTCCTCGACGTTAGTAGAATGACGGATGGCGATCGTGCAGGTATCTCCATGCTACGAGATATCTCTGCATTCATCATGGTGAAACAAACTGGAAGTACCAAGGAGTTGGCCATGGTTAACGGTGTCAACTTAAACGCAACTACAGGCGCTACCACTGGCTGGCTTACTGTCAGTGAAGGATCCGAGATTGCCACCGCTCCATTCTCTGGAGACCAAATCTGGCTCAGAGTGACCGCTGATATTGCTCCAGCTCCTGGAGGATCCACTTCGGCAACCTTTTCTTATAGCACAGATGGATCTGTCTTTACTGATCTCGGAAACATTCTAGACTTGAACAGGAATTGGGAATTCTTCATGGGATACAGGTTCGGGATTTTCAACTTCGCGTCTGTGGCACTAGGTGGTTCTGTGACTGTCAAATCGTTCGAGCAGGAGTTAGCAACGTGAATAAGAGCCACGAATGATTGTTTTGTATTTTGTATAGTATAGTATGTATCTAAGAAATTTGGTATGTAAAATTGAGCGAAATGCCTTTTGTGTTTCACAATGTGTGAAGCCAGACCCTCACGGATGTAACATTGGGCAGAGTATAGTCTAAGGATACAAACACTAATCGTACACGATGAAAACAACGAGAACAAGTTAGACGCGGAAAAGTTCAGGTTTCATGTTCTGAAGAGAGCTATTAGTTCACCATCCCGGGCAGAACAAAATAACATACTAGTTTGCATAAACGCGCTATCAACCCTGCTAGTTGAAGTAAAGTCCCCACTCCTTCCAAGACACGCATATGAGTAAAGCCAACCTCCTGTTATATTTTCGCAATGAGACAGTGCTCAACATCGCAGCAGAACAACATACCTTGATATATTCCAATTTCGTGTATTCTGGCATACTATAGACGCATTTCAGCGAGAGAGAGACAAGGAATTGGGATATCCACACCTGTTATGCGTCTTCACTACTCTGAAAATTGTCACAACAATATCCACCGCGCTATATCCTTGTTCCCACAGCTCGTTCAACTTTTCCATAGCGCCATCGATGTCTCCCTTCATGCAACGGCTCAACAAACTCTCTACTATGACAGGATGAGGCTGATCGCAGACTTTGAAAACGTTGTCTGCTGACACGAAACCAAAGCCAGAATGGGTCGATTGAAGATTGTTGATAGCTTGTCGCATATCGCCTTCAGACGTGAACAGTAATGCAGTCAACCCATCGTCGTTGTACTGAACCTAGTGAATACAATTTGTGAGGAGGTGTCGCCAGTCGTGCATCAGGGAAGGTACCTTTTCAAGTTCGCATATTTCCAGCAGACGTTTTAACAGTTCGGCATCCGTTAATTTGGCATATCTAAGGATTGCACAGCGACTCTGTATAGGCTCGATGATCTTATTACTCATATTGCACGCTAGACAGAATCGCGTCGTGTTTGAAAAGATTTCCATTGTACGCCGAAGAGCTTGTTGAGCGCCTGCTGTCATACTTGGAGAGAGTAAGGGTACTGTAGAGACATATAGGAAGATGCCAACCTATCAGCCTCGTCAAGAATGACAATCTTGTGTCTGCCGGGAGGAAGTGTAACTTTTTTCTGGGCAAAGGTCTTGATTTTGTTTCGAACAACGTCAATTCCACTGGAGCACGATTAATCATGGTACAAGGACAGCAAATAACGCACGTACCGCTCATCCGACGCGTTCAACTCTAAAACACCCTCTTTATATGCATCCCCTAGAAGCTGGTGTGCAAGACAGTGTATACTTGTAGTCTTTCCAATACCGGGCATGCCCTAGCGAAAGTCATGAGTGGAAAAAGGAGATATTAATGTGAGTACTCACGGAAATGATGATATGAGGGCAATTCCCATCTCGAGCGATGACTTTTAGACGTTCTATAGTGTCTGTGTTGCCAACTACATCATCCAATACTACGGGTCGATACTTTTCCACCCTACAAAAGTATTCAGTGCGACCATGAAGCTCCAATACAGAGAAGCCTACCATGGTAGTTCGTATGGGACATCTGTAGGCTTCGTTTTTGCTTTTGAGGAGGACATGTGGAGGAGGATATAATGATTGGTGGAACGAAGACGCGTCAGTCACACAAGCTCGCAACTTGTGACACTACGCGGTTTCCTCTATGACCTGTACATGGCACAACTTTTCTCGTCTTCCTATACATAATTGTGAGTTTTGACATTTTGTTTCCAATGACCATTCTCTCAATACCGTATAAATGGAGTCAAAAGACTTTCGAGATGTCGGTTTGCTTCATCTTCGCCGACCGCAGAGTCACCACAGACTACGATGCTTCCACCTCCCAGACTGGATTATCGTAGCATCTCCGAGAATTTTGTTTCCAAATCAACAAATGCTATAAACCGGAAAGCTCCTATTACTGTCGAAGCCATTCAATCCGTTTCTCGATTATACAACGAACTAAAACACCATTCCAACACACTTAACGCGAAACGGAATTCTCGATCTGTGATTGGTGAAGCTATTAGGAAAAGCGCCCTACAAAAAGACCAAAAGGCAAAGAATGCTGCCATGGAAGACGCGAAGAAGTTGAAGGAAGAGATCTCGGAGCTGGAGACTTTGGTGTCCCAGACGGAACAAACTCTACTCGAAACAGCACTTGCCATCCCCAATGATACGCACCCATCTTCACCCCTAGGTCCCGAGTCTGCTGCTGTAATACTGGCTTCACATGGACCTGATCCAATTCCCGTGACACCAACCCGCGACCATGTAGCAATTGGCAAAAAGTTGGGTTGGGTTGATTTGGAGAATGCCTCTAGTACAACAGGCTCGTCATGGTATTATCTCACTAACGAAGGTGCCCTCCTCGAAATGGCTTTGACAAACTACGCATTGTCGGTCGCTATAAAACATGGCTTCAAGCCTGTGACTACTCCTGACGTCGTGCGATCTGACATAGCCAGGAGGTGTGGGTTCCAACCTCGCGACCCTTCAAACGCTCACGTCTCTCAAGTATATCACTTGCAGAATACGTCTCCGGCTCACTCTCCCGAATTGGTTCTTTCAGCTACTTCAGAGATACCTCTGGCCGGCTTGTTTGCTAACCAACTTTTCCTTTCCTCTTCCCTGCCTATGAAAGTTGTAGGTGTCGGACATGCTTTCAGGGCTGAGGCCGGAGCAAGCGGTGCTGATACACGAGGACTCTATCGGGTACATCAATTTACGAAGGTCGAGTTGTTTTCTGTCACCACAGAAGACAAAAGTGAGGGAATGATGGAAGAAATGAGGCGTGTACAGACAGCCATCCTTGATGGTCTTCGTCTGCCTTTCAGGTAAATACGAAGTTCCCTATCAACTCATGATAAAGGCACTAACTACCTCACCAGAATTTTGGACATGCCTACGGAAGAACTCGGAGCTAGCGCATACCGCAAATATGACATGGAAGTCTGGATGCCAGGCCGAGGTCGTTGGGGAGAAGTGTCCTCCCTCTCGAACTGTACCGACTTTCAGGCCAGACGTCTATTGATCCGTTACCACCCGCAAACACCCAAATCATCTGAAGGACCTACTCCTACCTCTACTGCAAACAAATTTGCTCACACTTTGAATGGGACCGCTGCAGCCGTTCCCCGACTAATAGTCGCATTAATTGAAAACGGTATTGTACTGGACGAGTCAGGCGAACCAGTGGCCTTGGAATTGCCCAGTGTCTTGCGTCCTTTCTGGCTAGGAGATGACAATCTGATAAGGTGGCAGTCATAGGCGGTAGTGGGCCCAACCGACAAACGTATACATGTAGGATACACATAATACATTTACATTGATATCCCGAATAATTACATTTAGATATGAGTACATATATGATGCTCGAGATGTCTGTGCAAGCACTGGTCGCTGGTCAATCCGCAAAAGGATCTGCGAAAGGGTCCTCCTCCACATGCTTCGTCTGACCAGGTCCTGTTGAAGTACTCTGACTAGTAGTACCACGATTTCCTACCGGGGCGTCGTCTGAATCGTCTGACACTGTCACGTAGTTTTTCCTCCCATATGAGGACCTTGCTGCATTATGTGTGTTTTCGTCAGAAGATTCATAGTCGCTGAAATCGGATAGGGATCCCCTCGCTTCTGGCTGTTCTTCATCGTCTGATAGATTTGTAGGTCGCATAGGTGGTGGGAGATTACTTGAAGATGCACCTAACGGCCCAAAATTCAGGTCTTGTAGATCAGCATAAACGCCGCTTGTCGACTTCTCCCGTACAGAGCCATTTTTAGCTCTTTGCACAGCTGCCTTTTGCTTCTCTTGCAGCTTGGTGACCTCGCTCTCGGGGCTGATATGAGTCGCAGCAAGTCCATCTGCAGCGGAATCGACACCTTTGTTCGACGCAAGATTGGGATTCGAAAGCTGATCGTACATTTCCATAGCAGCGATGATTCGGTCGTTTGTTTCGATGAGAACACCAATTACTTCTTCACTATCCACGAGCTGTCAATGCGAACGTACTCAGTCAAGCACCAGAGAGTCAATCACTTTCTGACAAACCTGGATATACCGAACGATCTGTTTCCGTGCTTGTTTTGTCTTCGCAAGACATTCCTGAACACGTTCGTTCGATTGCAAACTCTCTTTCTCCGGGTTTACCAGCTTGAATGCTTAATTAGTACTAGTCACAGTTTTAATAGATTATGAAGCGTACTGTGATAGCATTGACCAAATTGCTGGACGCCTGGGAAGCCTCCACAATGCTTGCTAGAACCTTCGGTTTTTCCTAATAAACTAGGTATTAATAGTTTTCCGAGTGAGAGAGAAGAGAGATTTGCCTGTTGGAAATCGAAAGGAGCACGTTTTGGCTTATTCTTCATCTCCTTACGCTTTCTCCGTTCCTCTTCTTCTTTTCTCCGAGCCTCTTCTTTCTCCATTTTTGCCCTCTTCTTTGCTTCCTCCTTCTCAGCTTTCCGTGCCGCAGCTTCCGGGTCTATCAAGATATCTGCAGTCTGCTGTCGGGGTTCCTTGCACATCAAGTAGAGTTCCGAGACAGATCGCATAGATGGGTCTGACTGGAATTGTTCGTGCCATGATATTAAAACTAGCCTCAGTTTCTTCTGCACGCGTTTGTCCGTGGTTCTGTCGGAAGCGATACCCCGTAGTGCGTCGGTAAGTTGACCATCAGCGAACGAACCTGAATAATGAGTAGCTCCTATTTCAACATTCTATGCGTGGTCGATTTAGCTCGAGACATACTCTTAAATTTCTCCCCGCAGTTTTCGACAAGTGCCTTGAGTAACTGGAAAGAAACATTTAGTGATAAACTTGAAGTCATGGGTATATGGCACGCACGACAAGGGCCCTATATTGCTGATGGGGTCCACCATGTTTCAATTTCTTCCTGAGAGCTCGTGAAGCTTCCCCTGTGCTGAAGAGATATTGTGATTACTTGACTGTATCAATGATATGATACCAGTACAAACCCAGTCGCCCCCTGCAGATTGATAGAATCGACGAGTTCCGGTATACTATAAAATGATAACAGTTTTCGCACTTTGAGGATTCGGCATCAATGAAGTTGACGCTGAACGCACTCACCCGTCGTAAGCTTCCTCTGCGATTCCGTTAGCTGTAAGAATGTCTACCCAATCTGTGATCGATGACTGCCATGGTTGTAGAACATGTTAAAGATGATTTAAAAAAGGAATTTAAAGGCACCTACATGAGGCTTTTCGGTAACGAAAGCCTGACGAACAAAGCTCATAGCAGACATGGTAGAGGACCGCCGCAAAGGAGGATGCAAAGAAAGATCAGACTGAGATTCTTCTTTCCATCCGCAGGTCCTGAAATCGGCGACGTCATTTTGGCACGTGGAGAGAAAATTGGTCAAAACAAAAAATGACTTTTTTGACCAAATACGTCGGTGCCTAAGCACACTATTGGTACAAAATTGTGTGGGATATCTACGTATACACCGAAATGGTATTGGTATGTGTTACAAGGGAAAGAAATCAACAACTCTACAACTAAGAACCGTCCTCGGAACCCGATGCATCCTCATTACCGCTCATTCCGGTCATATGTGTGCTAGTACTTTGTGAATTAGGAGGCACGGGGGCTGGAGCTACCTGCATGACTTGGGTTGGACTTTCCAAAAACAAACGTATGAGTACATTTTCCAGAGCAGCAACACTAGCAGGCGGATAGGTAAACGTCCTTGCGTGCTCTCGAACAGAGTGAAACAGAGTCTCCATGTTCTGCCAGCGATCATGGGCAAACGCATCAGAAGGTTGGGGAGGAGGCGCAGGAGGGTAAGGGTATGGGTGTTGGTAGTTGTATGCCTGCTGCTGAGGAGGATAGGTTTGCTGGGGAAGAGGAGCTATCATAGATACCGCTGAGGAGTACGATGTAGGAACAGTCGGTGCAGACGAGACTACTGGGGGATGTGAAAGGCCCGAAGAAGCAGAACTCATAACAGGGGGAGCACTCGCTGACGCTGGCGACAGGGTAGGGGTCACGGGCGAAGTTCCTACATTACCATTGACATCGGGGGTATCTCCCTCAGACTGCTTTTCTCTTTGACGTGATCTCTTGTCCTGTTCAACGGCGGCCCTACGTCCGCGACGAGTAAAAGGTAAGTTGGCCAGACCAATTTCATGAGAATGTTGTGAATTATCTAGACAGTTGATGTGATCAGTTTTCGAAGAGAAGTCCGTATTCCCAGACAAGCATCAAAAACGTACAAGAGGCGCGGACTTCCTCTGAGTCAAAATACGTTTTGTAACTGATGGAGGCAGGACATCCCTGACCTTCCAACTAATCGGAACACATTGAGCAATTCAAGCGCACGAAAAATCAAGGAAAATGATGGACCACCTTCCGACTAGGTACTTTTCGAACTCTTTCTGGATGTTTTTTTACATACTTTTTCCTGCCGTTGCGGGAATGCCGAGCACAAACAAGCTTGGTGTGATCCTTAAAGCGGGGCGGTACCGCCTTACTACCGTGTGTATCTCCCTAGGCGATTAGGGAAAGGGAATGAGAGGAGTGACCTCACGATAATGGAAGAATATATACCTTTACGAACTCCACCATCTGTGTTTCTTCTTCTTTTTCCCGCCATTCGTTAAACGCAGCAATGTTGGGAAAGACAAGTGTGTAGCCATCATCGGTGTCTCCGGCGCCGTAAGGTAGCTTTGTATGTCCTGATGAGGAAATCTTATTCGATTCGGAAAACGAACTATCCGCAGAAAACGGTGTTTGTTGCGCGGAAGTGCTCTGTGATACACCATTGATACTCGATGCGGTAGCAGCCAGATGAGGGGGCAGCGACTGTTGCAGAGACATCTCTCCCAACCTGAAATGCTGGAAGCTCATTTTAACACTAGTTATTCCAAGGGACCACCTAGCTATAGAGAAAAGATACGCGCGCGCAGGGCAGTTTCTGGATAAAATCGCAGGTGATTTGACGGGGAATCTGAACAAAGTTGAGAACAAATTTGGTCAGAGAGTAGTTTGTATTGCGCACGTGCCAAAACTATTCCTTCTCTTCCTCAGTTCCTAACAAAAAAACTACGATGACCTCCTCACTTCGAAATTCCCTACACAGACGCAATCATAAGGAACGTTCACAACTTTCTAATCGTGCTAGACTTGGAATCCTCGAGAAACACAAGGATTATGTCAAACGGGCTCAAGACTATCATTCGAAACAGGACCGCCTAACGCGATTAAAGCAAAAGGCTTCGGAAAGGAACAAGGATGAGTTTTACTTTTCTATGAAAAGAGAGAAGACCAAGGTCTGCAATTACCCAAGGGAGAATGGTACTAGAAATCTCATGGTATTATAGGGCGGAGTTCATGTCAAGGACAGAGGAAATGTCGCACTTCCCACCGACATGGTCAAAATTCTAAAAACCCAGGACGAAAATTATGTTCGAACCATGAGAGCATCAGGCCAGAAGGTGTGTGTCCAATTCTTCGGTAGTATTCATGTTCTCAAGTATATACAGAAAATAGACAAACTGAAAAACCAACTCATGACAATGGCCGATCTGATGAAGCCCCTGGGAGACGAGGATGCAGAAGGTCTTGATGAGTCGGAGATACAAATACTGCAAGATGCTGGTATTATTTCTACTGGAAAGTCTAAAAAGAAAGCACGGCACATAGTTTTCGTGGATGACAATGCCTTGGGTATGTCCAACCTTTTTTTCTTCTCGTAGCCGACTTAGTACTCTTTCCAGCTCAAAAGTATGCTGGATCCTTACGTTCACAAGAAACCGAAGAGAATGTTCCACAGGAACCTTCAGCAGGAACAGACCTAGTCGACCTTGGCTGGGCAGTCCCAGAGAAGAAACATAAATCTCGTAAACGGAAGCAACATGTTCCACAAGCGGAAGAGGAAGATGAAGATATGGTTGGAGAAGAAGACACCTCGGCACATCATCGACGTCGTCTCCTGAAAGAATTGTCCGCTCGTCTGGTTCGAGATCAAAAACTTCGTTATGCTGAAAGAGAATTTGAATTACAACGGGCAATGATGGGAAAAGGAGCACGAAAGAAGATACTAGCGGCAGAGAAGATAGATGGTGATGATTCGGATGACGAAGATGCTATGGATGCACGTGGAGGAAGGATCAAAAAATCATCGAACCGTGTAGACGAGGAGACGTACAAGCCCAGAGTCTACAAATGGCGGGTAGAGCGAAAACGTTGATTTGGCTCTGATTATTGAGACCTGATCCTCCAGCTGCTTACACGATTCTTATATTTTTAAAAAGGCAACCTATTAAGTCAAGTGATAACTACTACTACCGTGAGTCCAAAAAGAATGCTAGGAATGTCCATAACAGTGTACGGGGTAAAGTGTGATCCATGCAAATGTCCGTAGAAGGATAAGAATGCGTGATGAGCGACGATGGGTTGTAAACGATCTTTTTTCAATCAAAGAGCATGGCTTGCACCGAATGCAATACTGATGACAATAGTCAGTGCAGCGATCCAATGTTGCCGAGAAGACTCTGCACTGTTTGAATTAGAGCTGGAAGACGAAGACGAGGAGCCGCTAGAGCCAGTAGAACCGGACGCTGTGGATTTTGGCGTCGCAATAGATGTGCTGTCGTATGTGACACCATTGGCAGTGGCTGCGACTTGGAAAACAGATCCTCCGCCGTACTCATAGAACTAACGGGAGAGGGGGGGGGAAAGATTAACGGATATGAGCGTGCAATAGGAAACAGGAATGCTTACGTCCACAAGAATGAAGTTTGGAGCCTTTCCGGTCTTGGTTAGACACGTATCAACCTGTTCGCCGAGAGAATTGGTACCCGAAACGGCATTAGTAGTATTGGCGTTTGTTACATCGGGAACTGGATTGCCAAGGAGCACTTTATCAAGGAAATGGTTGATGAGATACATTGAGGTAGACGTGTCTGTCTTGGAACGATTGACTTCACAATCAAATGAAGTCGTTACATCAAATGCCGTCTCCCAGATGTTAGTGAATTCTAGGGTAACGAAGATGAATCAGACCAAGAACTATCAACGAATTTCACAGTCGATCGACAGAAGAACTCACCGTCAATAAGGTAGGGAACGGAAGTGAAATCAGCGGTGTTGTCGAGGAAGGTGACTAACCGCTTTCCACTGTCAATCATCGAACCAAGTGTAGGCCACGAATCAGCTGTCAAACTGGCCGAAGAGGGAGCATAGGATATGCTGTCCAAACCGGCAGACTTGAACACGGTGTCGTATTCAGTGGCAGCTAAATTGTCAATATTGACAATAAGTAAGGTGACAACTGGCGTAAAAAGGGCGAAGAAGTTCAGTGGGCCGGTTCAAAGATATCCCTTAGCTATGAGTTATTACCATCGTTTGTATTTGAATCCATCCATGATTTAACTAAGTAAAAGGAAAAGATGAGAATCGGATGTAGAAATTGATCCGGACGAGACATAGGTGACACATACCCTTCCCTAAATAATCTTCCAAAGTACCACCATTGTAAAGTGTCTGCGCCAAGAACTCATTAGAACATCCTACTAACTGAAAATCAGAACTTCATCCTTACACAGCTCGTGTGGCACAATTGGATAGTCCCGGAATTATTGTGGGCTTGCACTTGCAACATCCTTACTCCGTCAGTAAGCTGCTGCGTAACTGTGGAAAGTTGGTGATAAATTAGCCACAATTTTGAATTAAGTCTTTTATGAAAATATACTGCGCACCATCGTAATCCTGGTTAACAGCAACTGGAGTTGTTCAGTGCGAGAAATACGGCCCTAGAAGTCAGGGATCTGCGCCCAGCGAAAGAATCCACAGTTGTAACGTACGATTGTTGACCCCAACGGCATAGGAGTCGTGAGCACCGATGAACGTGACATTGCCATAACTCTTGTCGCAAAGCTGCATGGTTTCTTGAGTGACTGAGAGCTAGTAACATTCCAGTGGCGACGCACCTCGCTATGACCGTTGCATATAGACGCCCGACGACCAACAGCGGCAGCAGCATTGACGCTCCAAACGGAAGAGAGTAGGCAAGTGGTTGCAACCTGCACAACACGATTAAAGCGGAAGATCATAGTAAGAGAAGTGGTAGTAAAGTAAGAGAAAAAAAAGTCGTGAAGGTTGAAAGGAAAGAGATGTATTTGGACTTTGTGAGGAGAAAGAAAACAAGGGTTAACTTTACCGGCCATCGGTTGGAGCAGCTTATTATTGTATTGTCAGAAAGAATGACATCTGTTGTGGCATGCGTTCGATCGCTTGAGCTTGATTGATTTCTGTTCCTTGTCGTCTTTCATGTACACATGGCCCTCCGACGAAAAAGCACCATGCTCTCAAAACTCAAGCAGGGCTCGACGAAAGACGCAGCACAAGAGAGATCAGCGAAGTAACTAGGGAGTATTAGCAACGCATCTAAAACGAGTTAATTTCCAGAGAAAATTTGGCTAAATTTCGACGGGCTACGCGGCGCTTAAGTTTTGTATACATTGTGAGTAACTCCGACTCGTCCTTACCGTACTATCGTTCCTCTGCCCAAGAGGTGTCAGATTTGTCAGATGTGTACCCTGTTCTCACGGGGGGTGGTGTCCAATACAGTTGACATGCCGAACATCGGCCAATCATGCTAACCCTCTTGTACCCACACTGACGCGTCCCATTATCCATACCACCACCGTGTCGCGGTCGCGTTCGACACGCGTTCGACCCTGTCAGACACAACTGCACCACTCCTCGCTGCTTCTATCTGCTTGCGCTCGTCGCTATGAGGAAGAAAAGCGGTGAGCTGGGTGACTTCTGTTATGTCAGCACCTCGATTTTGTGTCGGTGGGAAGACACCACGTGAGGTTGGCTGGGTACAGATCGGACAGATCTGACACCCCTTGCCTCTGCCTGCTTGTTCCGCCTGCTCATTTTGCTGCTCGTTGTCGGCATCCGGAATAGAAGACCACTGATATGTCCTTAAGTGTGATTTTTGAGTATCCGCCTAGCCTACTATCTCTTTCTATAGCATTCAATCTGCTTCATTTGGGTCATGCTCTGAACACAGAATCAGAGCCTCAACAGTGTCAACATTATAGCGACTCGTGTTGGTCAGTGTTCTCAGAACCGGACGAGTCCATCGACTCGTTGGGGCTGGGCGATGAGCACCAGTACTGAGATCTGAGAATTGACACGTAGCCCGAGTCGCATATTTTTTTAGCCAAAATCGCTTATTCTTTAGACGCGGCACGTCTAAAATTGACTTTAGATGCGCTGCAATCTCCCTACTGATTTTCAAGGTTTTCTTGAATTGATTCTCCTTTTCGCAAAGCCGATGCGTCCGGCGAATTACTATTAAAGACTCCGAGGCGGGCATAGCATTTCCGACGTCCGTCTCTCATCACGTCCTTCCCTTTTCAACTTGAAGATGTCTCTTGTCGTACTCATCACAGGCTGTTCCCTCGGCGGTATTGGTTCTGCACTGCAAGTCTAATTTCGTCTTCTTCCATTCTACTTGTGTTCTAATTTAGGAGATTCGAAAGGTGCGAAGAATTCGCCGCACGAGGATGTAAAGTCTACGCAACCGCACGGTCTCCCGAGAAGATGGGTGGGTTGAGCCCAGGTATAGAGAAGATGCGGCTGGATGTGACAAGTGACGAAGATGTAAAGAATGTCATTGGAGAAATTATCGCAAAGGAAGGCAGGATTGACATTTTGGTGAACAATGCTGGGAGGATAGCAATTGGTACGTTAGTTGCAAATACATCTCCACCCAGCGGTGCGGAAAGGACCTAACTTGACTTCGATATACCTCGTGTAGGACCCTTGATTGATCAATCCTTGGATGAGGTTAAAGATGCCTTTGAGACGAACACTTTCTCGGTGTTACGTGTCTCAAGGACAGTTATTCCTCACATGGCGGTTCGAAGAAGTGGTCTCGTTGTGAATATAGGCTCCATAGCCGGTGATACGTAAGTCTTTCGATAAACCCACCATTTTCCAATTCTAATTAAAGACGCTTCTGTAAAAGGCCCACCCCATGGAACGGTTTGTACTCAGCCACCAAGTCTTCTGTGCACATTATCAGCGAAACACTCAGTATGGAATGCAGACCCTTCAACGTTCAGGTCATGAATGTTGCGCCCGGTGCTATACGATCCAACATTTCCAAGAACCACGAGAGTCGATTCAAACTGCCTGAAAACTCTCTCTACACAGCCTTCCTACCCAACATCATCAAGCGGATGCACGCAAGTCAGACGCAGCCACGAACCACATCTGCCGAGACCTTTGCCAAGCTCGTCGTGTCGAGGGCTTTAAGTCGGAAGCCTCCCTTGCACCTGACGGGTGGCGGAAATTCATTCATCTTTCAAATATTCAAATGGCTGCCCAGGACATGGGTCCTCTGGTATCTGTGGAGGCTGTATTCCAAGAGAATGTGATCCTCCCAGTTTGACTTGGATTAGACTTGTGGGGGTCCACTTAAGGGTCCACCTATGTTCCAGACCTTGCGCTGCCCCTCCAGTGGTATGTTCTTGGCGAGGCCTCGCCTCATCAATGTCTATCACGACGAGACTTTTGTGCTCGTGTTGCCTGTAAATTAAATTCTTAATATTTTAGAATGTCTTGTGTGTAGTGAACACGGAGAGTATGAGTCGATTATGTACTTGAGGAAGAAAACGTCAGTTTCAGTGCGTATTTACGCCTGGAAGAAGTGGCTTGCTACTTGTCAACGGTATCTTCAGAGTAAAAATTTTCTGGCTTGGGGTTTTGAAGCACGTTTTACTCTGTTTTTACTTCTTTGGAAAAAAAGATGACAAAGGCTTGGCATTCGAGCTTCGGAGGTACCCGCCCGTGTGCTTTACCGTTTCATGGGTACCCGACTTTGAAGGAAAAGAGGAGTTCTTGGCTAGGCACATGTCATCGATTTGGGACCGCACACCTTGAAGGAAACTCTATACGGTTGAGATTGACGCAACGCAGATCTTGAACTCGCGGGAAAACACGGCACGATCAGCCATCTAATAGTCGCAAAAAAAGCTGTACAACTCGACTATGATGTAGACAAAAGAAGGGAAATAGATAGTTTATAACCTTCTTATCAACTTGATCGAGATCCTCCCTGGGCCTGAGTACGAGAGCCTTTCCCGAAATTATCCGACGGAATGCTTTGAATGACTCAATGAGGCTTCTGCTCGACGTCGCTGAACGAGCGCCTACATCGATTTTTAATATCATGTGCATAAGTCGCCGGTGGCTGCCGCACTTTTGGAATGAAGAGTAGCATCATTGAAAATTCTCTTGGCATTGGGTGGATGTCCTGATCACGTGGACGAGGCTTTTCTACAGCAGTGACGACGTTGCTAACCTATTCTAGGGTTTTACACTGTTTTCAACAGCAAGTTTCTACTTTGAGCCTTTTCAAACTCCAACTATCACTGCCTCTTCCCTTGGAACCATGTCCCGATATCCCGACTATCTTTCGCCTGGTGGGGCCAAACTGACCAAGGCGCAAAAGTCGAGAGCAAGACGAGAGCCTTCAGGGGTGTTTTCTCACTTTGAGCCGGCGCAGATACAACAGTTCAAAGAAGCGTTTCAGTTGATTGACCATGACAAGGACGGTTGGGTGAACGAGAGTGATTTGAAAGAGATCTTCAGCAGTTTGGGTGAGTTGTTGGTTGTATCGTATCATGATCGCCTTGAGAATGGTTTCCTGATCGGTTACCGGTATTGGTCTCGCGGTAGGTATAACGCCTTCCCGAACGATGCTAGAGGATCTGCTTAGTGCGCGGCCGGGTGGACATATGAAGTCGCCTTCGGAAGACGGTGGACTGGGACCAGGAAAGGGAGTCAACTTTACGATGTTCCTTACGATGATGAGCGAGAGGTTGTTCGAGTTTGATACGGAGCCCGAGTTGATAGAGGCGTTTGAGAGCTTCGATGAGAACGACAGCGGGATGGTCAAGGTGGAGGACATGAGAAAGTGGTTGAGAGAAATGGCGGATAGAATGGACGACAGAGAGGTGAGCTTGTCGTACGCAGGTGGTGGATCGAGGCTGCGAAAGACTGATCGTTGTGCGTGCAGATTGACCGGTTTTTGAAAGGACCGTTCACAGACAGGCAGGGGAATTTTAACTATCGGGAATGGATCAAGGTCTTGCGAGTGAACGAAGAGACAGAAGAACAGAGCCTGCAGTGATAGAAAAGAGTACATACGGCTGTATACTAGATTTGTACATGTCTTGGCTTTACCAGGGACAGGAATTCTATTGGCTCCGAAAACGGCGAGACGAGAAAGTCTTGGCTGAAGATTGCCAAGTCTCCGATTAGATCTCTTGGCACTGAACGAAGGGGTGAGTTATATAAGTCAACAATTTCCTGCCTCTCCTGCTGCAATCCAATCCGACAATGTCCCAAACCCTACCACCGTCCCCTCCGTATGCCGCTCGCTCCGCCTCTCCACCCACCCCCGCCAGCTCGGGTGATTCCGCACAGTCACACCGATGTCTCTGGCAAGACTGCACCCAGTCCTTCACCGACCCAGAGGCCCTCTACAACCATCTTTGCAACGACCACATCGGCCGCAAGAGCACAAATAATCTCTGTCTTACCTGCAAGTGGAAGGATTGCGGTACTACCTGCGCCAAGCGTGATCACATCACCTCTCACTTACGAGGTATGTCGACCCATCCAGCTCAGTTCGCTTGCATGTGCTTACCTCTCGATCACCTTTCTTACAGTCCATACACCTCTGAAGCCCCACGTTTGCGAAGTCCGTTCACCGCCCATTCCGTCATCCGTTCTTTCCTTCCTCACCTCTATTTCCAGATATGCAAAAAACCTTTCAAGCGACCTCAGGATCTCAAGAAACACGAAAAGATTCATACTGAAGAACACCATGCCCAGCACAAGCATTCCAAGGCCATCACCGTCGCCGATCCTGCCTATGTCAATCGTGTCCGCGGTGACCCTGCAAAGCAAGAACCGCTACGGACCCACAGGACGTCCCCCTCGGCCTCCAATCTCCGGGTACCAGTACCCCGTTCCAAGTCCCATTCTTCATCTCCTTCTGATAGTAAGGGCCCTTTGCCATATTCGCTTCCAATCGCGATGTTTATTAATAGCTCATTTCTTTAGGTTCTCACTTTGGCCTGTTACCTACCCCCTCTCCGGAGCTCGATCCTGCTCCTCATCACCACCATTCTCAACACCATAACCGTTCCGATGACGTTTATCTGCAAAACAACATCCCACCATGGGAGGTCCTGCGTTCCGAACCCGTCTCTGCCGGTTCCAAGCGGTCGCATGATGACTACAGCGTCGACGACTTTTTCACAGATATGAAGAAGCGCAGAGTCAATCCGTCCTACGATCCCAGTCAGTGATCTCGCCACTTGTCTCCTGGTCCTCAGTTGACATTGGTTTTTTAGGAATGGCTGAACGCCTTAATAACCTTGCCTATGCTCATGCCATCCACGCCGCTGGTGGACACAACAATCACTTCAACCCTCGTTCCGTTTCTCTGGACATCCGCACTCCCGAAGAGTTGGCTGCTGTCAACGAATTTCTGCTCACACTCGGTCGTGATGTGTCTAGCACGATGCGTCCTAACCAAGGACACAGCCATGGCCATTCCGCAAGTCTAGGCTCTTTCCCCGCGGATTACTTTGATGCTGTCAATCTTTCTCAACTTGGTCTCACTGGAATGCCTGGCATGCCTACTGCCGATGACTTGGCCTCCTATACGGGGACTTCGTACAATGCTCCATCTTCGAATGCCCAGTATCAAAGGCATTCCGCTTCAAATTATGGTAATTCCATGTATCCTGTCAATGATTCTCACCTCATGCATGGGGCCGAGTACGCTCGTCGATCATCGATGTCCTCCAAGTACAACCAGGCACAATCCATCCCTCAGTACCCTCAACATCATTATCACCAGCCAACACCTCCGCTCGATACCAGTGCTGGATCTCCTCATTCGACCGTGTCTACGCCTATCAACGCCACCCCACCACAGATTCCGATGACCATGCCGATGACTATTGGCACTCCGTCGGATACTGCGGCGTTCGACTATCTTCGAGCACCCCGAGGTCCTGGGCCAGTCGTTGGTTTGGTACCACAGGACTACTTGGGCAAAGATATGCGCCCGATTGTGCCCCTCAAGAGTGCACCTAATGCGCCACCTGGTCCACTGGAACCCAAAGTTCAGGCTGGTGCACACCGTGGGCCGCCCGCAAAACTTTCTTCAGAAACGTCGAAGAAGATATCTCCGGTCCCTTCGACATCGGAAACTCCCTCCCCCTCCAGTTCATTATACCCCTTGCTCACGTCGGGCGATGCTCAGTACAAGCTCGCGCCCCTCAATTCGATGTATCGTTCATTAGCAGATGGTCGATCACGATCATCGTCTCGGGAAAGTAGTCCCGCTCCCGCTTCTGCTTCCGTCAGCCCAGGCCACTCGACAGCTTCCTCGCCATCCGTTAAATCCACCTATCTTCCCAGCCTCCGTTCGATCGCGTCAATATCGTCAAAGGGCGAATCAGACGACCTGGCGAACCAGGTGGAAAAGGTCGAGCTTGCTTCTGGTTCCGCTACCGCTTCTCCTTCTCCCTCACCGCGGCCAGCCCCACGCAAGTTCTTCGACGTGGTGGAGAAGAGGAATATACCCGCCGAGGAGAGACAGAAACACGCGGAGTTCATTCGGGACTTGTTAGTTGCGATAAACGAGGACTTTAGGGGGCGATATGGACACCTCGCTAGTGGGAAAAAGGATGAAGCGATGGACGTGGATGAGAAACCGGTTCCTGCGAAGAGTCCTCTGACGGTATCGAGGGACGTCGAAATGGTTCCCGCGTGAAGTGTAAAATAAGCATTGTTTGACTCAGACCAGCTTGTATTTCTAAGTTATCTTACTCCTTGTTTTTTTTTTCTGCTACGTCGCGTATCATATTGTAATGGAAATCTTTATTTCTACCCTACACATCTCTACTTTCTCTCGTGTATTCGAGATAGCTTGTGAATGAGAACCGACGACGATTCTCTGTCAATTTGAAATATCAAAGGCCTCCGAAATAAATGATGATCTTATGGAGTAATTAATTGGTGGTTTTTCATCGTGACTTTTATCACGCCTACTCGAAAATCCTGACCTCTTGTTCCTGACCTCTGGTTTCTTCGTCATGTCCACAAACAACATGGACGGCGAGTCAAGCGTGTTCAACGTCCTCCTTACGGGATTCGGAGTAGGTAGCTTCATTGACAAAACGACCGTTGAAAACTGACTGATATCTCAGTTCATTTCATTTTTTTCCTTTCCATTTACTATACACATTATTTTAGCCTTCTAGCAGCACTTCTAGAGAAGAAAACCCATCCTGGTTAGCTGTCAAACCCCTTCACAAGCTCGTCATACCTCTAGATCCCCATCCCGTCGTCATCGATGGCCAAGTCGTCATGCGAGAAACCACCGATCAACATCGTCTCATCCAGATATCCGCTCTACAAATCCCAATGGACTACGAGATGACTTCGGAGCTGATTCCTAGACTTCATCTGAGACCACCTCAACTCCCAGACAGCGTCAAAGACGATTTTTTCCCCATTCCTCCTGATAAGGGATACGATTTCATCTTTCACGTCGGTGTCGTAGGTAGAGGACCGTTAAGGATGGAGAAGATGGGACATAAACTAGGATATTTCATGAAAGACGTCAATGGGAAGCTCGCTCCGACTGTGCGTGCGCCTGAACCGGAATTTGGAAGTAGACCGGAATCAGACGTGTCGGTCGGGGAGACGTTTGGAAGAGATCAGCTCGGGTTCGATATGGTAGAGAGTTCAGCGGCTGGAGACATGTTTAGCGCGAGACCGAATCGGGGTTTTGGGGTTGGGTATGAAAAGTTTTCTGAAGGTGAGTTGGTTTTTTTTTTGACCAAGGCCAAGTCCTTTTTTTTTTTACGTCTAACGTTGTGTTGCGCGTTCTTTTTCTTCCCTCTTATTTTATTTTTTGCTGACATTTCGCAGATATCTTTACGGATATCGATGTATCAAGACTTGTTCTTGACTTGAAGCGGTCCGGGATCGAGGTAAATGTCTGGTTGGTCAAACGGGGGAAGATCTATGCTAATTACGCGTATGTCACAGCAAATATACACCTCGATGGATGCAGGACACTATCTAAGTGATTTCGTATATTACTGCTCACTGGCTGAATCAAAACGAAACAGGAAACCCTATGAGAGGGGTACAACTCAAGTGCTCTTTCTGCACTGCCCACCAGTCGCTCAGCCACTCACTACGGAAGAGGTGACGGATGCGATACAGCGAATTGTGGTCTGGGTTTGTGGTGAACTGGCGGAGTTGCAGGAATGAACGTTCACAATTGACTATTTCAACTCTTGTACTTATTATACCTTCATCCACATTTTTAGTTTCACTGGATACATCCAGTATTTGTGTATAAGTAGTTTTGACTAGTATTTGTTGCTTGCACCATGTACGAATGAAAGGAGATCCACACTAGTCGCTGGCTTCTGAGGTTAGACAACATACATAACGATACATGAGCTGGATGATTAAAGAGTGACGATTACACTACCCCATGTCCATAAGATGCATCCACTGTTACAAGAAAGAAGAGGCGATAAAAGCCCTGGCAAGCGTGTAGCTCACGATTTTTTGCCCAAAGTAAGCTTTATTTTTGGTGCACTAGACGTCGAAGCCACCGGATTCTCGTAGTCGCCACCAGTCGTGATAGGGGGACTGGTAGCAAGTGGCGAGGAAACGGCTGTCGGGAATCCAAACGAGCTTGACGCGGTCGTTGGTCCTCGGAATCCGAAATTTCCACTCGCAGTGGTCGGAGGAGGAGGGCTAGAAGCAGAAGCAGGACCAGGACCAGGGGGAGGTGCGCCACTGTTGAATTCTGCCCAACGTGGGCATTTCCGGTTGGTTTCTTGCGAGAGAAAAAGAAGCGTTGGTTATCGTAAACAATACAAGAGCGCTGACTACTTACTCATATGACCCATCTGACCACAATGTCCACAACGTCTCTATATATCGTCATCAACAGAGAACCAACGGAGCGGATTCCGAGGTACTTACCGTCGTATCTTGCTTCATGGGGCGATTCAACTGCAGCGGAGTTCCACCTTCCTTGACGATCTTGGCATTCTTTCGATGTAAACGACGTTCTTGATTCTTTTTCATTCTTGCCAGTTCTTCTTCAATTCTATTGAACGGCATTAGGATACACGAATGCAGTAATTTCGAAAAACTCACCTCTTCTTGGCACGTCTGTCCTTGTCAGCATCACCGGTCGGGGCCAAACTGTCAGTCAGCGTGTTTTCCTCTTCGATAGCTTGCCGGTTTTTCACGTAGGCTCTAATTACTGCAGGGTCACGGATGATCTCCGTCCGCCATTCCCCATCGACCTGAAAACAGAGATGTAGACTTGACTTTCCGTTACGGCAAAAAAAAACTCACGAGTCGTTTAATTCGCAACACCCGTCGACTGGAACCTTCGGGATCTACACTTTGGTCGCGACCTGGATCGGCGGAAGAAGCACGACTAAGGGAGTCCATCGGAGTGGCTTCGCGTTGTCTCATTTGGGCTGCAATCGCTTGCTGCTGTAGCCTGTCTCTCCTCTCATCTTCAGCCGTGAGCTCAGATTCATCTTTGCGACTCAACGAGTCGAATTGAGCTTTCCAAATCCTCTCGATTTCCGACTTGTAGATGAGTTGTTGTTCAGCAACATTGTACCTGTGAGCCGACTTCGGTCGATTTTCGGCCTCGGCTATAGAGTGCAAAAACGTAAAGACTGAGAGTAACATCGGATGAACTCGGCTTACCCATTTTCTGGTCGTAATCTTCACCCGCTTTCACGAAAATGTCCTTCATAGAAATCCGAATAAAGCTAAATGCCTCTCCACGACCCGTTGGATCACCATCTCCGTGCAATCGAAGCATCGCTTTGGCTTGGGTTGCGAATAAGAAGTTCTTGGTAGTGATCCATGGCGCCAGTTGTTGCTCAATGGATAGATTTGAATCATCATCATCTATATTATCAGCAGTCTGACTGTACCCAGAATCTTGGAGATGGCGTTGTCCAACTTGCATACTCTCCGTCAATACGACCTGTTCCGGAGTGACCATTTTAAGCATATCTGCATCAGAAGGAATCGTCAAATGTTCTTTTAGCCTCCAGAATCCTTGATGGGGCCCTCGTCTGTGGTACTCCATAAATTCCTAATATAATTTAAGTCAGCGTCAATACCGGAAATCGCCATTCGCCGGTTTGTTACCTTAAGCCTTTGTCGCATCTGCAGTTCATTTTGATCAGGAAAGTACTTCATCAACCGAGAGATTTTGAGACGCTCCCCCGGACTTTTTCGGAGCAACTTGAAAGCAATGATTTGTAGGCGGTGTTTGATCGTGTTCGTGATTTTTCGGGAGTGAGGGCCAGGCACCTCTGTAACAGGATATGTCTGCCCGATAACGAATAGATTCTTGATTTCACGTATATAATATTTGGGCTCTCCCTTTACCGTACTCCTGGAACAGGATGAGGAATCAGGATGTACGATTTGAATACGGAGAAAACGCGTACCGAACGACAAGGAAATCTGTATGTTTCGGTTTGTGTCGGAAAAGTGGCGCCCGAATGAGGTTGTTATACAGTGCGGGAATAGTTTGGCCTGGGTAGACGTATCCAAATTTCATGAAAGGTGATTCATCTTGCGGCTCCAAAACAAATGGTGTGCCTAAGTCAAACTGGATAAAGATCAGAAACACCATCTAAGGCGCATTGAGTCAGTATACTACCTTGGGAATATGTTCATCCTTCTCATCCTTCTTGCGATAATAGTTGACCAATACACTACCCATGCCGAAGTTAGGGATAATAGGCGGGTGCTCTTCCTGTCATTCAGTTATCAGATACCGTATTAGTGGCAAGATTGTTTGAATGTACCGAGTATTCCCATATCACAAAATTGCTCGTGTCACGCAGACTCAAATCACTTGTTGTGTGCAAGCCTTCTCCAACGTTGCCACCCTTCCCAAGTTTTCGCCCAGCCTTGTCCTTCTTCTTCTTGGCGGTACGCACTTTACTGAATCGTAATTCAATGTTGGATGGGAATTGGAGAGCAGGACGGTGGAAGGATCTTGCTTCCTGCTTGGAAAGACGAGTTTTGAACTAGGAATCCTGTCAGGATAAATCATATGAGCAAAAAGGACTGTATTGCATACGAATGGCAATTGCAGTTTCTGAGACGGATAAGCATGCTCGACGGTGAGTTGTCCAAACGTCTGACGAACGCGATGACGGCCATCTTTCGAGACCTCATAGAATTGGTCATTTGAAAGATTGAACTTGTCCCTCGGGACAACATCTGTCCTAAGACGTTTCCTGGGCCTATATATTTCAGCTGTGAAAAGATGAGCAATCGGCGATAGGCAGGTCGGGCGGTGTGAGCACGTACTGCTGCGTTCCTCAGGAATGACATCGTCCTCATGGTTGAACTCCAGCTGAGTAAAGTCTTTGAATGGAGCATCCGGGTCCCAGATGATACTTTGTGTCCAAGAACCTGACTCTAACGCCTTATTCACTGGAGTGGTGAGATTCTTGTCTGTCGCATTAGTTCGCGAGTTCGTGTTTTCGGTAATATCCGGTTCATATATGATCTGGTCCTCCCAGTTTGAGAGAAGAACGAGGTCGAAGGACCTGTCATGAAGGGGCATCGACACATTGTCGCGTTCCTAGGTATGAAATCAAAACGCATTGAGATTAACAGGTCATAGAAGATTACCACAAGTGCACGGCGGAAGTCGGCCTCTATACTACCAGAAGACATCACTTCCTCGACCCGTTGACTTTCCACTTGTCGTTTGGCATCTCCTGCCACAGATTCCAGAAACCCCCTCGGTACCTCTTTCTTTCTTGGATATGTTGTTTCGACTATATCCTGACAAGGTAAAAGACGGTACGCAAGACGATTGAAACGATAACGCACCATGGATCAACCTCTTCCCCAATCGCGACTTTCTTACAGTGTAACCCTTGAACAGCTCACTAAAGTCCAAAGTTCTATCCTTTTCAAATGCAGGAAAACGTTCATATACGCTCTTGGGTCTTTCCACCTGCCGTTTGACCACCCTGACCCTCTTCTGTTTCTGCTTCAACACAGCTGGCGAGCGTTGCTCCTGCTTCACCTCGGCGTCTGTCAAACCTTCCGCCTGCATCTCCCTGTCAATCTCAGCTTCCCAGTCCTCTCCTTCGTCAGGTCCAACAGCATCGTCCCAATTGTCGTTGTAAATTTGTTTTGAACTGAGAGAGGATATCCCGGAAATGCCTAATTGATTCGATAGACTCGATCCTGCAGGCAATGATAAGTCTCCGAGAATGTTTTGCAGGGAGAAGCCCGTGAGTGCCCCAATAGCATCCTTTTCTTCTTGGTTTGACATGCTCAGCCAGCGAGTAGATTAGAGGAGACCACTGAGTAGAGTGAACCGTTGAAATGACACGAAATGACTAAGCCAGAAATTGACGCGGTTGCTCGCGTGGGCGCGCTTCGACCCTGGACCCAACCTTCATTGCACATCCTACAGATGGAGAAAAGCTTGAGTTCAGGAATCGAGGCAAGTCGGGCCTGTTTTCGTAACTAAAACTTAATTCCTTAAACTCCAAATACTACAGAACTTTCGCAAAGAGGTAGTGAGTTCCGCTGAGGAAACTATTTTTACTATTTTCCCCACCAAGGTAGCGCAATGTTTATTTTCTTTTTCGCCTCTAAACGAGCCTCGATGCTGACAACTTCACTAGATTCTGTACGTAACTATCCCTGATTCCACACGGCCCTCTTCTCATAAATTATACCCTCAGCGAGCTACAGAAACTGATTTCATCCATAAACGATCCTGAATCTCCCTTCAACATATCCCGTGGTGCAGAGACCGACGCGACCGTGTATCCCCCTCCCTCTTCCAACGAACCACCATCGAAGAAGAGAAAGACATCGGAAGATACCTCAGGAAATTCCGGGATATCCGACAACGACACGCAGAATGCTCGCCTTGAGAACTTAGTGGTCGCGAACAAACGCGTCAAGAGCGTTCATGAGATAATCAAAAAACAGTGTCAGGAACTAGCCTTTTCAATTGTAATTTTTTTCTCGAGATGATTTGAAATACGTATTGACCCGCGTCCTTCTCCAGGACAAGGTCAAGCTTTGGCTGACGATTAGCTTGCCTAAGTGAGTGTGCTTGCACACTCTAATCCGTTTCAACTAATCATAATTCTTGCAAGGATTGAAGAGTAGGTCTTCTTAAATGCATGCTGCACTTGCTTACAATACTAAAAAAACACCTACCAGTGGCGATAACTTTGGTAGGCAAGGGTATTTCTTTCGGTTCTTGTGCTTATAATCAATTTTTGGGCAGGTGTGCAAGTACAAGAAGGTATGATTTATCTGCGGTTGTCGCTTCACTCTTCTTCATCCGAATGATTTTTATAGAGGTGCTTGGAGAGCTACATCGTGCTCAAGAGAGCGCGTACAACCTGAGGGACGTAGCCCGCCAAGATTATCTTGCAAGGGCTAAGATTTGTTCCAAACTTATCAAATACCCATTCGTCGAAGACTACACGGTAAGGTTCTCAAAACAGATTCTTCATTGTTAGACGCTCAATCTGTCATATAGCTCGCATTACAGGAACACGACGAAAAACAACTTTATTACGCATCTCAACGCCTTTATGACATTCGGAATCTGTACGCAGCCGTGAGTTTTTTGATGACGCTCTCCGCTCCCATTTCGAGTACAGGCTCACCAAAACCATTGGCAAAAGGTTATGGATATCACACAAAAGAACATTAACAAACTTCGTGCTCCCAAAGGCAACAACAGCAGTGGCTTGTACTAAACAAGATTCGAATCCTAAGCGCGGATTCTAAGGCTCGCTTTACTGAACGCATGTACATCACGACTCTAGATACATTAGGCCCCTCTACAGTCTACTTTTAATTTGAAACCGCTTTTTTTATGCGGATATCGTTTTAAACACGTCAAACCCAGTTATCGCTGTACTGACAACGGCTCCTGGAATTTGTGGATGCCAATGAACCTCTTTGATGTCTTTCTGCCCAGGGTGGAAGAAGAGCAGCTGAGGGGGAATGTCCACCTCACCAGAGGATTCCGTCATCTCGTCGTCATCTTGTTCTACGGCGAGGTCCCATAGTGTTATTTGATCGTCTGCGCCAGAAGCCACGAAAGTGGACGCGTCGGTAGGGTGCCATTCGACAGAGGTTATGGGAGCTTTATGCCAGTCGAATGATGCGATGGGTGTTGGAGTTGGCGAGGACGATCTGAAAGGAAAAAGTTATCAAAACATGAGATTTCTCTCTTAAAAAAGCGAAAAATTCAGCATTTACACACCCTCTCTTCTGCACATTTCGGAGATCCCAAACTTTCAGTCCTCCTTCGTCTCCACCACTCAAAAGTAGATAAGACGTGATCTTGTTCCAACTAATCACGTTCACGTCGCTGTCATGCGCTGGATCGATACCAGCCACACTTTGGCGTCCTTTGCTTCGGACATCCCAAATCTGAACCGTTCGGTCGGCGGAACAGGATGCAAAAACAGTAGGCTCTGAGGGACTCCATTGCAGATCTTCAACGCTGGATGTGTGAGAGGTGAAAGGTTGGGAGAGGGTATTAAATCCGGAGACAGTGGTTGTGGTCAGGTAAATTTTGGAAACGATATCTCCTGTGAGGAGACGGAGTGCGGAAGATCCTGATGAAGCCCAATCCATCGCAAAGCCTTCCGAACGGCCATGCGAGTTAATTGTGAACACCGGTTTATTAGCTTCGGTTTTGTCGAATGTATATCCGGGTGTTTCTAGCGATTCGATGTGGGGTCGGACATTCCAAATGTGTACTTTGCCGGTTTCTGCCCAACTTGCGACATGATATGATTGAGAAACTGGGGGTAGGGGCGAGGATGGAGGGAGAGGTTGTGCACGGATACGGTTAACGCCTCCTAGGTGAGGAATGGAACGATGCTCAAGTACGGGATCTTCGTCCAGATCTTCGTCGTCTTCATCGTTGTCGGAATCGGAATCATCTGCAAAAGGTAAAGGGTCAAGAAATGGATACATGCACGACCACGACCGGCGTACTTACCACCATCTTTTTGAGTACGATGCAAGTTGCTCATTTTGTATACCCGTACTTCATTATTTTTTGCAGTGTCGGCTTGTGTACCAGCGGCAAGGTAAACTGTCGCTGGAAAACGTTGCCGCTCATCTCCGAGGTTATCGCGTAGAATGTCAAATGAGAGACAGGGCCAATCGACATTCAGAGTATGGCGCATAAGATAGACTGAATCGTCGGCCTCCAAAACTTCGCCTTCTTGCAGAGTGTGTATCCCAGGTATAAAAACATTTGAAGTAGACGAGGGTTGTTCTTCTGATTCTTCTATTGCGGGCATGACTTCATCGACATCCATACCTAGTGTCCGGTAAAGAAACCAGTCGAATGGAGGTGGTTTTATACGCACCATCCTCTTTCTCTCCTGCTTCTGCATCTATAACCTCTTCATCGCTTTCGATCTCGTCCTCCCAGGCATCCTCGAATTCACCCATCTCATTTTCTGCAGCCGGCTCTCTCTTCGCCCCACTGCTCGATGCTTTTGTGAAAGCCTGACCTTCGGTGACTACTTCTGTAGCTGAACGTTTTGACATTGCGGAACGCCTAAAGTGCAAAATTTTCGATTACGTGATGATGATATCGACGAATACGGCCGGCAATTGCGCAAGCTACATCTGTACATGTACCTTAGTGGCGGGTCCTGACACGTCTGTTGCAACCTGTCTACAATGGAATAGTGATCCACAATCTACCAGCCCTTGAACTCGTCATTGTCCGGCACAACATGCATGGGAAAATGCTCCGGATCTGCCAGTTCGAAGGTGCTAGAAATAAGGGATATAAAAGTTCAAGTTGACGACCCCTTTTCCCTGTGTCTGTCACTCTTCTTTCTCCAAACACAATGTCTTCCACTCTAGTCGTTCCCCAAGGGCAAGTCGGTCGCAATCTTGAGCTTGCTTGTACTCACTACTGGATTCAAACAGCATCTCCTACGTGGCCGGTGCCCTGCTCTCCACTTCTTTCCTTTTAGTATGGCAGGGTTTGACTGTGAACCGCACCCGGAAAGCGGCGGGAATTCCCTATCCTCAATGCAGGTTTTCTTTAAACGCATGCTCCATTACGAATTCTAACCATCAGTCATTAGTGTACGCTGAAAAGAGCGAAGCCGCTGCTTCTCCGGCCGCGATGAAATTCAACTGTGCTCAACGTGAGTTCAAGCTGGAACTTCGTGGCCACACTCGCTTATCTGACCTACGGCAACTATTATAGGTGCACACCAAAACACTCTGGAAAACATTCCGACCATTTACCTTACGTGAGGCTTTTACCAACCACAGGACGAAACGAATTCCTGACACACCCCTTTCCCAGATCCTTGTTGACCTCGCTCAAATATCCCAAGATCGCTGCAGTTGCAGTTGGTATTTGGACCGTCTCTCGCATAGCTTACTCTCGCGGTTATCTCACTGGTAATCCTGACAAGGTTGGAATCATGGTCTTTCGAAATTCAAAGATTCGCATCACCTTCTCACCTTTCTTGATTCTCTTAAACAGCGCATTAATCCTATAGGCTTGAGCGGAAGTCTAGTTACTGTCGGTATGTTATCGATTTTTTCGGGTCCTGTCACAACCTGACAATTTTGCTGTATTGTCAGGACTTATTGGTAGCTCGGCCTTCGCTGTCTACCAGCTCATTGTCGAAGGTATCTGATTGCCAATACGTATCTCTAGTTTTCACTCCCTATTCCTTTTATACGGACATGATCCTGTACTACTTTAAATTTCCAAAATTCAATCAGTTGCTCATTCTTGACCGTGGGGATCTTCGTGAACGATCGCGCGGCGATCTTTGTACTTCTCAGACGCGTTCGTATAGACAAAAACTAGTCAAGTCTCAGCAAACGGCTAGCTTCTTCTATTGTCACTGAAGCTTCAAGCTTCATCAGGTGTTAACCTTGGTCCGGCAAAAAAGATGTCTGATTTACCTTTAGTATCTAAAACAAAGGGTGTTCTGCATACTGACTCGAAAAACGCCGGGGCTGGAATTTGACAGACAAAGTCCAACTTGCAATCCGTGGTTGCGTAGGCAAGCAGCTTTGTACAATCAATGAGAGTATACTGTAGTCGACGGAGATGAATCCACCCTGGCGTCAAGACACTGACCCCACCGGCTCAAATTGTCTTTGTCCCATGGTTTTGGGGTTCGATTGTTGTACCAAGTTGGTTCGTCTTCCTAAATGATATCTTTGTCTCTGTTTTCTGATGGAGAAGCTCTGCTTGAGAAGCTTAAGAGGTCGCCGTCTCGACTGTGAGCCTTCAAAAGTTCAACGTTCAACCCCCACCATCACTTTGACAAGTACTACTGATTCATCATCTTTCTATCGAAATGAAACGAGGCTTTCTCAATACCTCGAAAGGAAGGGCGAGTATGTCTGCACCGACTACTAGTAGTAGTACCGCGAAACCACCAACACCGTTTATTGATCTGTCTTCCGAGTCGCAAAAAGCCGGTGGGCTGAAAAGAGAGACTGGTGCGTACGTCTCGTAATGTGTCCTTTTTTCAGCCATTCACCATTTTTTTTTCAGTCAACATCGATGGGTACGAACCCGAATTCGGTTTCAAAGAACTCGATGGTACCAGGACCGACCACGATGATCTCGAATGGATCATTTCGAGGCAGCCCAGTACAGAACCAGATGCTACCGTCTCACAATATCCCGACGGCTGGGCCGAATGCCTCATTACCGGTCGCGCCAAGCGTGCCATCGTCTCCTTCCCTGGCTTTCCCGAAGCTCTTCCGCACTCTGACCCTACGCGTCCCAAACCCTATGAATTAAGGGAATCCCCAGGGAAAGGCATGGGCATGTTTGCGACGCGTGATATCGAATACGGCGAGCTTATATTAGCTGAGAGGCCCCTGTTGGTCGTTCCAGCTGCTTTCACAATGATCACAGTCCCGCTTCATTTCACAGAAGCTCAGAGACACCAAGCTGTCCTGAACCAAACGGAACAGATGCTCGAAAAGATAGTGGACAGGATGCCTGAAGAAACTAAGCAGGCATATCAACAGTTGTACAATTGCCATAAAGAAGATGGTAGCGGTCCACTGTTTGGAATAGTAAGGACAAATGGTAAGTGTAGAACAGATTCCTGTATGCACCTAAACTCAGACTTGTTGGTCAGGTCTTGCTCTTTCAGACTATTATGAGCCTAGTTCGTACTCTTGAGACTTTGGATCCGTTAACTGCTTTAAATCGTATTCCAGTTGCTCCAGGCCTCCCAGAAAATGCGAGATACTATACCGGCGTTTGCAATACGCTCTCCCGCATCAACCATAGGTATGTTTTGAGCTCACTCAATCAAATCCCAGCTAACACCATACTATACAGCTGTTGCCCAAATAGCAATCGTGACTGGGATTCCCCCACGTTCTCCTTCTTCCTCCGCTCTGCCCGTTCAATCAAAAAAGACGAGGAAATCACGATATGTTATAATGGAGACATCTTGGATCCAACTGCTTCGCGTCAACGCCAGCTCGCTTCTTATGGCTTCCGTTGTTCCTGCCAACGATGTCTGAACTCGACGGTCTCGGACAAACGCGCAAAGAAAATCAAAGAATACACTCGTCCTCAACTGCCCACTGCACACTCCATGATGCTCATTCCCGGGGTGATGCCCACTATGCCAACAGCCCTGGGTGATGTGAAGGGAGAGAAGATTGACCCGGCTTTGAAAGGATTGGAATTGATTGAAGCGGAGGGGCTACAGAGTACGTGGAGGTATGGCGAATTGCTAAAGAGGCTTGCAGAAGAGTATGGAAATATGGGGCCGGGCTATGAGGACGAGGTGAAGAAGTATAAGGATCTGCACCGGACATATCAGTTAGTGAATATGGGAGCGAGAAACGCGGACACGAAGAAGCAGAAAGAAGATGAAGCTAAAATCCCACCAAACGCAATCGACGTGATCAAGCAAATGATGGCGGGCATGAATATGGCATCATAAACAGTTTCGAGTAGGGTATTTCTTGGGCCTTTCAAACGGTGAAGGTAGTGCTGGACGATTTTGGCCAAACGACTTCGTTTGTATTCATCAAAGTAGCCTTGTGAAAGAAATTTTTTGTACAGTAGTCGCGCGAATAGATAACCTGGCGCCATGTCAAACGCTCAGCTCCCTGACAAAATGTCATGAGGAAGTTAGAGACAATCGTTTTCAGAACCGTGACGATATCCAAAAAATTCCTTTGCTCGGCGAGCCTGAACGAGTGGAGGAGTGGTCTTAATATTATGAAAACAGCTGTAAGCACGCAGACGCAGCTCCCAACAAGCTATCGACCCGCGCGGTAGTCATGGACTCATGGAGCAACCAAGTAAAGCTTAAAAATGTGGGCTATTAATGCCGCCTACTAGTCTCCCGTACGCGTAGGCAGACTGAGGCAAACTGTCGACTCGGACCTGTATGTATAAGAAAACGCCGCCAGTGGAATGACATCTTGCCGAGTTTGTTTCTGCTCTGACGGATACCTTGACCGGTGTCCTCTACAACTACGACTAATGTCTATGTCCGACATTTCACCTGAGCCTGGTATCTATGTAGCAGTACGATTGATGATAACCATTCTTCTGAATCTTTTGCAGCAAAAAAAGTACTCGAGATACAAATACAAAGGATACTTCGGATGTAGACACTGCAACGTCCAACCTTCAAACCCTCACGTTCATCATTTGCATCTGGGTCAACAAGCTGCTCATTACTAAATCTTCCTTCCGGCCATCCTTACTCTGCTCTTTCCTCGAGCTCGCATTCCTTGCAGACTTGAAGTACTTCTCGTATTGTTCATGCTTCTTTACCAACTTGTCTATCTCCTGGTCGAAGTTCTTTCCCTTGGAACCCATATTCATCGTGTTACACCCTCCCTTAACCCTTCCCAACATTTCCCCGTACTCGCTTGTCCCGTCCAAACCTTCTTCTTCCATGAGCTTTATTCCTTTGATGGAAGACTCTATCGTGTTCCGTCCAAAGTCGTTGGTCATTGAAGACATCCAATCTTCGAAATCCTTTCTGTTATCTGTTAAACCTCGCATACTGGTCCCAGCTACCTTTCCCGTCCGGGTATTCGTCCAACCCATGTTCATTGGATTGAAAATGAGCATTGGTGGCTTCAATAATTCCTTGATTTCCTTCGACCTGGGGTCACTCACTTCGGGATTGGAGCATGCTTCGCAAGCGCAGGTGAATCCGTACGAAGCCAACTCACGTTGACGAGCACTAGCGGGATCAGTGAGATTTCCGATATACGTGATGGTGATTTCTTCGCCCTTTTTAATGGGTTTGGAGGCACGAATCTGGAGAGAGAAGGTAGGAGAGTCCCAGTCGCGGTCTACATTAGGACGGCAGCTGAATATGGAGGATGGGATTAGCGACATCTGGAAGAGTGATAAGGTGATTTGACTTGCCTGTGGTTGATACGAGAAAGATTCTTGAAAGTTCCGCTATATCCATTTTTGGTGTCGGGAAAAGCAGGATCCGCTGTACCCAAGTCAATCAAAAATAAAGGTTGAAGTAGAACTGAAAAAACATACTAGGCTCATCGTAATCACCGATACCAAAGCCTGCATAAGAAGTAACCCATCAACAAGTTGTAAAGCAGACTGGAAGAGAAAGAAATCACCATTGGTCCTCGCAATCCCAAAAAGTGGGCCAGATCCATCGTTCTCGTGGCAATTCCACAGCTTCTTATATGCTTCCTGATATTCCATCGGCATTCGATTGACCAAAGTTTCCATTGTACTCTCTATTGCGTTCATATAAGCTTGTTGAACCTGATCCTTCGTAAAATCTGGTGGACATATAATACCTCCCACAGCTCGAAAGGTTGTAGGAATTACCAACATCGGCCGCTCGGCAAGAATGAGCTCGCCCCATTCGATATCGCGAGCAGCGAACATGCCCGTGCCCTTTCCTGGGGATTCAGCGATGGTATAAGGCAGGGGACGAGCAGGATCGGGGCGAGGAATAGCTTCAGGAAAACCGGGGACCGAGAGGATTGCACGTTTAGCAGCGCCGCTGATGAAGCATTCGGCCCAGCCATCAGGGACGTCCGCGAGGGTAGCATCCACCCTTTGGGCAGGCTGAGTAGTCGTGACCCATACATCCTCTGGATATTCGACGAACGAGGCATCCATTTCACGTTGCTCTTGTCCTACATGTTCATAGCCATCTACATCAACTACGGAGGAGAGAATGAATCGATAGACTGGACCGATACACGAGAAGTGTTCCTTTACCTTTGCCTCTTTGAAGACCACCAGCCTCTTTGGACTGGGCCTTTAGATCAATAAAAAGCCTAGGGCCCGGGACAACGGAGCTAGACTGAGTCGATGTTTTGTCCAAGGCGTTGGATTTTTTGAGGAAACCTCGCTTCATCTTGGGTGGTGGTCGTGGTCGAACGTTGAAGCTGGAAGGACTTCACAGAAACGTTCCTTTATAGTTGAAAGAACCATGCTCGGGCTGTTTATGTAAATTGGAAGAACTTCGGTGTGAGACCAACTCTGTAGCTATTTATGCAGACTGGATGTACATATACGTCCAGGTTTCCTACAAGCTTAAGCTTGACCGGGAAGCCCAGCCATATCTCCAACGATATAATGTAAAAAAAAGTTGAAAATGGCCATTTTTCCCGTTGCGCGGTCAAATAGGCATCCTATCCCTTTATGAAAATAATGGTTATACAGTATGCTAGTCCCGCACCTGAATTGGGACTCGGCCAAAGTTGCCAGTCAGTTGCAAAGACTGGGGCAGTGGTGTGCATGTATCGATCCTCCAAGCATTGTGAAAGGGAAAAGGGACGACAACAATCCGTGTTTGCCGAGAAAGGCAACTATATATATATTAGAAGACTGTCACTGTCCTTCGAACCCAACTTGTCGTCCCCGCCCTCCCAACCCTCCCCCCGGCTCTCTCCAAGATGCCCAAAGACTATTCTCGCCCCAATTTTTCTACCTCATCCACCGATTTTGCTCTCCCAGCTAGTTCCTTGGCCTCTTCCTCTGCAATGACATTAGAAGAGGCCGGCTCTGTTCTACATCGATTTCGCCGACCCAGTTTGCTGGCACCGAAAGCCACCTATCTCTCAGATGCTCGTCTTTATAATAGCCCCCTTGCTTCATCTTTTACCCTCTCTCCCAAGCGAAAGACCTTCTCAGATGACCTGTGTCTCGACGACTCTGCAACATATCGTGACCAAATGGACGACAGCTCACCCTCGGGGAGCTCCGAGAACCCTACTCCTCCCTTACCCGCACAAGAAAACAGCGAGGAAGATTTGTCTTCGAACAAATCCAAGAACAAACACTTGCACACTCCTCCTCGAAAGCACTCTTCCAGTACAGCCGATGGTCAGAGTTTTCCGAGACGTCGATTATCTTTTCCAGTACTTCAACTATTTACTTCATGCACACACGGTATTCCTGATACGCATTGTTTATAGGTGAAACAGCCCCGGATAGCTACTCTTCTGGCTGAATCTCGTCCCATTGAAAACGAAGTCAAGTCTGAAGCTGCATTTCAACGTTTACTTGCTTCGGGAGCCGAACTCCCAATGCCGCCGCACACCCCTCGACCCTCTTCTGACCGCGGCAGGTACCCTGAAGAAGCCGGTCATGATGACTTTCAACGTGAAGAGACTCCGAGTGATGACGAAGAGCTCGACGACGAGCCGTCAGGTCCTATTCCATCAAGCATCAGCGAGCCCATAAACATTGCGAGGTCTCATGCTTCTCATACCCCTGCGAGTAGTGTTAGCGGCGATGATCTGAACAGCATGTCTATTTCGGAAAGCCCTTGCACCACACCCATGGAAATTGATCTGGTAGGAGCTTGCATTAACTGGGGTTATAGATAAACACTGACTGATTGTCACATAGCCATTTGGATCACCTTCCTTCTCGTCAGTCTCTTCGATACCAATGAATCACTGGCGATATACACCTCCGCCGACCACTAGCGTCGTCCGCTCTAATAAACGTAAACGTGAGTTTCTTTCAATTGCTTTGGTTCTTTTTTTCGTCTCAACTAGAGCTCATGCCCTCAATTGCAGTTGAGGATAGATTCGATCCTTATCCGAGCTCCTCCAAGCGTCGAGCCGTCTCACCTTCAGTTTCCTTCCTGCGTGACAATCACCCCATCATAGGGTCCCCTGTAAGCCGCAGCAATCCACGGTTGCCTATTGCAATACCTGTCTCGGTCCCCGGATCGAGCACCAATTCTGCTACGTCTTCCCCTACGATCGGGTCTTATTCCACCTCTATTTCTCGGTCGGTCCCCATGACCTCTAGTCCTACTATGCGCGCTTCTGTGGGTCTGTCCAGTCCTATATTACGTCCAGTACCTCGAGCCGGCATCAGGTTACAAGGGGATCACAATGAAGATAGGGAAATAGAAGGCGCAGGTGACGGAGTGGGAAGTCTAACTCTAGCATGAGGCTTCTTCGCCACCAACGTTAAAAATTTCATCTGTCCCTCTTTGTTCTGCCGCGTCTCTTCTGTATTTGCTGCTTCTTATCCGTCCGTCTTTCAGACTGATTTCTTTTCCTTCTCCCGATTCTCGCATTTGTAATCTTTATTCAAGCTTGGTCCATCATATATTTGTACCGCATAGCCCCTTGTATTATTTGCATTTGCATTCTTTCTCAACCTATAGCATATAGTACAGCGTCCTTCCTTATTTTCCCCGGACCCGAAAAAAAAAAAGTTATTTTATAATCTAGCTTTGCTCGACTTCAAAGCATTATCCACTATCTCGGACATTGCGATCACGGCCTCTTCTTCCAAAGTTCGTCCAACTAGTTGCACGGCAACGGGCGCATCCTTGTACGTCTCTGGGTTATCTATCATGACGAGAAGGTAAGTTTTTCCCATGACTATAACTGAAAAGAAATGCGAAATGAACAAACAGGATTCCCAATGCATCCTGTCGGTGTCATTGTAGAACTCGTGACGAGGCCTTCTGGCGTCAACCACTTGGTCGACCTTGGACACCGGAATGACGAGCGCCGCATAATCCAACAAGTTCCAGACCATGGTGTAGTTTCCGTTCCTGCAGATCAAGAGAGGTTTCTTTCAAAATTGACCGATGGAAAAAAAGAGAAAGAAAAAAAGAGTCCCAATTCCTTACTTGTTCATTCCGTGTGGGGTGGCCGTATGTGGGGCAATTGGAGATATAATAGCGTCGACAGGTCGTCCGGTGCCCGTGATTTCAACAGTTGCTTCCCAGTGGCGAAGATACTCTTCACGTAAGTCGCGTTTTTTCTTCTGTATTTGCCAAAGTTGGTACGCGGAGGCGGTCTCGTTGCCACGGTACGATATATTTTCAGCTAGGGCAGCGTGTTGTTCAGGAACCATGCTCGCTATGATCGGTTCGCCAGTCAACATCGCAACAGCTTGATAGTCCTCTGCTGATGCTGATCCCCAGAGGTTAACCTATATACATCCAAAGTCAGCTCGTTGGCTTTCCTCCAACATGATGATAAATGTGGAACACTTGGAAGGGGGACCCTTACCAGAGTTTTGCAGATTTCAACATGTTTCAATGGCTTCCAGTCGATCACTCGATGACCGGCAGCTTCAAGTGCCTTTTTCACGGTCCCCAGTCCTCGGAGGATGGGCGGGTGAGGCACATTGTCCCCATCGTCCCACAAGATCGCAAAACAGAGGTTCTTCCCGTATCCGTGGTCCACCAAGCTATATTCCTCTTCGCTCCAACGTTTGCGTACAACTAGAGGGTCTTTCAACCAAGGTTTCACGTCTATGACTGCTTTCATAAAGTGTTTGATTCCCGCAAGATCGTTTGAAAGTGGACCGAGAACAGAGGGAACGGAATCTTGGCCTTCCATTGAATTGACGCAACCTGCGTAAGGAATTCGACCGTAGCAAGGCCTCAAACCATATATTCCACAAAAGGCTGAAGGGATACGAACGGAACTGTTGATCAAAATTGAAACTGTTGACAGTGGAATTATGTATTGGATTACTATCTTACCCTCCAATGTCGGATCCAACCCCTTGCAATTGTAATTTAGTCTTAAATGATCAGAAAATATGACTCGTTTTAGACCTGAACTAACCAAGTGGACTTCCCCTAAGACCTGGAAAAATAATGTTGAATATGTGATCGGGTTTAATGTGTTGCACTAGTAGTACCCACTGACTAGTGCACCCTCGCCACCTGAAGAGCCCCCAGAAGTCAGAGAACAGTTGTATGGATTACATGTGCGTCCGAAAACGTGATTGAAGGTTTCAGCCCACTGAATAAAACGTTAAAGGTGAGATGGATGCGGGGGGAACAAGGTGGTGACTATGACCATTAGGGTTTGGGGAACATTCGTTTTCACAAAAGGCTGTTTCAAAGGATCTCATCATGAGTTCGGAGCTTACTGTTACCGGACCTCGATGGACGTACGACCGCACCCGCAGCTTCTAGTATGTCAACTAATACGGCGTTTTCTTCTGCAACCTTACCGACTAGTGATATTTGTTTTTAGAAGGTTTTTTCAAGGGTTCGGACATCAGTTTGAACTCACTCCAGGAGACGTATCCCATACAGGATTCCAAGCCCTTGATGTTGATTTGGTCTTTGAGCGAGATGGGAAGACCATGAAGAGGTCCGATTGGTTTACCAGTCTTTTTCAGATGCTCATCCAGCTCAGCAGCTCGAGCCAGAGCACGTTCCACAAATATTTCTGTCAGACAGTTAGTCTACGTAAAGGTGTGTCAGATACCGACCAGTGACATCTAAATATATACGGGCGCTCACAAGCTGCTGTGCAATTATTGCTCTCTTGTAGAATGCGGTTGTAACGTTGAGAGACGACCATTCCCCTTGAGCAAGCTTAGACAACAGAATATCGGTATCGGCTCTAATAATCTGAAGTTCCTCGTCTGTAAGTAATCCGCAACCATCTGGGAATTCGGAGACGTTCAGTGTACTTTGGGGTGGGAGGTTAGATAGCAGCCACTTCTTTGGGATCGAAGCTTGTTGTTTGGCTTTCTTTCCAGCAGCTATGATAGTCCAGTTCGACATGATATGGCACGGAGAGAGAACTACCAGAGAACTGACAGTGGGAAGGATAGAAGACGTGATCGTGGCTGGCAAAAACTACACCGGTGTCACGAGATGACCCATTTTGGAGATGGTATTTGAAAAAAAAATACCTTTCGAAGAAAACTGGGGAGAGTTGAATCTGTAGGCTAAAGGGAGAACTTACCAGTCAGACTGATGGGAGTTGAGGATAGTTCCAATAGCAACTTTCTCGACGCTGCATAACCTCGCGATTTCAACGAATGAAACAATGATACTTGTAGCACATATACATTTATGAGTTGAGTTCAGACTTCTTAACTGTTCTGTTCTGCCTAGTGCTTAGGAATCTCCCTTACTAGACTTCAAGGCATTATCGACTATCTCCGACATGGCAATTACGGCTTCTTCTTCCAAAGTTCGCCCAACCACTTGAATGGCGATGGGTGCATTGTTGTACGTCTCGGGGTTGTCTAGCAATCGAATACACGTCAATATACATGTTGAGGGAGAAAGAAAAAATAACGAACAAGATTGCCAGAGAAGTCGGTCAGCATCACTGTAAAACTCGTTGCGAGGTCTTGGAACGTCGATTGCTTGATTTACTTTTGACACTGGTATGACGAGCGCCGCATAATCCAACAGATTCCAGACCATCGTGTAATTCGCGCTCCTATGCGACCGCAATGTTAAGATAGATAGATAGTTGATGCATACATGATCCTTACTTGTTCATTCCATGCGGAGGTGCAGCATACGCAGCGACGGGGGAGATGATGGCATCGACAGGTCGACCGGTACCGGTGGCTGCAGTTGTTTCTTCCCAGTAGCGTAAGTACTCTTGGCGCAGGTCACGTTTCTTCTTTTGGTATTGCCAAAGCTGATACGCCGAAACGCTTTCACTAGGCCGGAACCATTCAGATGCGGCGACAACGGGTTGTTCTTCGGGGAGCATGGTCGATATTACAGGTTCACCACTCAGCATTGCAACAGTATTGTAGTCTTCTTCTGCTCCTGCTCCCCAGATGTCACGCTACACCAATTTAATCACTAGAGCATTCATATGGAAAGATTGACTTACCAGGGTTCTATAGATCTCAACGTGCTTGAGTGGCTTCCAATCGATAACATTATGTCCAGCAGCTAAAAGTGCCTTCTTCACCGTCTCCAATCCACGAAGGACAGGTGGGTGAGGAACAGTGTCACCGTCATCCCACAAAATAGCGAAGCAAAGGTCTTTTCCGTTGCCATGATCTACTAAGTTATATTCTTCTTCATTCCACCGTTTGCGTACAGCAAGGGGATCCTTCAGCCAAGGTTTAGCGTCAACCACCGCTTTCACAAAACTCTTGATTCCCGCAATATCATTGGAAAGAGGACCCAGAACCGACGGGATGGAGTCTTGACCTTCCATTGAATTTACGCAACCTGCGTAAGGAACTCGTCCGTACGAAGGCCTCAAGCCATAAGTTCCACAAAAGGCGGAAGGTATCCGAACAGATCTAGCTGGAAAGTTGAGCGGCAAAGATCTTCCTTTGTCCGGACAAAACAACATACCCTCCAATGTCGGAACCCACTCCTTATAACACGTTTGAGTCTGGTTAACAGAAGAAATGAGAAAATGTCTGACAAAACCTACCTATCGGACTTCCCCTGAGAGCTACGAAACATAGAGAAGATTAATCAAATGCAAGTAAGGATCTTCGTAGAACATATCTTACCTACTAATGCACCCTCACCACCTGAAGAGCCTCCAGAAGTCAATGAGCGATTGTAAGGATTACATGTTCTTCCAAAAACATGGTTGAAAGTTTCGGGCCACTGGTTTTGGCATGATCAACCAATTCAAAACGGACTCTAAGACATATTAAATACCATGAGTGTCTGTGGAATGTTTGTTTTGACAAAAGGCTGTAGCAACTTTAAGTGAGTGGATCGTATCTTGACTGCTGGAAGACCTACAATAGCGCCAGCAGACTCCAATATGTCAACCAAAACTGCATTGTGGTCGGCATCCTTACCAACTATACATTAGAAGCTTTAAGAATGTCCTCGGTAGTTCAAGATTGACACTCACTCCAGGAGACATAGCCCATACACGATTCGATACCCTTGATGTTTATCTGATCTTTGAGAGAAATCGGCAAACCGTGGAGAGGGCCAACAGGTTTTCCGGTTTCCTTCAAGTGCTCATCTAGTTCGACGGCGCGAGCCAAAGCACGCTCCACGAATATTTCCGTCAAACAGTTCGTCTGGGAAGACGTGGGTCCAAGAAAGACTGCTAAGGTTGAGTTAAACGCTTACAAGTTGCTGGGCGATTATGGCTCTCTTATAGAACGCGGTAGTGACTTGGACAGAGGACCATTCTCCTTTGGCAAGATTTGAAAGCAGAGCTCCAGTAGCCGATTTAGTGATCCGAATCTCTTCTTCTGTAAGCAGTCCACAAGTATCCGGGAATTCAGAGACGTCCAGTGTACTCTGAGGTGGGAGATCAGATAGCAGCCATTCCTTGGGGATCAAAGCTTGCTGCTTAGCCTTCTTTGCAGCAGCTACGACAGTCCAGTCCTGCGACATGATGAAAGGAAAGAAATGAGAAAGAACTTGATAGAGGGAAGTAGATAAGATAGCATCATCTTTCCAGTGTCACGGGGATATTTCATTTCATAAGTGAGGCTTCTGAGTCAGAAATAGGAACGGAAGGACAAATGCCCGATAGCGGGTTTGATAGAAGTTGACCGAGGATTGAGTATTCTGCTCATATGAATACGTGTGAGTCGGGACAGTAGGGAAGTACACACTGTGAGAGGAGCGTAAAGTACCATGTCAGATAATGTTTTAGGAAAATAAGACTGACCTACATTCTAACCTCATGACCAAGGGTCGAGAGAAAGATAGAAAAATCTGCCTGTGCAAAATCTCGTGGATTGAATCAATGAATGAATTCTGGAAGGACTTCAAGTTGGAGATGACACGGGGCGTCACCGGTCACCGATCACGGGGGTCCTTGTCACAATGTCATCGTGAACCTTTCAGCGCTGCTACTTACCAATTGTCAAGTAGGATGTCCAACGATAAAGACAAAGACAAAGAACCACCGATATATCCTCCCCCTTCTCTCGAGTTCTTCGTAAGACCACATCATATCAGTCTTTTGGCAATACTCGTTCTTGCTTTCAAAGAGTTCGATGCAAAGCGCTATCACCCTGGCTTCTTATTACAGCTCTATCGCATGTTGCTTGAAGAAGTCTCAGAGGTATTAGCTGATGTGGAGATATGTTTTCAATCAACTGAAATCACCTCAGGTTAATCCTCATAGCTCTGTTTCGACAATAAAGAACCGCGTTCAAAGTTTACCTGTCGACGAAGATGATCTCGACGCACAAAACTTGGTGGATGATTTTCTGTACTTCGTACGTTATCGCATCCCCTACATATAATGTCATCTTAATTCCCAGCTCCCAGAATATAAACACATGTGAAGAATTGATTAGTTTCTTCACGAGTTTGTAGTTCCGTCTTTGTGACGCTTTCGCGCTAAACGGTTCCTCAAGGTGTGCCCCTCTTATTCACGGATAAGAATGATGAAGATGTACGTCGTGCTCGTAGTTCCCAATGGTCATGCTACATCAATTGCATTTGTTTAACACCACACAGGAAACCGTATTCGTGAGTAAACACTCTGAGAATATGCCAAGTCCTCACAAAAATCCTAGACAAGGCGTTCGATATTTGGATTCTTCTGTAGAAGAAATTGTCTTGCTTTCAGCAAACTATCCTTCTCCGGGATCATCAAGTTATTTGAGGACTTCAGTCTTTGGTGGGAAGAGATTGACCCTCGAGCTGGTTACCAGAGAGTGCCCAAAGACGAAATGAATAACCGTGGGCCTGACCTCTTGACCTTAAACTTTCTCTTACGCTCCAATTTCAGCAAACCTCCAAATTCTCAGAACCAAGGGTGATCGTATAGAATGGGCGCAACACGATACATACGAAACGTTAGTGACCTATCGACATGTTGCTGGTGAAATACTGAAGTGTGTCCAGATTCCTAAAAGCACAGACCGTCGGAGATGATAATTTGTCTAAGGAAACTTTGAGAGCTGCCTTCGAGCAACGTTTTCACGAAGAGCACGACTCGTAAGTGAGCCCTCTAGTATCGGTGACCCAATGCTAATGCAATATAGGGGAATTCGCCAGTATGCTCTGCTCAATCTTCTCAGAATGCATTACGTCAATAATGAGTACGAAGCTGCCCGACAGGTATGTATGATCATAAGACTTGACGACCTTTTTGTTCAAGGTTTTGTAGCTCTTGAACGAGGCTGTCGATGTCTCCCGAACCTATCTGGACAAACTCACATTACAACAATGTATAAGGTACATTCGTCTCTATGATATCTGTAATGGGTTACTGAGTCATCTTCAAGTATCCTTCACCGATTTCCAGCTAAAGACCCATCAGCCGATAAAGACAAACGGCCCCCTCTCAACGAGATTCAGCCTCACCTCAATCCCCTTGACATACTGTATGACGTGAGGAAGTTGATAGAGGAAGGCCACGTTAGTTGTCTCATTGACAAATTCTATGAGCGTCTTGACTTAATTTCAATACAGGAGCAACCTATGAGTTTATCGTTCATAAAAATTACTGAAGCAATAGGAGTGTTTGACTACTGGTTCGACCACAAAATGGAGACGACTACTGAAGCTGACCAATATGCTCAACATGCTGTTCAATCAGTAGTGTGGAGTATTGTTGGTATGTATAATTAGGTTATATGTTGTGCAATATCCTGAATTTTTTCCAAGGTTCTGAAGACTTGGCCAGGATTGAATCGGAAATTGTGATGGCTTTTACTCCACCCGAAGGACCCGACAATAATCGTTTAACAACTATCCTTAACCAAGCATACCAGGTATTTACTTCATTGGTCATCCGCCCATTTAGTTTGTATTCAAAAATTTGCAGCGTGCCCGTCAGGGGAATTATGAAGCTGCTATAGCGATGCTTCTGCAGCCTTCCGTTTGGAAGGGAATTTCAGTGGCTGATTACGGCCTGTGGGCACAAGGAGTGTGGCAGATACTAGCATTGAGAGCTTCACGCAGGTAAAACGTCTTAAATCGTTGTTTTATTCAAAATACTCATCTTTTCGGACATGAAGCGGACAGGATCATTTTTATCGAGACTATCTACTTCCTAGGCGACCACCCGGTGACTTCAATCCTCGACTTTATTCCCATCGAGAATCACTGCCTCCCAGGGCGAAGAAAGGCATCGCTAACCAGTTGTACGAGGTGATCCAGATGAGGGTGCGCACCATTTTTGGCTCTTAATTGGCCTACTGACTCTGGTACTCCAGCAATGTGACCAGTCCATAGTCGCTGTCGAGCCACTTTTGTCTGCTCTATGGCACTCGGAGTTTCTTTTCCGAATAAACTTTTACCGAACAGGCATTCTGTTCCTAGCTGACATTGGCCTTCATTTTGGCATGACTAAACGTTCTCAAAGGATGGTTGAGGATCTTATGCCTCAGGTTTGCCGAATTTTCTCTTCTCTTTTCTTAATGTCACTGAAGTGTCTGTAGCTTATAAGTGGCAATGATATTGAGCAGCGAGCTTTGGCAGCTTTCATTCTCGCTCGTTGCATTATCATGGCCGAAGGACTTGATGGTACACTATTTTTTATCTATCTTGCCTCTGAAAAAAATTTTGACGTTCGTCCTTATTTAGCATCTGCACTTCAATCGGCTGCAGAGTGGTTGTCTTTGTCGGAAAAAGATTTCCTAAGCTTGGAAATGTATCGTTCAGCCATAGGCGTGCAATATTTGCTCTCAGTTGTATACGACAACATGGGATTGAACGCCGCACGGGACGAGGCCGCGAAACGTCACCTTGAGACTCAGGAGCAACTCAAGAGGTTGGAGGTGCGGGTGATTGATCATAACACCGAGAGTGTCCTCGAGACGGTTTCGAGGATTGGAATGTGGCTTGCTTGTCGACGGTACGAAGAGGCATAGCTACATAAGTCTCGATATGTCGTCTGTGTAAAACACGTTTTCTGTAGCTCCATTCTTCCTAGTAGGATCCCTAGTACTCAATTCGTTAGAACTTCGCGTTCAGAGGTACGATACGACATCACGTGCATGTATATTATCGTTCCTTTGAATTTCCGAGGTGGTCATCCGTCTCACTGGTCTATTCAAATCTATTCCTGTGCTTTCTCCTTTCCCCATGGGCCCGGCACCGAAACTCACCAAGAAACAAAAGAAAGCGATTGCCTTCCGGGAACGTAAATCCAAAGGAACAGCAGGAACATCGAGCAAGGATGTTGACCAAGATGGTATGGGGGGTAACGAGGTTCCTGAAATGGAGATCCAGGAGTCTGGTGATGACGAGGTTGTTCAGGTGGGGACTGAGGAGGTGGAGGGAAGGAAGGAAAAGAGGGGGGACAAGGACAGGAAGGACAAAGGCAAGGACAAGGATGCGGAGGCAGGGGCCCAAGGGAATGTTCAGGACAAGGGCAAGGGCAAGACCAAAGCTGAGGACAGGGATGGGGATACAAAGATTTCAGCTGGCAAGAAGAGAAAACGCGAAGATAGGGATGGAGAAGAGGAAAGGATTGATGGGGATGTGGAGAACATAGAGGGACAAGAAAAGATAGAGAAATCCTGGAAAAAGAAAAGAACTGGAGATGACAAGCCAAGGTATATTCTTTTTGTCGGTGCGTACCATCTTTTGGATTTTCTCTTCGTGTTAGCAAGACTGATTATACGTCTTCATTTTTTCATGTCAGGCAATCTAAAATACACTACGTCCATAGAGTCTATACAATCTCATTTTTCCGCATGTGGTACGCTATTCATACCATCATTAACTTACTTACACTTCTCTTCTCCGATACTTATTCCTCTTTTTCAGAACCACCCCCAAATGTCCGTCTCCTCACCCCCAAAGCATCATCCACCAATTCGAAACCGACCGTATCCAAATCAAAAGGCTGTGCATTTCTCGAATTCACGCATCCACATGCTCTCCAGCAGGCATTAAAGCTGCACCACAGTCAGCTGGATGGACGTTCTATAAATGTCGAACTGACGGCAGGGGGTGGTGGAAAAAGCGAGGCGAGGATGAACAAAGTGAAGGAGAGGAACAAAAAGTTATTCGGAGAAAGGGTGCGTACTACCTATTACTTCTTTCGCTTCGTGCACTAAACATTTGAATTCGCTCATCGGATTTTAGAAGGACAAACCAGCAAAGAAAAAGAAGGAAGGATCAGGAGCTTCTCGCCCGGAACGTTATTCAGCTACTTCCGGTGTCGACCAAAAACCCGAAACAAATCACACATGGACTGTCGGAGACGTTCAAGAAGACAAAACCCACCGGGGAGGAAAGAAACACGCCAGACCAAGCAAAAAGCCGAAAACAAAAGATTGGGGAACAGGTGTAAACGCAATCCCAGTTGGTTAAAGGAAAGTATTGCACTCGTGTGTATAATGTTTGGATTCATTAAAGGATCATAGGGTATATTTCTGTATCGTCCATATGGGCCATGTTCATGGATGTGCGAATAATTAAATCTATCTACTATGGGGAACCAGCCCGACCATGAGAATTTACCCAGAGACCAGAATGAATATCAGGAACTGAACAGTCAATCAGCATGATGAGAACAAGGAAAAGACCTAGGGAGATACTTACAAATACGATCAAGACTCCAAAAATCTTCAACATGAGCCAACGGTTACTTGAGATGCTGGCATAGTATTTGAGCAGCTCTCGTTGTGCACCACCAACATTAGATTGAATATCCATGACATCTGCATCGATACGTTGCACCGTTTCCCTCTGCTCCGCTACCATATTAGCGAGTTGAGTAAAGATTTGCCCAAGTTCCGCTATCGTAGATTCTATAGACTCTATCGCGGTTGAACGTGATTGAAGGTAATTATCCTGAAAAAGAATGTCATTATTCCATCCGGGACTCGAGTGTCAGATCCAACTTACCTGTTGTTCCATAAGTTGCATCTGCATAAAGCCCCCACCGTTCTGATGTGATGGACCACCTTCTTCCGCTGATTCTAAATTCAAAGCAAGGACATCGCCATTTTGAGATGCGGGCTTTTTGCCCTTGGAATCGAAACGACTGGGGCTGCCGTCGCCCATGGGGTCACCGCGAGGGTTAAAGAGAATAGAATCTGAGTGAGCCGTGAGTTAAAAAAGGGAGAAAATGGATATTTTTAGAGACCGTACTTGACAGAGGTTGCTGAGCAGCGGAAGAAGCTGTAGACATGAATTGCTCTGTTCTATCCTTGGATTCTTTCATGTTCTAAAAAAGAACGGAGACTTGAGCACCGAGGACTCAAATTCACAAGTATATACGTACCTGCGTCCGGAGCTCCAAAACGTCTTTGAAAGTCATACTCGTATTGGCTAATTTGCTCTGTAAGAGCATAACGACATTCTGAGTATGTTCTTCAATCTGTTTCCCTTCCGCTGACGTTGAAGTTTTAGGGTTCTGTTGTTTGACATAGGAACGAAGGGAAGCTATCTGCTTGTTGAGGTTGGCAATGTCTTGTTTGATTATGAAAGTGAGTTCCTAACACGAAGAATATGAGGTGCCGAATATCGAATAACAGATGAAATAGACACACGCTAATTTCAACGGGTCTATCATCGAATAACGTCTTGCGTTTGGCCACTGGGAAGAGCACGAGTATAAGTACAAGAACAGAGGAATAAAGATAATAGAACAATATACACATACATTGTGTCAACTTATTCAGCTTTAGATTGGTACTGCTGATATCCTTCCCTATAGCAGAAGCCATACGCGAAAACTCGCTTTTACTTGAACCAGCTTTTCCATTGAGCAACTTTTGACGAGCTTCTCCACGACGATTGGGAAATGAGGATCTACTAGTTATGGAGTCGACGCAGGCTCTGAATTCGTTTGTACGGTCCTGGATGGGCATGCTGTGTTTGTGGTCTAGAGAAAGAGAGGAAGGAGAATTACAGAGGTGGAGGTACTATTGTGAAGAGCAATACAGCTTAGCCAGAACGGCACGGACGTGGCGGTCCATTTGAATCACGTGATAGAACTATACTCTTTCGCGTCTAGGTTGAGCTTGACGTCAAAAACGCTTTCATATGCATGCTTCGAAATAAGGTGTGCTTATCGCGCAGAGCCGTACTTTTTTCTCTACCCTCATCATCGTCTCGCTTTCTTCCTCGCCGACGCGTTTGCACTCCCTCTGCCCCTGCAAGACTCTCCAAGTTTGACTCTCTTCGTTCCTTCATGCCTTCTCCTACTAGAACGTGTCCACCCTCAAAAGTCCTCGTGTTCGGTGCTGGTAACTTTGGGAGCTGTCTTGCAGATCATCTAGGAGATTCTGAGCATGAAGTCTTCCTTTGGGCTCGAGAAGCAGAGTTGATAAACCATTTCAATGAGTTCCACCGTAATCCTTCGTATCTTCGTGACCATCAGTTTTCTACCAACATTGAGGCTGTTGGGCCAGAGATACCGGGGAAGGAGTTGATAGACAAGATGGATGTGCTGCTTTTTGCTATCCCTACGCAGTTTCTGAGGTGAAATCCACTGTCTACTACGCAATCGAGTTAAATTATAATGGCGGGATCATTGCATGGACATCAATAGGGAAAATCTCACCAAATTGCGGCCCAACCTCGACGACAAACGACTTCCTCTGCTGATTTTTGTAAACAAGGGTATTGAGATTGGAACGCACGCGTTGACCTTGGAGATTATTGCGGATACCTGTGGGTCAGACGTTGCGAAAGCAGCTACATTTATCGTGAGTTACCAGTTATTTTTTTTCCCGAATTGTTACAATTTGGGCAGTGTGTTGATCAGTGATCAAATGCAGTCTGGTCCTTCGTTTGCAAAAGAAAGTGAGATTGTTCCGAAATTTATGAATTGATTGGACAAGTGCATTGATATCATTGCATTATTACTCAGTTGTACAAAGACAGCCCACCTCGGTGTCTGTCGCGTCATTTACGGAAACTGAAGCACAAAAGGCTACGATGCTGTTCCATCAGCCGCATTTCCGTTGGTACGTATGCTTGGTTCCCTGGTTTCAAGCTAATTACGATGGGCTGACAATTAATTTTTTGTTCGATTCAGTTATACCGGTAGCGACCCCATTGGCATTGAACTATCCGGCGCTCTTAAAAACGTGTATGCTATCGCGTCAGGTGTTTCCGATGGTCTCGGCTTTGAAAACAACACGAGAGCAAGTACGTGTTTTAGTTTCGTTGGTCGATTTTTTTTTGAATCTTTTGAATTTTGACTCTGTGTGGCAACCCAGTGATCATCACTCGTGGTCTGGCCGAAATGACGGGGATTGGGACGGCATATGGAGCATCTCCGCTTACATTCTTGGGCTTGGCCGGAGTGGGGGATTTATTCTTGACATGCAGCTCTTCGAACAGTCGTAACTATACGGTCGGATATCGACTTGGGAAGGGCGAGTCGCTTGATACGATCACGAAAACGCTGGGCAGTGTAGCGGAGGGTGTTTCGACTGCAAAGGGGCTCAAGATAATTATAGACGAACTGGGAGTCCATGCGCCCATTGCGACCTGTGTACGTGTATCTGTTGCCATGGACTGATCTACAAAACTAAGGATATGTTACAGATTTACGAAGTCTTGTATGAAGGTGAATTGATGAGATGTATCCGTGTATATAGTCGGGCTGATGCTGATGATGATCTTGCAGGCAAAGACGTAAAGACAGCGATGCGGGAGCTGATGGAACTACCGCCATCGAGGGAACTGAACCTGCCGGCGACCGCAGGTGGTCCAGCACGGAAGCTGCTGCAAAAGTTGGGACTAGAAAAGTAGTACGCATGTAATGGGTATTAGTAATGGGATATTATGTTGTGACCGGCAAGTCACGGATGAGTCTGAGAACGGTCCAGGAACGGAACCCGACTTGCCATTTCGGGGCAAACACGTGACAAAAGAATTTTTTGAATTTTTCGGATGTAGGACCAAACCAGATTTGTTAGCGAAGCGTCGTACCGTCGGTCGTGTCCCCCCTCCATCCAAGCCCCGTTGATCTCCAATGGTCTCTGTCCTTTCCAATGCTGCTGAACATGGCCGTCTCGACGACCTCAATGCCCTCCTCGTCGATGCCAACCCTGCTGACCTCCAGTTTAAAGGTACCCTTCTCTCAGTTTTTTTTCACAGCGCCCATCTCATCTCCCCTAGATCAGACAGGTGCTACGCCTCTTGTTCATGCTGTGAAGAACGGTCACGTTCAGATTGTCAAAGCATTGCTTGACAAAGGTATATAAACATTTGTTCTCTTTTTCTTTTCCTTCCTTTTTAATCTTTTTTCTCTTGGTTCACGCGCTCATCTCCTTCCTTCTTTCTTCTCATACCCCCAGGTGCAGATCCAAACATCCAGTTCAACGAGGGTCCTCTCCAACAACTTACCCAGAACCAGGAAATTATCGAGCTGCTGACTAGTGCCCAGTCTAAGATGATCTCGGAAAATACCTCTACCGAGCCCACCTATCCTCCTACCGGCGACAACTACCCTCCTGCTAATTATCCCTATTATCCTACACTTAACGGCCCTCCTCCCCCAATCCAAGAAGGCGCTGTCTTTTATCCCCCTCAACCACCCGCAGACGGTCAGCATCCTCATAACCCCGGCCCAGGTAACCTTCCTCCCCCCGAAATAGCGCGTCTTATCCCTTGCAGGTATTTTCCTGCATGTCGTTATGGCTCTTCCTGCATGTTTGCACACCCCCAAACGCCTTATTTCCAGGGGCCTATGCCACCGCCTGCACAGTACCCTGCTCCTTACGATCCGATGAACCAAAACTATCCGTCGAATTATTACTCAATGCCACCTCCCTCCTTCCAGCCACCTCCTCCACCTAATGGTCCCGTTCCTATGACTTCCGTTCCTTCTCCTCCGGTAGGTCCGCCTATGTCGGTGCCTTCTCCAAATGAGATGCCCCCGCCTCCGCCTCCTCCGGCACCTTTCAGTCCCAACGGTGCACCTCCCTCTATGCCGTATCAACCCATGATGTCGCCGCCAGCTTTCCCCCACTCCGGTCCGGCGAGTAGTGTCCCGATGTCTGTTCCTCCTCTCCCTCCTCTTTATCATCAACCTCCCCCTCCTCCACCTCAATCCCAATCACAACCTCCTTACCCTGTCAATCCTCAAGCAACACCTTTCGCTGTTCAACCTAATGGTGCTTACCCTCCTGGACCCGTTCCTGTCCCTGTACCGTATCCGGATGTGAACAACTCCGCAAAGTCTCCCCCACTTAATCCTCAACCTGAAAACTATGGACCTCCCGTGCGCGACCCTGTTCAGAACCGCCGTGGTAACCTCCGACGAACCTCCCTCGGAACGAGGAAGCCACCTTGCCTATTCTTCCCTGCAGGGAAATGTAAAAATGGGCAAGTAGCTTTCCGGTCATTTTCCAAAGTTTTACGTGTCTTGCTGACGTTGTTTTCCTTATTCTTTGAAAAAATAGTGATGATTGCCGCTTCCCCCATGTCTTGCCTGATAATTCGGGACCACATCAACAGTTCACGGGAGGAAGAGGAGGCGCGCCACGCCCTCGGCCACATGTCAATAACAGTAATGGTATTGGTACGATCGAAGAAAAAATGTCTGGCATGACATTGCGTGAGGTAACGAATCATTCTAGATCTTTTACATTTTGCTTAGGTCACTTATATACACACATCACCTCAAATTTAAACAGGGTTCGAGAGCAGACGCCGGACCTCGTCCTCGCTACCCACCCGGTTACAAAAATGGAGCGAGTAATGGGCCCGCCAATAACAAACGTCCAGCGTTTGTCAAACCTCAACAGCAGCAACGCCTTCCCAATGCCGAAGACTTTCCGGGTCTCCCAGGATCAACCACGCCTCCCGCAAAGGCCGGTCTGAATGGCTACTTTGCCAATGGTAACAGCGCTGTCGGTCCCACCGCTGCCCAAGTGTTGCAAGCTCCTGCACCTTACCGCAGCGCTGTTAACGGAACTCAGACCCGTACCGGATCTCCTGAGTCCACCACGGTATGTATTTAACACGCTGTTCGTTTCAATAACGAGAAAATTGACTAAATTTCGCCTGTACTGTAGGACCAGAAGCCTGAAGTGAATGGAGTCAACGGTCATGGAACTGCGGAACCGCCTCGTGCCCCTACCACCGCTGTGACTACCACCGCTGCTCCCCAAAAGCAAGTTCCGATCTCGTTTGCAGCTATCACGGCAAGTGCGCCGCCTGATGCTGCAGCCGAAGTTTCGGTCACTGCTTAAGAAGCAACCCCTCCCAAAATTTACTCAAGTCTCTCGACGACCTCATTAGCTGTCGCCTGTCGAGAGCATTCTTTTTTAGATGTGTCGTTTCTACTGGACGCTGGTTGTACTCTTTTTATCTCTCTGTCTTTTTTGTTCTTTGATTTTTCTTTGATTTTTTCTTGCTTCATTCTGGGTTGTATACGTCCTTGCGCCACATATTTTCAGTCTCCATCTTTCCCCGCAATGTTATTTGCTGTTCTATTTCTCTTTTTATATCAGCATATTCAATCATATAGCACATACATACATAAATCTGAACTTGCACTACTCACATCTCGTCCATGCTCACGCACCCGCTGTTTTCACGCATATCGCTTTTCTTTTTGACGCTTTTTTTATTTTCTTCGTAGGTATACTTATATTTATCCTACCACCCTACCAGTCCACTCGTTTGTCTTTCACTTTCTCTGCCTTTTTTGATGTCCTTCATGGCTTTGTTATGCTAGCAGTTTAAAACCATACACATACACATATACTCTTTGAGCTCTGCACACACATACACACACTCAAATCACGTACATACATGCTCGCTTTCATGAATTTTTTTTTCTTGGTTAACACTGTTCATTTTGCGTTTTTTTTTTAAACCGACTTACGATACTTCTCAAACGTTTTTGCTTCTTAAATCCTTTGTAATCTTGTGTTTCTTTTTCTTCAGTGTCGGATACGCTAGTTCTACACTATACTCTACCATTTATGCATGTTTCTCATCTCTACTCCAGGAGTAGAGGTGACCTCACCGATCTTAAACACCTGAGCATCACCTCTTTCCCGGATTTGACGTATCGCATCATCCACATCTTTCGGACTAACAATGACGACCATGCCAATCCCGTTATTGAACGTCCTCGCCATCTCGAGTGGTTCCACATTACCATGCTTCATCAAAAACTGAAACACTGGAGGAAACTCCCATGCCGAGGCATCGACGAAACACCCAAGGTTCTTCGGCAAAACCCTTGGAATGTTTTCTGTAAACCCTCCGCCTGTGATGTGGGACATGCCCTTGACGAGACCAGCTTGGGCGGCTGGGAGGATCTGTTTGATGTAGATCCGGGTAGGTTCGAGAAGTACTTTTCCGAGCGTAGAGGAAGAGTCCCAAGGACAAGGGGATGAGTAGGTCAAGTCAGTGCGGGCCAAGATTTTTCGAACGAGGGAGAAACCGTTGGAATGAAGGCCTGAGGATGTGATGCCGAGAAGGACGTCACCAGGGGCGATGTCAGCACGAGGTAGGATCTTGTGTCTTTCGACGGCTCCCACTGCGAAACCGGCGAGGTCGTAATCACCTGCAAATATATTTTTTTGGTCAAGAAAAGTACGGAAGCGGTAAGTAAAAAATAAACAGTAAATCAGATACGGAGGGAAGAACAAAAAATAGAACCCGAAAGGTAAAAAAGATAATCACTGACCTGATTGATACATCCCCGGCATTTCTGCGGTCTCCCCCCCAATCAAAGCGCAGTTGGCTTGTTTACAGCCCTCTGCGATGCCTTTGACGACTTGAGAGGCGACTGAGACGTCTAGCCTGCTACATCCGTAGTAGTCCAAAAAATACAAAGGCTCAGCGCCTTGGACTAGTAGATCATTCACAGACATCGCGACGAGATCAATACCTATGAAGCACCGTCAATAGAGATGAAAAAAAAACTCGTCGGCAGTCGGTAGATAAAGTCACTCACCAACGGTATCATGAATTCCAGCGTCGACAGCCACACGGAGTTTGGTACCCACACCATCCGTTCCACTAACCAGAATAGGATCCTGATATCCACAGGCTTTCAGGTCGAAGACTCCACCAAAGCCGCCGATTTCGGCATCGGCGCCTGTTCGACGTGTAGACCGAACGTAGGGTTTGATAGCTTCCACGAGAGAGTTGCCAGCATCGACGGAGACACCCGCTTGAGCATATGTAAGGCCGCCCAGACTGGAGGTGGATGACTTTTCGTCTGCAGTTTTGAGTGCACTTCGGGTATGCGTTGCGCATGCATGAGTCAAAAAGGAGTCGAAGAATTTCGGTGTTGAAGAGTTGTTTGATACTCACCGATGTGCAATATCGCGTCGGAAGGTTTTTCCTGCGAAAGATATTTTGTCGACGCCTTGATAAACGAGATCCAAAGCTTGTCGAAGGGTAGGTGCGTAGGAAGTAACGACTATGACACGTCCACCAGCGGTGACTACGGAGTCACCTAGATTTTTAGTTCCGGCGTGAAAGACAACAGTATCTTGTTCGTATGAGAAGGTCAACGACGAAAGAGATGAAGAAGAATAAAAATGTAATAAGAGACGTACTCGATGGCATATCTTGAACATCGATTTTCTTTCCTTTTTCGTAGCTTCCTGGGTACCCGGCAGAGGCGAGAACGACAGAGACAGCATATCCAGTTTTGATAGGTACATTGACCGAATCTAAACGATGCTCTGCGCAAGCCTTACACGAGTTTAATCGAACAGATCTGACGAATCGGCAAAAAAAGGAAAAGCAGAACAGACATACTAGTAAGATAGCTGCGAGATCAGCCTTTTCATCTAACAGAAGCATCAAAGCCTCAGTCTCGGGATCACCGAATCTAACATTGTATTCTAAAACCTTGGGTCCATTGGATGACAACATGAGGCCAGTGAATAGCATGCCAACGAATGGAAAACCTGTCATCATGTTAAGGCAGATCATTATTTAAACGTCGGATTAGAGTTGAGAAATTGTCAAGTGACATTTACCATCTTTTCGCATTCCATCAATAGTTGGACGAAGAGTCTCATTCACAATCTGATTCATGATTTCCGGTGTAGCCACAGGAGCAGGAGCATAGACACCCATTCCACCCGTGTTCAAACCGGTGTCTCCTTCGCCTATTCGCTTGTGATCTTGACCTGGAGGTAGGGGGACAATAGTGTAGCCATCTGAGAAGGCTAAAACTGAGATCTCGGGGCCGGTAAGGAATTCTTCAATGACGACCTCGCTTCCTATTTCATCTTCCTCGTCAGCGCTTTTTTTGCGTCGATTTGCGAGAGCGTACGTAAAGTTGGAAAACTGACCAGCAGAACCAAAGACACTCTTGACGAGAATGTCGTTCAATCCAGCGATGGCATCATCGATAGTCTCTGGAATCAAAACACCTTTTCCTGCAGCAAGACCATCTGCTTTAAGAACAACTGGATGTCCACAAGTTTTTACGTAGTTGATCGCAGCGTCGATCTCGGAATTTTTGAAAACTCGGAATTGAGCAGTCGGGATAGAATGTTTAGCCATAAAGTCTTTGGAAAACGCTTTGGACCCTTCCATCCGTGCAGCTAGCTGGCTCGGGCCAAAAACAGGAACACCGACTGCACTTGATCAACCAATCGATGAACACGACACATGAAAATTTTTGATTTTTTGCGAAAGCCGAACCTTTGCGGAAGTGGAATTCAACGCCATCGACCAGAGGTTGTTCAGGACCAGGAACGACGAGATTGATCTAGATTGTGGATAAGCAATTGGGTGAAAAGAATGAAGTAGCCTTTATGCAGACACTGTTTTTAATAGCAAAGTCGACGAGACGGGTAAAGTCGTCTGAGGGTAGATCAAGGTTTGAGCATTTTGGAGTCGAACAAGTACCTCCGTTGCCGGGACAGACATGGATATGATCGACAAGGGGTGACTGGGCAAGCTTCCAGGCCAACGCGTGTTCTCTGCCTCCACTACCAAGAAGGAGGATGCGAAGAGTAGACATGGAAGGAAGACAGAATACGAAACGCTGAGAATTTGCAAATTCGAAAAGTGGTAGCTAGATAATAGCAGTGACTTGTATAGTACTAGGCTCTAATTAGCTGGCACAGCTGCAGCTGAGAGAAATCTGGGTTCACGTGTGTCCATCTTGACCGTGCCAGACATCATTGAGCTCCCAGTCCCGGTCTGTCCCCCTCCCCGACACGATGGCTACCTACTATAGAAATCCAGAGCCTTTTGAAGAGGTGCGCCAGCTCGCTTGTTCATTGTTCCGCTATACAAACTTAGCCGTCGCTAACCCTTTTTCCCAATCTACCAGTCACAGGCCAATGGCCACTCTGCTCACGCCTCTCCTGACGATCTAGCAGCTTTCTATAGGGACATGGAGAAGAAGGAGAAGGAGGCAGCTCTCGAGCGCAAGACCTCGAAGCGCAGGTCGCACACCCTCTTCAAACGAAAATCCGTAAAACCACCGTCCGCAGTCCCCTCGGAAGCCCTCAATCAATCCCCCAAACAGACCCAATCACCACCTTTTTCGACCACAGAGGACGACTCTAGAGAGATGGAGAAGCTCGAGCAGAAGGAAAAGGCTGATTTTATCGCTGGCATGCCTCCAACAAACTTGCGGTCCATCATCCCCGATGCCCTCAAAGACTTGCCGACATGGTACAACAAAGAAGATTGGTCTCCATCCACGGTCTATAGGACCAAGTATCCCATTCATAACCCTGTCGGCCCTCGCTACTACAGAAATTACCACCTCATCCCAACTTCAGAGTACAAGCCCGCTGCCCGACCTCCTTCCGTTTTCTCTCCCTCTTTTCCTGCAATGACTTCTTCATTCGAACGCGGCGAGGATACAACGCGTCACCCAGGACCTAGTAGAACACCCTCTAATTCTCCTCTTCCTACTCCCAGTTCCTCCGAAACACGTGTAGCCGATACGGGCCTAAAACCACGGTCTCGAAAAACCAGCCAGACCGCTCACGATGGCGTCGATTTGATGGATGTTTCCGATCCTTGGGGTACTAGCTGGCATCACCAGTCGCCGTATGATGTGGGTATAGGACATAGTTCTGTTCCTGCAGACACTCAGACTCATGACGTACGTTTACTGTGTCCATATCTGTCTACTACAACTGATTATAACATCACATTGCTCATCAGGCTTATTCGAGGTCTCGCCGTGCGAGCATGACTATCAGAGACAGCCGGCGCAAAACCGTGACTCCATCACCATTGTCCCAGTCCATGTCAGCGATACATTTGCAGACCTCCGACCCGCAAGGCAGTACCCGTCTTCCCCGTAAACTCAGCAAAAAGCGTGCCCCGATATTTGGCGGCTGGTTCAGCTCCAGTTCCAAGAATCCAGACACCACATCAATTTCACCATCTGACCTGTCTGCTCCTCGTTCAGCTTCAGCTCTCTCTACCGCTGCTCCCTCGCATAAGCCCGAAAGAAGAGCAAGCGTCTTGGGTCGTTTAGCCAAGAGATTCAGTGTCGTCAGGAGACCACCTTCGGGGGGTATCACTCCACCTACTAATGATATGAGCCCTGTCAGCAGCCAACCTTCGCCTGAAAAACAGAAGCGTGTCCCTGCGCCGTCCGCCGACGAACAGCCACAGCCTTCACAACTTCTTGAACCCCCACAGCAGTTCGAGCCAGAAGCTGATCGACGGTCCTCACTCTCCGTCGAGGCTCCTTACACCATAGGTAAACTCATGGTTGCCAACCCAGACGCGCCTGCTTCCGAAGCTGGTAGTCCCTTACAAACATCGATAGCACTTCCTAATACTGATCCTTCTCCGACTACCCAACCACATAAAAGTACACAATCGCATCACGTTCCTTCGTCCTCTTCACCACACGCCGTTCCTTCTCCGATAAATAATTTATTAATGGAATTCAGCCCGTTGAGCAAGGCTCAGTCGAGACTTTCCACAGAAGATAAGCCTTTGCCCAGACCGGTTGTGGAGAGGAAACCTGTGGAAAGAAATATGGCGGTATCCCCTATACTTTCATCACCATCACCTCCTGCCAGCACGAAACCCGTTGCGCTACCCAACGTTTCTGATATTGGTCCTCCACCTCCCTCTGCTACCACTAAACCAATTGGACTTCCTGATCTCTCAGATCCTCCACCCCATTCTCTTACCACTAAACCTATCCCTCTTCCTGCCTCCTCGAACCCGCTCCCAGCTCCTCCATCCGCCACGAATCTACCTATCTCTCTACCCGATGAACAACCCATTCCTCCCTCATCAACTACCAAACCTGTCCCTCTTCCCCCTTCATCCTTACCCATTCCTCCCTCATCGACTACCAAACCTGTCCCTCTTCCCCCTTCATCCTTACCCGTTCCCTTCCCTGTTGAGGAATCCAAATCACGTCATTCTTATCTTTCAGTCACTGAAAGTGCTATAGATCACTCACCTCTTTCTGCTGCGTCTATGCTGGCCAACCCTCCTACCCCTCACAGACATGACGACGTACCTATGCCATCCGGATCTACTCAACCCCAAACTCCTGTCCCTGCACGTTCGACATCTGCACACTCGAAACGAGGCTCTTCTCGCGAAGGTAAACGCGAACCTTCACCTGGGATCAGCTCGGTTGTAGCTCGGGAAACAGAGACGTTCAAGTTGGTAAGGAGTAAATCAGGGAATGTGTACGCTTCGAATGAGACTATTAGAGCGGCTGGGGAACAGTGGGAAGTTGTTGAGGATGTGTTAGAGAAAGATAGTAAGAGTAAGGCAAGGTCGATTTCATCGGTGTCGAATTCAAAGGAGTCAAGGGGAAGGGAAGGGAAGGAGAGTAGGAGGGAGTCGAGGAGGCAAGAGAAAGAGAAGGAGAAAGAGAAAGAGAAGGAGAGAGAAAGAGAAGAGAGTGAGCCGCCTGCGTCAAAAAGGACTTCGAAATCGTCGAAGAAGCGTCAATCGATTGAAAGGTATGCACACAGTCAGGCTGCGTCGCAGTCTGATAGTCCAGCAGAAGTCTCGTATAGAGAGGAAACGAGAAGGAGTAGACGGTCGCATGACGAAGATCGGGAAAGAGAGCACCGGGAGAGGAAGAATAGCAGAAGGACTACCCAGTCTGCATCACCTGACAAAAAACAAGCTCAGGCCCGAGCTGCTGCCCGAGCTTCTTCCCCCAATGAGCCTTTTGTTGCACCCAGAGCTTCTTTAGAACGACGGACGTCTTCGTCTGCGAGGCCGACATCAGAGGTCCCTTTGGTTGCAGATCTGAACTCGATGAAGGCCAAAGAGGCTTGGGAGATGGAAAGGTTGTATAAGGGGAGGAGCCTGTACGGCGTTGACCCAAACACTAACGGCACTGCAGCTCCTCCACCTCCTGTTCTACCTACAGCAGGTGGCTCGTCCTCAGACCCCACGCTGAACCGTTCTGGCACCACGGCTTCCAAGGGTGCTCACGGATCCAGCCACACATCTTTCATGGTGTCAAGTCCCTTTTCTTCAAACGCCGCCGTTCATAAAATCTATCCTTCTTCCATTACTTCCGAAGGAGGCTTAGCTTCGTTCTCATCTCCCGAAATTCTCTCCCTACCCGTATCGCACAACCCTCTTCCGGTGCCACCTCGTGATGTTACAGCAGACTACTGGACTCATGCTGACGGTGTGGCGACCTCGCATTAAAAAAGCGGACTTTCTATTCTTGTGAATTATCTATAAACTTTTTCCAATACCCTCTGCAATCCTGCACATTATGAATAATCATCGTATCATCCATGAATCACGCATACATTGATCATTGAAATTGGGACTCTTTATTCACACTACTAGTTCTTTCTTTCTTCTCCCTTTCCTTTCCTTTTTTCATTTTTTACCTACGGTAATAAATATTATCTATTGACGCGCTGTGTTTGATATGACTATGATGTTCGAGATTGTTTTTCAGGTACTACTCCGATATTTTCTCCCCCCTTTTACTTTCGCTATTTTGCATCGGTTACAAGTCTCGTTAATGCACTCCAATTACTCATACATCGTCGCACTGCTTTTTTACTCCAGAACACTAACGCACTTCTTTTTTCGACCGTTGCTTACCTTTTGTAGCTGTGATACTTCGATTCGATGGTTCTTTGTTTTCAAACCCCTTACGACCATCACACGTAGGGTATGGGTTTTGATCTTTAGACTTGATTAACGTTTTGGTGTCGGACGATCCATAATAATACGTCCCACTATTTCCGTTTCTGTTCTCGCTGTGTATAATTGATGAATTTTTGGAGGGGGGCATTGAATGAATACATTTGTTTTTGTACAGGACTTCAGAAATGTTCAGGAAGACCGAGATTCCAAGAACGGTTGTTTCCAACTCGAAAAAGGTGGCACAGCATTAGAAACATGTATTCATCAGGTACATATATAGCAGATATGGTCTTTCCAAACCATGTTGTTTTAAGTAATTGGTAAGATCAATGGCGATGATGCTTCCTGACCTCTCGCTCGGATGAAGATGCACGCTCGTAGTACCATATCGTTTGGTTCGTGGAACAAGTCGATGCCGTGGTCGTGTCAAGGTGCTTGTAAGCTCCGTATTGCTCCTGAAAAAATGCATTAGCTTCCAAGCAAAGAATGAGAGGATAGAGAAATTGAACGTTTACTCACAGTCCCAAAGACGTGATTGAAATACCACACTTCAGACAAGATCGTATGATTTGTGCATCCTAAGAAAGGAAGTGCACCCGTCTGCGATACGAGAGCTTGTTGGATTTGTGCAAGGGAGTAGCCGGTCGTGTTGGACGGTACAATTCCGACACTAGGAGTATGAAAAAACAATGAGCAAAGGAACGAAATGACAGACAACAAACTATTAAGACTTACGCAGCAAGCATGTCGAAAGTAGGATATTGTTTGAATGCCCTAATCACAGCGTCAAAAAAGTTGACTACGTCTTCGTGTTCCTTGTAGGATGGTCCGTAACAACTGACGTCAAAAGTGGACGTGCAGGTCGCGTGTTTCGAGAACTGAGATAGGGATAAATTGACACAGAAATGAAAGACATGGTTGTAAAACACGTACTTCATGACCCCAGAAATCGACGTTGGGTGCTCCCTGGTTAATCCAGTACTTTTCCACTGAGAATGAAAAGATTGAACAAATTTCAGCGTTATACTGATCTAATCGACGCACTGAAGTCCAGAAGATCATCCCGTCCAAAGGCCTTGACAAAGGTGTCAATGCCAGGTCCAGTCCAAGGAGGAATCACTGTTCCGTCTTCCAGAGTAGCAGGAGAAGGCGCAGGATCAAACTGTCTTGACAAGTCGCAGTAAGATTCGAAAGACCTAGAGTCCCAACTCGTACATCAGTTTCTGGGTTTACACCTAGTTCAGGAAAAGGACTCGCCCGTCACAGTTGTCAGGCCATAGACCGTGAATTGTCCAAGAATCTTTAGGAAGTAATTGACCCCTGCTCTCCAACCCCGTCCAAGTACTCCAAAATTGCGTTTGCAAAACTAAACCTCCTGGCGTAGGAGAACAACAAGTATTTTCGATGACAGTGGTGTTCTCGCAAGAAAAAAAAGAAGGCTGCGAAACACAGGTCGAGAGGTCAGGGATGCTACTGAACACGGGTGCTTGTTTTCTCGACACCAAGTCCGCTTCAGCCAACGAAGGGAGGACGAGGAGAACGGAGACATAAAGAGAGACAACAAACATCTCTGAGCGAGTGTTGCTACTCCCGAGATGTTGCCCTCGGTCTTATAAGTACCTGCAGGGCTTATCTATTCATGGAGTGCACCGACGGGACCCGCATGGTCGTTTGAACGTAACACGCGCTGAGTTGATGGAAATTACCAGTCAACATCAGACATTATAAAAGCCAGCCTTGATCAAATAAAATTGACAGGCAATAACGTTATATAGGTATCGTATAAGACCAAGTACATGTCTTGGAATAATAGCAAGAGTGCCTACACAGAAACCCAGAGCAGCACCTGGCAAAGTGAAAGTTGTTGGGAGCAAGCATAATAGGTAAGCGAATGAAAAGCATCGGTAGGATAAGGAAAAAGACAAGCAAACTGAGCAGAGACAGGAACAGGACAAGCCCGAAGAACGTGTGTAAGTCAAACGTCGGCCCAGCCACCTTCGTCCAGTTTATAAGAAGCTTCACTTTCAGGGCGATCAGGACTATCGACCAGTTTCGCAACACGTTCCTCGGCGCGCCCTAAACCGGATTTAAATTTGGGTCAGTGCCGGAGAAGGTTTTGACGAACCTTTTCGTAAGAACATCCTAGTAGCGGACGCATGCGATAAAATATGTCCCCCAATGGGTTTAAGTGCACCGCCAGCCACGAAAGTCATTGTTGCTCCCGGGTCAGCTGCACGACATACTTTAGTCGTGTCTAACAAAGTCTTAATCCAACTCGACTTACATTGAACTTGGTTCGTCAAGAGTATGACAATCTAGGTACAGCGTTCACATCAGGTAGAAAGACATAGAATGTGATTAACGTACATTGAACTCTTCAGACAGTTTTGTTAATTTCGAAAGCATCTGTGAAAGCAGTCAATTCCATAGCCACAAAAGCTCAGGATTTCAAATCTGACTTGTGCAAGCTATGGCTAGATTAGTAGAAGTTTAGCAAACGCGCATACAGCTATGGTACCTTTTGTTGTCTCTCCCCTAGCTCTCCTCTTCCACTGAAATCAACACGGAACAAAGCCATTATACTGTCAACGATCTTGGAAGGGTTAAGCTAGCACTTGATAGCGGTGATAAAGTAATCAAGTACCAAAAGCCTAAAGTCTTTGTCCTCTGCAAACCGTAGTGAACATTCGTTGATGAGTTCCATCTGAGAATTAGGCATGAGAGGGACCTAGAATAAGATATGTTCTGCTTCGTACTTGATGTTCACTATTGAAAGCGCGGGCTAGACAACGATGAGCAAAATATATGCGCTTCACTTTCTACTTAAAACCCACCGTAGAGAATATTCTCTAGTGCCATGTTTCCGTCGACTCCGAATCTCTCTGCGATAGATTTAATACGATCGGGACGAAATGTACCTAACAGAAGTGTGCGTGAGATGACGCCTCGATCGAAGGTATTTCGGTGCACCTTCTGTATCAATATATGCTACCTAGAATCACATATGAACTTTTGAGTGGGGAACGAATGAAGGGACTGACCTTGCCAGACGCTCCGCCGAGGTCGGAAGGAAGCTGCGCGACAACACTCATTGTATGGGCAAGCTGGGTCTTTCCAGTCCGAAATTCTCCATAGACTGCGGGTAATTGAGTAGAGTCAGAATAATGAGGGAGAAGCTCTTACCCTCGGATATAGATTGGGACATAAGTCCACCTAAGGGTGATTGAACGCTGCCGGCTTTGGAATCGACGAGGTTACATACCTCCCAAGACAGCATCTACGGATTTACTACCGGTACTGATAACGAGCACTCTCTTACGTTTATCTTGCACCTCGAAACCGGTCGAGAAGGAGGAGCCCTGCGGGAAACATGTTAAAGTACCATGTATGCGTCCGAAAGTGAACGCACTAAGATCTTGTGTGCTGCTTCTTTAATTTTTTCCACCTTTGCTTCCGACATACCCTATGTGTCAACGTATAGTATTGAACTTGACGCAAAAGAGAGTAGATCGAACCTTGATTTTAAGCATCTGTCGCCTGGTAGTCATGTTAACGCCTGAAACCGTGTTGATTGCGGCCGACTGTATAAGGAAGTATGGATCAGAACAGTCCATTTCTTCGGAAGGACAAGTGCAAGTGCCTTGAGTTTTAGAATGTCTTGGACATTGATTCCCTACAAAGATCGCGTCAAAAAGGAGGTGAAGGGAGAAGACGGCTTCAATACGTGTTGCTGAAGTTCGTCTACACTGTCAAACCAAGGAGTCTAGAGCAAGCACGTCATTTCGAGTGAGTGTATGCGCGTCAAAGTCGCGTCGTAAATGCCTCACGTTGTCTTCCATATCGGCTGCAGGACTTGTAGGACGGGAGTCAGGGGCTGATGACTGAGAGGGGACGCGACGGGGAGGCATGCTGAACGGAAGGTCAGAAGCGTTCTGTGGTAGTGGTCGAAAGCTAAAAAGAATAATCTGAGGACGCGTCAAAAGCCAAAGCGCATTCTCCCGGCTTGATTTGGTGTTTATCCTCGGCGGATCCGGAGATTGCCTAAGCCCTCGCTATTTAAGCCGTTCTCTGCGGACTATTTCAGCCTACAAGACCCGCTATCCACCTGTCACTCCTCAACCATATACTATACTATCCTATACCAACGCTCTCTGAAATGTCCCACATTGCTACTCCCACCCTCATTTGCAAAAGAAGCGTTCACTTTCCAGAAATTCTCGCTAAGAGCGCACCTGATCGCCCTCGTAAGGTGGGTCTACAAATTCAACGCGTCTTTCTTCGAGTAAAGACCGACCTAAACTTCCAGATTGGCGTCGTCTATCCTCGCGTAGCACAAAATCGCGCTATTCCCTCGGATAGAAAAAGTTCCTACGATTTGTACTGGAGATTCGAAAGACTATCTGTGGCGGGGAGTCTCCCAGACAACTTTGACCAGTTCAACGATGAGTGCCAAGTTGAAGGTTCTGCAATTGTGAGTACATTATCTTCAGGAAACGCTGATTGTTCGCTATAAGGCATTGCTTTACAGGCGAAGACTCCAAAGATAACAGACACCTCAGGTATGATCGATGTCGCGCAGAGTCCAGAAGCCCCATCGACTCCATTTGCCAGTCCGCGTGTACCCTCTTCTTTTACAAGTCCGAGTCTTGGCCCCATTCCACTGTCGCAACTCCTCACAAACGTCAACAAAAAAGCGGTTTATTGCTCTCCAACCTTGGCATCGTCGTCCAAGTTTCCGTCTCCTGCGGTTCCAGGGTCCAGCGGGCTGAGCACGGATTCGTTGACGGATGATAGCTATATTTCTGATTCCTCGTCGATGGGCTCTTCATCTGGCTCGGAGTCTGACTAGGAAATGGATCAGAGCAATGCTACGGAGGAGCTTGTTGTGTCTTGAACTCTTAATACCATAGTCATTGGGTAATCTATTCTATCAGCTCGTTCATCGGCCGCTGGACGCTTTTTCTGGACACTACTATATTACATCCCAGTCAATAATAATACTTGCAAGAAAATTACATGCACATACATCGTTGATACAAATCATGACTCTGAACTAGAGTTAAATTCTCGGGCAAAGCTTGAGGCGAAAAGTGTGAGGACAAAGCCGGCGCCGAGTGTTCAATTGAGAGGATGAAATCAACATTCAGCTGGCTCCTAGTAAACTAGTACTGGCGTAGAGGTTCAGAACGAATGAGTAATTCATGATATGTTTTATGGTGACCGTCAATTCTTCTTCCTATGTATGTACCCCGAAGTGTGTAATTGTTTTCGTGGTACATAGAAAACTTGGGGTTTTCATCGGCCCTGGACAAGAAATGGTGGAAACTTTCAGGTGTTTGCAAAAACTCTTTTTCTTGCGTTTCTGAAATAATTTTTGACTGATGAAAAACAGTCGCTCCTGGTGTGAGTACTGGTAGTTTTTCAAGTTCACAAGGCAAATTTAAAGTGCATACGTACCTGTGCACCATGTTACAGCACTTTGCAAAATCCGGATCCTTGGTAGTACATGCTCAAAATCGACATTCTATGTCTCAAAGAGAATAATATGTACATAGTCTTCCCTAGGCCGACTCCAAGCTAGCAGGCCAGCTAATCCACATAGTAAGTGTATGTAATGCTGTGATTACTGCTTGGCTCCCAACCCGACTTCTCATGCCGTTTCCCCGTTTCCGGCCAACCAAAAACTTTCCTCAGGAAGAGCATGCGAGGCACGATGAGGTAGCCACCCGAAACCGTGTCCATTTCACTTATAATTCACACCAGAAGTATAGATCAAACATTCAACTCTGTCTGAAGGAGCAGCCGGCGTTGGTCGTCGAAGTAAAACTAAGATAGTAGCAGATACTCTTCTCACCGCACTTGAAGTAGTTTCAGAAACGATACCTTTTCCTGCAGTCGGAGCAGCTGTCAAGGTAGCCATTCATCTGATCCAAATTTGCCAGGTAGGATGTGAAATCCATTTGATCACTGTATCAAATCTGATCAAAGCGAACTCGCAGCAAGCGCGGACGTCTTTAGAAAGGGCAGAACAGCTGAGCAAACGGATCCGCGATTTGTCGTTGGTCATGGTCCAGGGATTATCTGGAAAACCGTTGGAAGAGATCTCTGAGGTTCTCAAACGAGATATCGAGGAATTTCGAGAGTAAATTTTTTAATTGTATACCTAATGTCATTCTAACCCAAATTACACAGTTCTCTCGTCCACATTGACAAAATGTTACAGCGAGTGTTCATGCAGCCTCGTCTCTTAACTTTTCTTTCTAAAAACGAGACCGAAGAAACCATGAATGAGTGTGTAACGATGCTCAATGACTCTTTGGGAAATTTTCAGGCACGTCACTCTGTATTGCAACGAACTGAACCAGGTTCTCAATGTACCCCAGCTCTCCCATCAAATCCATAGCAGTACGGTGCTCAGAAAAATTGAGAATGATATCGAAAAGCATTATGAAAAGCTCAATGCAATATGGAAAAACACAGAGGATATTAAGACTATGTTGCTGCAATTCGTTCCCGAATTTAGGCAAGATTCAAATTCAATGCCCCGAAAGCCTTGGTTTCCCCCTCGCTCTAGTGTCTTTTATGGTCGTGACGAGCTAGTTGAACGTCTCGCAACCAGATTGACTTCAGTATCGGCACAAGGCGATCACCGAGTACTGATGGCTCTCTTGGGAGCTGGTGGGATGGGTAAAACGTCTGCTGCACTCGCGGTGATGGAACATCCCTTTGTTGTCAAACAATTTGGCGACTTCAACCGATTTTGGATCCCTTGTGTCAAAGCAGAATCCGTGGCTCTTCTACTTGACACACTTTATGACTCTCTCTGCATCAACAGGAAAACTGGGAATACTTTGAATGACATTCTTGCTGAGCTCGAGCCTCCATCCGGACAGTTGGAGCTACAACCTTTTCGAGCTCTACTCCTGGATAATTTCGACACACCATGGAATTTGGGCGCTCAAGAACAGTCTGAGGTCGAGGTTATCCTTCGTTCTCTGATGCGTATTCCAAACGTCTCTATTCTAATTACTATGCGAGCAAATCAGCCCCCAACGGAAGAATGGGAAAGAGTGCGGATTCCGTCTTTGGACCCCCAGGCGTCGGCTAAAATTTACAAAGATCTGTGTCCTAACGTCCGGGAAACAGAGGAACAAGCACTCTTTCAGCTTGTGCATGCCATCGGCTATCTCCCTCTCGCCATTACCTTGATTGCAAAGTATGCACAGACGAATGGGGCAACGCCGACCGAGTTGCTGGAGGACTGGGATCGTGAGGGAACTGCCATCCTTACCTTAACCGACGACGGTGCACACAACATGATAGATAGATCTATCAAACTCTCCATCGATAGCCCTCCCATGAGGAGGAGTTCCGACTCCTTGAAATTCCTGATGTTTTTATCGATGTTTCCGGCAGGTATTACCACTAGCGTGCTACCCGATTGGAACCCCAATGCTATCAATTTACGCAAAGCCCTTTCGGTGCTTAGTAGCGCAGCATTGATTGAACAAAGAGACGAAGTTGTTCTCGTCATCCCTGTGATTCGTTCATATGTACTGCACCCTATTCATACACCTCCACAATTTTTGAAGGACGCTCGACAACACGTTCTTCGAGTCTGTTGCACCTTCCTTTCTCAGCACAATTCTAGGCCTGGAGACGATTGCTTTCCAGAGGACAGACTATTGATCTCTGGTCAAGAAGTCAATCTGCAGTCTATCCTTCTCGATGCCACCTCCCAATTGGAAACCGACGTGGGGCCGGAAACCTTCGAAGCGTTGTTGATTCTAAGTCGACATCAGCAATGGACTCGTCCTCGTTTCGAATTCGTTCAACATACTCTTGCTGTCGCTGAACGTACGGGGCAGGAGAGTTACGTTGCGCAATCTCTGGCCTGTTACGGAGAAATGTGCCTTGCTCTGGATCAGTATAACAAGGCTATTGAAAAACTATCTCTAGCTCACGACAAATTCATACTTCTTGGCGACAGATCAGCCGCCGCCCATTGTACTTTGCAGGTCTTTGATTGTATGACTCATAAGGACCCCTCATTCAAGAGAGCCACACCTTTTCTTTCTCGCGCTCAGTCAGAGTATGGCCCAGAAGACGACTTTGGTCAAGCTCAGTGTGTGTTCTACCTCGGTGTCATATACTGGCAACAGAACGGCAACGAAGATCTGTTCAAGGCACACAATTGTCTGAATCAAGCGAGAATGAAATTTATGGAACTGGGGAAACGTTTTGAATCAGCCCATTGCTTACAGCAACTGTCTAAGACCTATCAGACATCTATTCACCAGCCCAGGCCCAATCCAAATCCAATGTCCAACGCCGACCCTCTCTCAAAAGCTCTACAACTGGCAAACAATGCACTGGAGTTGTACGACCAGTTCAAATGTGAAGAATATGTTGGACGCTGTCTCCTGACGCTTTCCGAAATATTATTGAGCCAAAAGTCATACGACGATGCTCTGGGGAGAGCTCATCAAGCATTGAAAACATACAAGTCACTCGGCAACCCTCTTGGAGTAGCTCAGGCGCTGCGAAGTTGTTGCGACATCTTATTTGGAATGGGCGACTACGATGCCGCTGGTGATGCGGGAACAAAAGCTCTTACATCGTTGAACTTGATTGACGATGGCTTTAGTCGGGAAATGGAAACTAAGGAGTGTGATTATCTGCTGGAAAGAATCCGGAACGCTCTTATTTTTGAGGATGCTGAAAGCAAGACAGCTGTAGAGGTAGAACATGGCTCCATATAATATACACAATAGAGTGAGGTTTGGTCGGGATGGCTCCTCAGGGTACTACTCTTACACATCGTATTTTGCAGATGTTATGGGCAAATATGTATAATTGAATGCGACGATTTTCGGGGACACCAAAGAGAACATTTACCACTATAACGTAAATAACAAGATCGTGAATGCATGAGTTCCCATACACATCAAAGAGGCTATCACAAAAACGACCGTGATTCAGTCCAGTTAGACAAAGCGAAAACCATTCGACTTATACACGATCCATATACTCCCCTTTCCACTTCTCATTGCACCTTCAAGAAACACCCTAATCTGCATCAATAACCATACCACCTCTCCCCCTCTTGATCCTATCCTCCAACCCCCCAGAGCCTCCAAAGACCTTCTTCTGTTCCATACTAATAAAGTCACCCATCCCCTTCGATTTCTTCCTAGCAGCCTCCTCCGCCTCGAGCTCAGCCTTCTCTTTCTCCAGAAGCTTCTGGAGACGTTCTTGGCGCTCTGTGGACATGCTGTTGGCGTCGGCGGACATGGCTGCTAAGCGGGTGGCGCGGTCTGTAGAGGCAGAGGTGGTAGATGGGCCTGCTGGTGGTGGTGCTCGAGAGGAGGAAGAGTAGGAATTACGGTCTCGGTTTTGGTCACGAGGAGGTCGAGGAGGGCTTCGACGGGGTCGTTTGGAGTGGTAGGAGTTGCGGTCTCTATCTCTGGGTGGACTAGGACTGCGAAGGCGTTTGGAGTGACTTTCTCGTGAAGGACTGGGACTGCGAGGTCTTCTGGAGTAAGAACCTCTGGGACTGGGACTTCGAGGGCGTCTTTTGGAGTAGGAGTCTCTGGGACTGGGGCTTCGAGGATGTTTCGAAGACGATCCTCTGGGAACGGGACTCGGAGATCTCCTGGACGAATATCGCCTATCACGACCTCGAGAAGATGAATGGTCGTCATCCTCCAAGGGCGAATCCTCGGAGCTTCTTCCATCGCGGAACCGAGGAGGACTGCGACTATACCTCCTTCGTCGGCCAAAGTCATCTTTGTCTGCATCGTCATCGCTGTAACGCGAACGACGACGAGAGTCTGGACTCGGGGAGTACCTGCGAGAGTACCTTGGACTCGGTGACCTCGACTTCGAATGCCTGTCCCTATTTCTGTCCTCCAGTTTCCTCTGTTTCCTCTCAGCCTTCAACCTCTTTCTCTCATCCTTCTCCCTCTTCCTCTCCGCCTTGTCGTTCTTCTTGTCCTTTAGAGGTTTAATTCCATTCCTCTCTTGCATTTCGCGCAAACGAAGGGGGTTAGACATGAGTTTCTCGTAAGCAGCTTGTTCCTGTTGTTTGATAGCGAGAAGAGGATCTTCACGGATTTTCGCAGCGACATCTCGGGCGTTGTTGGCATTTTGGACAGCAATGAAGTTTTTGTGGGATGCTCCGACCTACATTGATTAGGATGAAAGTTGGTTCAATCAATTCACCAAATAAAGAAAAAAAAAGTAACCCACCTTGGCGTTCTCATCTCCAGTCAAAATCTTATCTACTCTCTTCTTGCCAAGCAAGTAGTCCTCCAAATCATTTGGATTCTGGGAACTCCCCGTAGCGGGCGTCGTATACATCCATTCCAGTTTTTCTGTCCGTTTCTTTCCTGTTTGTTCTTCTTGGAGACGTTGGAGTTCTTGGAGCTGGCGTTCTTCCTCTTTTTCTTTACGGAGTTGGTCGAGTTTTTTCTTTTCTTCCAACTATGCGAGAAGGGTGGGAAGTCAGCGAGGAACAAAGGACCGTGATCGGCAGTGAGTATGGTGGAACTTACAGCCTTCTTCTCTTCCAACCACACCCGCTCCTGATTCTTCAGGAGTAGCGGGTGCCACGACTTTTTCATGTTCAAGTCTCCACCACCCATTTTGACGACGAGATTCTGGGTAAGGAACTAAAAAAAAGGAAGTAGAAAGAACCAGCAATATGATCAGAGATGCTGGGAGCGGGGGACAAGGAGGGTTGTGGCTATGTTTTGCTTACATACTTGACTTGAATGGGAGTTGAAACACGTGACTACTGCGACCATACCTACGCCTAACCTACATGTCGACACCACGCAACGAGACAGAGTATGAGGAAGAGAGGGAACCTTTGAATGAGGGTAATGGGGCCCAGGAGTGAGTCAGGCCAGATCGTCATCTCTGTTTTGGTTCTACCTACTAATACAGGGAATTAATTTACCACTACTTAGGCCGGCACCGAGGAGGTCAATGTATACGCTGACGCGTTCTGAAATAACAAAAGGACTTGCAAACCGATTCGTCCACTCACGGACGTATATATTTTTATACCTAGGGATGGCGGCGCTCTCTGTGACGACGATTGTGTTGAGTATAACGGATGACTGTCCCGGATTGGCGTTTTACATACTGGAGGTGATCATTAACGTGTCGATGATTCTGGAGGTCGGGATTAGGTTCGTTGCGTTTGGACGGGTGAGTGTCAATTGGCAGGAGTAATGGAGTCACTTTCCGTTGCTGACTATAGGTGTTTTGAATGTCATGTTTCAACAGCAATTTTGGAAATCGCCGTTTAACGTCGTGGATTTAGTGTTGACGGTGTTTTGTGCGCTGACGCTGCTTGTTCTGGCATTTGCAAAATGTGGGTCGACGAGCAAGGAAGAAGAGATTTTGGACACGTTGCTGTTGGTTGCACGGAATGTGCTTCAGTTCAGTCGGTTGGCAGCTGTGATGCGACAGTGAGTCGTCTCTTTCTTTCTTTCGTCTAAATTTGAAGAGGATGAACTAATGAATGATGATCTTTGTACGTGGATAGATCCGGACAGTCAATATTTTCACGACCGAGACCGATTGATATTAATGCAGCAAGGAGGGCTGGATATAGTCTGGATATTGACATTGATAGTGAGGAGGACGATGGTGAGCTGGCACGGCCGCTAGTGAGCGGAGTAGTGTTTGATGCAGATGAGCAATTTACGCCCATGCCGCATCTAGAGGCAGAATCTCGACGGACACGGGATGTGGAGGACCAGTGGGCAGCGCTAGGGTGACATATAGGATATTAATATACGATATTAAGCTAGGCACGGTACTTACGAATTGATGGAGCGTGACAGCGTGACGGAAAAAGCGAGATTGGGAGAACTTATGCTTATGTCTCTCCCATGTCCGTAGCTAGCTGGTGGAAACCGTTCAAAAAACAGAAGCAGCCTGCGCTCACCATCCAGGACCCTCCGACTCTCCCCTCCTCTCCCTCCTCTCCCTGCTATCCAAACCGCCCTCCTTCCAAGTCTGTCTCTTCAGCTGCCGACTCCATCGAGCCAAAAACCCCAAACGACACACAGAGTCGACGACAATCCCTCCTCACTCTTTCCGACTCGGATCCCTTTGCAGCACACCGTCCTTCCCACCTCGAGCCCGACTATGTCCCCAAACAGCCTCCCCAGCGCGTCTCATATGCTTCCGCGTCCTCTCACGCTTCCGACTCCCTTTCCATCCCAGACCGTCCAACGAAATCCTCCGTGTGCGTCTAGCTTTCATGGTCTCTCCCCTTTTTTTCTCTCCGCTCATGTCTCGCAGGATCCGTGATAGACTCAGTCAGCCTGATCTTCCAGCTCCTCGTCCTCAAATGCGAGCACGAGGCTTAACAGATGCCGGCACACCACCTCCTCAAACCAAGTTTTTGAACGACTCTAATACTTCGAGTCCTCGTGTCGTCATTCGTCAACCGTCAGTCCAAAGAATGGGTCTGCCTCTTTCCGCGCCTCCCTCTGCTAAACTACCACCACCACCACCTCCACCTCCCGGCGACAACGGAGACCTTGCCATCGATTTTCCGTCCAACAATCGTCTATCTTATGGCTCAACAAGGTCAGCCAAGGACAGGGATTCTCGTATACAAAGCCAGCAATACATTCCTCGTTCAAAACCTCCCGAACCGACCCTTCTCGACAATCCACCCACTTCCCGTACTCTAAAGAAGGCTATCTCTCATCAATCCCTCTCCCAAAAATCTGCCTCCTCTACCTCTTCCACAGTCATTCCACCCCCTCTCCCAGACGATAGCAAAGCCCCACGAAAACAACGCTCTTTCCATCATCCTCGTTTCCCTTTGCCTCCTCTACCCCTAAACCTCCGCCCCAATAACAACACCAACGATACTCCCTCCATTTCAAGACGCGGTAGCTCTACTGACCCACCTACTCCGGGTAGAAAGCGTCTATTCTCCGGCTCTAGCCTCCGGCGCCCCTCCACCGCTCAGAGTCTGAAGGATAGGGAGGAGGATTCCGATTTTCGCTCTATATTTTCCCTTCCTATCGAAGATCCGAAACCTGCCTCTAACAACAACAACAACATCACCACATCCTCGTTCTGGGATGAACAACAAGTCGAACGTCCAGTGGATCTGCTTGCTAGTCCTAGACCGTCCACCGCAGATTATACTCCTCAACAAATCATATCTCCTTCAGAAATGTTGGTTATAGAGGCCAAGGTCCAAGAGTCACGGCAAGGCGGGCGAGAGAGGAACATGTCTATCACGTCGGCTTCCACTATGGCTAGTACAAATGAATCAGATTTTGGGATGCATCTCGCGAATGGCTTCGGGAATTTATCAATAGCTCAGAGCATAATGGGTGGCGGGGGTGTAGAACCTTCCTCTTCGTCACTCGGTCGACACAACTCTGTGATTTCGACCGCTTCGAGCTCCATGTCAAGGACCGGAGTAGGTGGAGGAGGTATCGTCTCGCCAAAACTGCCCAATTCACCAAATTCGTCCGCTCGTCTCTCCATTGGATCTGCCATCTCCCCAAGGTCATCACATCCTCATTCACGCCCCACCACAGCATCCACAACAGCATCCAACAGCTCCTTCTCAGCCACCTCTCCACCGACAGCAGCTGCCGCTAACCCTTCCTGCCCTCCCGGACCACCACCTGCTGATGCTCAAGGAATCATTTCACTATCTCCCCCGCCTCGGCCCCGTCGGACCCCTACCACTTCAAGTGCCCATTCAGGAACGGGTGCTATCACGCCTAAGTCCTCAGGGTCATCGTCACCACAGGTAAATTCAAATTCCATAAACGGCATCCGTGTCTCTATAGCGACGGGTCCAGTGAACGTAAGAAACGGTCTAAATGGAAGCGGGACCGAAGCCGGAAGTGCTGGTCTTAGTGGAAGTGTGGGACGTCGCAGTAGAAGTGGGAGTTTGACAGCGCAGCAAGGGCAACAAGGTGGTGATAACGATATGGGACTCGTATCGTTAAATCCGCCTCCTAGGGTGAGGGTGGTGTCGAAAAAGCGCGGGAATGATGTGGCGTCGAGAAGGAAGTCTCTGATGAGGAAGCCTTCATTCTTGGAGATTGATATGGACGATGATGATGATGGCGAGGAAGAGTTCAAGGACGGTGATGATGAGGTCGAGGGGAATGATGGTAGAAAGGAACCTGTGCTGGATCATATCAATCGTATGTACGCGCATGCAGAGAGTTTGGAGCAGGATCATCCTTCAGACTTGGGTTTGGGTCTGGATCTGGATTTGGAGACTTTCAGGAAGAGGAAGGGAAGTAGATTGGAGGTACAGGTTAGGTCGACGAGGGAGAGATCATTATCCAATTCGGGATCGGGTTCAGGTTCGAGGTCGAGGCCGAGGGAAGGTCATTCAAGGTCCCGAGATGCATCGAGAGATGGAGAACGTCCTCATGAAAACATGGAAGTGACGGTGTCTAGGGTGCCTTCGATTCCTTCACATGGGTTGGTGAGCGTCAAGCCACTCAACCTGGGCTCGAAGAGAGATGGAGGCGTGGTTCGGGTTCAACCTCGGCGGGATTTGCCACCGGTAACAAAACCGCTCAAGTTACATAGACAAGAGAGCTTTTTGGATCTGGCGAGGGAGAGCTTGGACACGGTGAGAAGTGACTCGGATGAGTATGACAGGAATTAAGCCTATCCGGGCTTCGGGACGTCCACAGAAAAGAAAAAAACCAACGAAGCTGCAAAACTTGCTCTTTTAAGAACCTGGTGGAAACACCCTTCTTTTCTTCCGCTTTCTCCAGAATGTCCTCTTTTGGTTTTGCGAAGACGAGTCCCTCCGTGAAGTCGACGTTCTCGCTCATCCTGTCTCCTCCCGTTACACGCCCTTCTTTTCTTCTTTTTTGAAAATCCCTCTCCTTTACTGCTCGTCCCATACTGATAAATTTGCATACCGACACGGAACCCCGATTCAACTGACGATGTTGTCGATGTACCCCACTCCTTTATCCCACTCAATATTGTTGATAATATTCTCCTTTTGTGGCACCATTTCTTGTTCATCACTGTCATATACGATTATCCATTTTGTCCTTGCATATCCTGGCCTCTCATTTGCCATCTGTCTTGTTTCGATACGCCTCACTATACATACTGGTCTTTTTTATTTTCATTCTGTTCTATCTTTATTCTTCATATCCCTTTTTTGCGTCAGTATCATCGACCCCATACAATCTTATATTGTGTTCAACAACAACGTATACCAAGTACCTTACTTTTCCTTATTTCACCTTACATCTCTTACTTTTTTTTCTTACCCACTCTTTACACCACAAGCTTATAGTTCGTGCTCGCTCATGTGCCCACCACGCTTTGCTCTTATTGATGAACACTTTTATGCTGTATTGTACTGTATACGTACTTGCTTCTTCCCCTATACTGCGCGCCACCATACAGTTGGTACATACGTACACACAGCTTCCATATATTGCCCTGCGCTTCCCTTGGTCCATATCTTAGCACTCTAACACATACGCTAACTATGCACAGTCCCTACCCCACACTCGTTTTTTGTCTCCTCTTTTGCTTTCTTGTTTCTTTCCTTTTCTTGTTTCATATCTCATCTCATCTCATCTCACTCGTATCATATCATCTTTTGTCATCGACATTCAGTGTTGTTTTTTTGCTAGCAATAGTATTGGATTATCGATTGGAATAGAATTACATACGTGTAAAAGAGAAATTCTGAAGAAACTGAACGAAAGGGAAGAGTAGAACGTAAAAGTTGAAAAAAAAATATCTCCAAAGAATGTGTCCACTAGCAACAAGCTCATCCAAACTCTCTTTTCCTTCTTTAGTCTGTCTCATCAGTGTGGTATCCCGCCCTCCTCATATGTCCCAGCCTAATTCTAGCAGCATTCAGATCCTTCTCCAACTTGAGAATCTCCACTTGTTGTTCCATCTCTCGTTTCTTGAACTCCAACACAGCCATCTTGGTATAATCTACGTCCTCTTCTTCGACTTGTTTCGAAGCGACAGCCTTGACTTGTCTAACGAGCGCCTTACATGCCTCGGTGACAGCCTTGGCAGCCATTTCGAGCCTTTGCTGAGTCTGAGACATCAAGTTGGCTTTCACACGGGAAGCAGCGACGAGTTGAGCGGTAGCGGCCGCGACCTCATTCGAAGCGACGATAAGTTGCTCGAGAGAATGCGTACCAGACAAGACGCCGTCTGCACTTTCGATGAGGAGGTTGGTGGCGAAAGCCACGGCTTTGGCTGCCGATATGAGACCTTCCGTCCATCGGTTGTTGCGTTTGTAGAATTGTTGAGTCGTGCTGGACCCTTTGCCCTGGGCGACGATTTCTTGTTGAGATTCGGTCGCGGCTTTTATGAGACGAGCAATGGCCTGGGTGATAGCCAGGGCGGATTGGAGGATCGAGTCGTGGACTTGGAGGTCGACGGCACTGAAACGAGAGGTCTCTCGAGGACGGACCATGAGCTCTTGGAGACGTTGAGTCGCAGCCTCGATGGCTTTAGCAGCGCTCATCATTTCTCTCTCAACAATGTCCCCAATGTCTCCATTCGTGCCGGCCAAGTTGGATTTACCCTTGGGTATGAACTTATCAACGTTTTCGGAGAGTTTGGAGAGGGCAGTACGCATATCGCTGTTAAGCTCCATAGCCACAGTTTGGCGTTGATGAGGTTGCAAAATGTCCATCTGGTAGGACTGGGTCTTGGAGAAGAATCGTACTCCGACATCACCAGCCTTCTTGGCAATGTTGATGAGTCTATCAGAGGCATCATCGTCACTGGCCAACCGAGTGATCCCTTTGGTGTTGACCAAAGTCTCCGCGAGCGACTGTGCTAATTCATTTGCGGCCTTGATGACATCGACATGTTCGCCACCCTGCTCTCCAGATAAGTAGAGGTTGTAGATGGTAGCAAACTCGTTGGCATTGTTGGTCGTCTTTTCGATCATCGATAAGGTGTACTCGGGAGTCGAGTTGGGGTTTCCTGTTTGTGTCAAGGATTCCAACTCGTAGATAGACTCGTCGACTTTCTGGAGACACGCCTGCAAAGATGAGTCTAGAAGGACATAAGTATTTTGACTAGAAACAAGATCAATAACACTGACCGATAATAGCATTCAACTTCTTTCGGAAGTCAAGGATGAGGTTATCGATTTGAACATTCGTCGTGTCATTGATCAAACCTCGGTCCTGGAAAAGTATTAGCATCAACTCTCCGGTCATTTCAGCTTCGACCGTACCTGTTCAGCCTCGTCCAGCTGCTTCAAAGTGTTATCAACACTTTCGTTCAAGATCATAATCTCCTGATCTTTCTCTTCACGCAACCTCTCCAGGTCAGCATGGGCTTCGTCCAACTTGCTGAGGAGTTCGTCGATATGATATTGTTTAGACTATCAAGAACATGAGTGAAAAGTACGGAGCTTTCTTAGCAAGTTCAAACATACCCTCAACGAGTCTTCGAGCTCGGACAATTGTCTGTTGTATTTGGACATGACACCAGACACTTCTGAGTTCTTGGCTCGTGACGAGTCCTCAGCGCGCTCATTGGCGAAGTTCAACTCCCGTTTGAGTCGATCCATTTCTTCTTTGTGGGTGGACTTTTGTCTGTCAATGTCGAAGCGAGCACGGTCTCGCTCACGCAACATATCCGCCAGTTCTAAGTTCTTGGCCTTTAGATCACGTTCCATTCTCTCCATCTTGTCAACGACCTCCTGCGCCGAGTTAGCCTTGAGTTGCATCTGTTTGAACTTAGAAAGCATGTCGAGGTGCTCTGTCCGAAGCTGGCTGTAAAGCTTAGCGAGAGCCTCGTATTTGTTGCGCCAAAGCGTGACTTGATCTTGCAGTTGTTTAATCAGGTCATCTTTGGAAGACATCTGAGAACCAACATTAGCGTTCATGGCGGCCAACTCTGATTCCAGAGCTTTGACTCTCTGAATAATTTCGTCAGTGAACAGTAGCAGCAAGACTGACATCGGATACCGACCCGGTCATACTGCTCCAAAAAGATCTGGTCACGCTCGTACTGTCCTCTCATAGCGAGGAGTTGTTGCTCGTACTCGGCGACCTGTTGAGCAGCTTGGTTGTTATACACCTGTTGCTGCTGCATCATGAGTTGTTCCTGCGCAAGACGTTGTGCTTCAGCTTGTTCTCGTTGCCTTCGCTCGAATTCCTCCTGTTGTTGCCTCTCTAGTTCCAGACGTTGCCTCTCCTCCTCCTCTCTGGCTGACCTTAACCTGGCTTGTTGTTCTTCATACTCCTTCAGCATACGCGCCTGTTCGTTGATCGTGTTTGCATCAGGTGTAGGTGCGGCAGGAGGTGGTGCGGGGGATTTTGCAGCAGTTGCCGGTCTAGCAGGTAAGTCAGGCGCATCACCCGTGTCCATGAGATTGGGAGGTTCCTAGAAGTACAATTCAATAACCAGTAAACCAAGTCTTTACAATGCATACTTGGCCCAGCTTAGGAACATTAATGAGTCCAGTAAGATACTTGAGATTAGAACATTCATAATAGAACTTTCGAAGGCTGTAGTGCTGCTGAGCATAGCGCTGGCGAAGGGGTTCAAGAGCATCGGTATCGTTTGTCCCTGAGAAGAAAGGCTTAAAGGTGTGTTAAAACAAGATTAGAAAGATACCCACTTCGGTACATCGCTCTCATCATACTCGTGATAAACCTATAGATACCCCAACTTTCCTTTACGAGAGGAACTAGAGACGAGATTCGGCATTCGTTGTTGGCCGAATGCCTGAAATGCGAAAAGACCATCTTTTGGAAAGACTCAATCTGATCTTGTAAACCCATAAGATCAGAAATTGTCTCGTAGCTACACGTCATCCAGTCAGTGACAACACTGAGTCAAGAATTCAATATGGATAACATACCCTTCGTTGGGGTCATCAATGCCCTTGAGCGTGATGTATTCCTCGTACTCAAAAAGTCCGTTGAACTCTGGCCTGAGCCGGTGAAATCTCAGTTTGGCTAGGATAAATTGAACATATGTTCGGATTAAGGGACTATAGCCTGGTGAAGGACAGTCAGAATCTCCCCTAGAATACACTTCAGAATACGCACCTCTCGACCCATCCTGACCTACTGTCCGTGCGCAAGTTTCAAGCCAAGCTGTCTGCCCATGGGCTTCTTTGATGGTCTAGTGTAGACATTAGTCAAGAGTACTGTAGAATGTAGTTGATTGGCGCACAATTGGATGACCCTCCTGTAACACTTTATGCACTGTGATGAGTGCTTTGAATGTCTGGACTTCATCTGATAGAATAGGTTGGACCCTGAGTCCACTCCAGAACGATATTGACGAATGATAATCCCAGGTGAACACAATGCACTCTGCTGACTGTCAGGACCGTCTACAACATACTGTAGATGATAGGAAACGTACTCCGGACGTGCTTTTGCTTTGGTGCACTCTCATCGGGACTCGTGGCCTTCTTGATGTGCACGACGAGTTCTTGCTCAGCCTTGTCTTTATCTACTGGACGAGTGGGATAGTGAATCTCGTCGTCCATATCGAAACCGCCACCGTGTCGTCGATTCCTGGAATGAAATTAAGGTCCTTGCAGACAATCAAGAAGTTTGAACGTACATGGTTGAGAATGAAGAGCAGTGAGGATGATGACGACGACTGCGCGAATCGGAAAGAGATGTAAAGAGCTTGAGTCAATAAGTCAATAAGGAAACCCGCGCGTGCTTTACCGTCAATGCTCTCCTTCTTCCGCTCTGCGCACTGTAGACACCGCCTCCCTCCATTCAGACCATGGCAACACGCGCAGTCGAGGACATTCTTCTTTAAGAAAGATAAAGCTAATGTTCCTGCACTCTACAAGCCTCGGAAAGAACCATGGATAACCCCGACAATGATTCTTGTAGGCTTTATTCCCTTCTTCACGTTTGGGCTCGGGACCTGGCAACTCTACCGTCTAAAATGGAAGATAAATCTTATTGATGAGCTTGAAGAAAAACTTCAATTACAACCTCTTTCTTTGCCCAGACGAATAAAGTAAGTGACTCTGAATATACGTCCAACTATTTCTAACCGCCGTAGTCTCGACGTTATTCCAGAATTTGTCTTCCGCAAAGTAATCATAAGAGGCAAATGGGACCATGAACACACTATGCTACTGACACCCAGAGTACGTGAAGGCGTGCATGGAGTCCACGTTGTTACACCCCTCAAGCGCGAAAACGGAACAACGGTTCTAGTAGACCGAGGATTTGTCTCGAATGAATTTGTTCAGGACACGAAATTTCAAAAGGACGAGGGCGAAGTTGAGGTTCTGGGAATGCTACGAACGTCACAAAAACGGAACAGCTTCACTCCTGACAATCTCCCCGAAGAAAACAAATGGTTCTGGACCGATGTCGAGAGTATGGCAGAGTATGCAGGTGGGGAAAATGCAAATGTGCAACCGGTATTTGTCGAGCAGATTTTTGGTTAGTAGTAGTTTTTGAACCGCCGTTTATATTTACTGGACTCATACCATTCTAGAGGGACATGCCGGTGACGCTGCCCTTTGCGTTGAGAAAGGTATTCCAATCGGTCGACCTGCCACAGTAGACCTCAGGAATGCGCATCTTTCATATGTGATAACATGGTGCGTGAACAAAATTTACAACATGCCTCCGTTTCACTTCTAGCTAACTGTTCGATAGGTATGGCCTTTCTGCTCTCACAAGTTTCATGTTCGTCCGCGTGCTACTGAAGAGGCGAAAAAGTGGTGTTCGTAGACTACCACGGTACACCTGAACAGAAGTCTACATACTTCGATGTAGAGATTTATGTCCAAATTATGGCTTGCAGGTCGTGCAAACCCGATTTACACCCCACTATACGCAGACCTCAATTGCGCGAAACCAATTGCCAGCTCATCGGCGTCAAAAACAGTGTATACGTGCTTCAAAAATCTGTCATAAACTCGTTAATACTCAGAAGACAACAGAAAAAAAATAGATGGTCAACCTGCCACCGAGGAGCCAAGTACTTCGGCGTAAACCAAGACTGTTGCCTACAAGAGCACCGACGCAAGTAGAAGCTCCCGCTCGAGTCAGGCCGAGATTAAAACTGGAGACGAAAAGGGTTGTTAAAACTGAAGAATTGACAAAGGGTGAATTTACCTATCACCAGGGATGGACCACTTCCTTCCGCCCCAGCTAAAAGATACTTTGGGGGTCGACCGACAAGGAAACGAATAGAAACCTTGTTTTTCATCGAAAACGGCAGCCCCGGGAATGAGCGCGTAAACACTTTTGACCATGTCGGGGGGTCCATACACAAGGGTGGTCCCGGAGTCGATGATAGTTGGAAAGGTTCCTTGTGCAAGGGTATCACCAACATAGACACTAGCCCCGCCGATTTCCCAGAATCCCGGATTGTCATTTACTTGAAGGGAATGGTATTCTATGTCTCCCGTGAAATGTTTCTGGTCGTACCCACCGAGGTACAGTTCCGAACCAGTATTCGCTAAGTAGAGGCCGAAAACTCTGGCCGGAATCGCACCTTGTTGATAGGCGTTGTCGATGAAGGTGTCTCGTCCGATATTTGAGATTGAGGGAAAAGCAAGACCTATAATACTTGATTGCAGTTTGTCGTTATAAACATTGAATCTTTTGCTTTTGAAGAAATAGTACTCACCCGTCGATAGGGTCGCCGTCGAATTGCCGCGAAAGGTTTGTAACAGGAGAGAAATATTGGTTTTGAACTTCGATCCCACCAATATTTACTGAAAGCAGTTTTATGAGGCTGGATAGAGTTGCAATAAGTACCTTAACGAAGCTATACCTGTGTCTCGATATATTGGTCCGGAAACTGTAGACTTATCTCCATAAACAATCTCAAATGCACCTTCTCCTTGAATCTGCATCGAAGTTGGAGAGAGAGAGGCCTCATACTTCCTTTTCGATGCACAGATAGAGCTGTTACATGAGGCTGAAGTCACCCATAGATCGGATGATCCAGCTAGTATGGAAAGGATTCAATTTTTATTATTTATGACACTTTGAGAATTGTGAAACCCACTGTCAACATCGACCAAGAATTTTTGTCCAGGAGTCCCTATCGAGACAAAGCCAGTCCACTCCGAGTCACTATTCTCATCTATCAAAGGTTCTGATTGACGTTCCTTGTACATATATCTAGGAGGGAGTGCAGTATCTCGAACCTAACTTCGGGTATCAAAATGTGTGCTTAAGTTGATGTATTTGGCATACCTTCATCCTACCTTTAGCACGTTGGTGGTAATTATCGATGTTCTGACGATGTTTGTCCTCTAGAATAGTCGCTTGGAGGGCAGCCTTCTCTAGGTTAAATACATTGTCTGTTGTCGTCAGAGACAGTCCTTTACACAGAGGAACGACAGCGAAATTTGCGGCTGAGGAGGCAATGACGACAAAAGTGTGAATAATTACAGCGAGCAGAGTCCATTTTAACGTCATTGTAGGGCAAGAAAGTTCAGGGATGGTACGGGTCCCGCGTTTTATAAGACAGTAGCATTCCCTTGGTCAAGGAAGCAGGAGTGTACTGAGCTATTCGGAACCACATATACGAAGAACGCGGCCATACGAAGGATGCGAATTACAGAGAGGGTGACAGGTGCGTTGCAAGAAGCCCAGGCTAGCCATTTTGGACTGGGTAAGATTTGAACAGTGCTCGAAACACCTCTACTATCTAGCGGCCGTACCAGCTATGAATGAAGTTGACAATGTAGACTAGAAGTAGATGCGAACTTAGTCTTCGAGTTGGAAATGACTATTACTAGGAAACCTGCGGGTTTTGAAGGAAAGCCGATAATTGCACAATGTTGGAATCAGTACTAGTGGCGTTTAGCTCGATGTGCCAATTTGAGCTTGAGCTCGTGGGAATTTTAGGGCAATCTAGTGATCATGTGTCGTTTTAACCATTTTGGTCATTCTCATCATCCAAGCCGGCGTTTCTGGATCTTTCGCGGTCTATGGTCAAAAGGTATCCATGGACATCCTGCCGTCGTATTATGACCGAACAAATGAACAATGTATTGATTGTCATTGCGCCCAATTGACTATCTTTTGTCCTCCAAGTCGATATCCAAGCGCTATTACCATATCTGCAAAACCGCCTCCAAAAAACATATTCGGGCATTGATATCTCCTCGCTTACGTCGTCTCATTGTTCCTCAAATTTCATGTGGCATCGCACTATAAAACCTCGACAAGTAAGAGGTGGAGTTTCATCTCACTCATGAACCACCCGCATTACCCGCATTCCTTCGTGCCCCCTCAATATCTTCCCACTCCGTCGCGGACGTATGAGAATGAGTACTACTTTCCTCCAAGACATCCAGGCTCTGGTTCTTCTATTCAAGATGAGTTCAGCCCCGAATATGCGAATGCCGTGGAGCAGAATACTACCTTCAATCAATATGAAGGTAATGGGAATTTTATTCACTATGCTTTATTGCTGACCCGTGCTGGCTAGAGGAACATACACAGAGACTTCTTCATGTTCGAACTCGTCCAAGGGAGCGTACTCAATCTTCCGGCCCACGCTTTGGAAATAGCAGCCGTTCTGCTTCTTCATATACTTTAGAGCACATGAGCCCTCGAGCTTCCAGAACTCATTCTCCTCATGTTCCAATTTCGGGACATAGCGAACGACTCCCCGAGGTATTTGTTTCGTTCGTCAATCACTCTGTCAACAATGCCGATCCCAATCTATCAGACATATCACGAACCTATGCCATCTACTCCTCCAACTTCCGGTGCGCTTCATTTTTTTACAGCCCAATTTCTCGGCTCATATCATACAGCTTCGGAAGCTCGTATGCGCAAACACAGGTTCTTTCGAGTTAAAGATTCTTTGTCTTTGCCGTACACACAATCTTTGATGCGCAGTCCCACTGCGAACAAAAAATTACCACCACCCCTTCAACTTGCTGGATCTCGACCTTATGGTCACGATGTCGGAGCCATCCCAATTAATGCCGTCTCTTCCACTGCTCCGCCTGCAAGGACCGCAGGATCTTCGGGTGCTCCTTCAATAGCACTATCCAAGGCGTCTTACCCCGGTGTTCCCTCGTCTTTGTCAAATAGGTCCTACTCAAACAGTCCGAAGCAACTTGCCCCTCTGCCCAGGTATGACCCCTTTTCCAGGCCTCGAGCGGATTCTATGTCCTCTGTGATTGAGAGTCCCGTTGACGACTTTGATTCGGACTCGGACGATGATGCGACGCCTACCACGCCCAATACTCGTATGAAACGACAAACGACTGTTGACAATATTCATGCTCGAGTTAACTACCAGGCAAGAATTCTGGGAATGGGGACACAGCTCTAATTCATAAAGAAATTTTGCCTGCCTGTTCATTTAAGTGGGCATTTATCAAAACAATCTAGAGTACTGTGTAATAGTGTAATTCATGACATGTATGTATACTTCACAATACACGAATTCGAAGTGATGTTGACCGCTTGAGAACATGAAGAGTTGACAATTTCACGTGGCATCACTTCCGGCAGCGGCCTTACATACTCGAAGTACTCCCTTTATTCCATACTCTGGGGCTGGTGCTGTCGCTGCAGCTGTCTATACCAGCCCAAATATGTCTGGTGCCAATGCATCAGACTCAGATTCTGTGCCTAGCAAGACGAAACGTTATTCCCACTCTGTCGCCAATACCACCGCTTCTAGTCCTCGTTCACGCATTCATTTTCCAGCTGAACCTCGCATGCCTTCACGTATTTTGAGACCGGCAGACGCAATACCTTCGCTGGATGGAACAACTGTAGCATCTCTTGGCCGTCAGATACCACATTCTATTGACAACATTAGCAAGAGCTCCAGACGACGAGTGGTTTCAGTGGATAGCCGAAACACATACTCCAATCCTGCACGGGCGAAGAGAGTCACTAGTTTTACTTCCTCAAAACTGTCCAATGTGGATCCAGAGACTGGCGAGTGGGGCTTGAATGCATTTTCGGATGAATACGATCTCTGTGAGCATACAACTGAAATTGGACGCGCTAAGTAACATCATTCTCATCACATTCTCCATTTAGCCCAAGAAGGTGAGTTTCTTCGTTGGACCTCAAATTCGGTTCTTTCCCAATACTTCTCCAGATACCAAGATTCTTCAAGATATCAACAGAGCCGTTAAACTGAAAGCAAGACGAGATGCACGTCTCAAAGCTGGTCTCCCTTCACCCTTGATAGCAAAGCGAGTTGACCCCAGTTCTGCATCCTCTCACTCATCCACCCCTCTCTATCCTATTACTGCTTCACCACCTGCGACTTTCGGTCCGAATGCTAATAGTTCAGACATCGATTTTAGCCCTTCGACTGGTGCAACACCGACCATAGCGAAATTACCTTTGCACCCTGTTCCAACCTCTCATGATGATGGTCACACATTGGACTGGTCCAATCATTCTTGGGAGGACGAGAAAGATAAACGATGGTCATTGTCGACCTCGAAACGAAAAGGGAAGGAAAAGGAGGTATCTGTTGACCCTTCAGAGATCTTGAAACAAGAAGCTGTTCATGATGGTAAGTGTGTTTCCTTTCTTCGAATTCTCTAAACTATCTAACAGTCAGTAGCAAAACTGGGTCAACTGTCTATAACGGTCTCCCAGCACACGTTACGGAAAGCCGACATCACGAGGAATCAGCTCGGCCGACGATATAATTTGATCTATGGACAACAGTCGTCTGGTTCGAAAGACTTCAATCTCCTAAAAGCAGCCAAGTGGTATGGGGAACAAGGCAATCTGGTAAAAGCGTCATTGGAAAGCGCAGAACCGTTTACTTGGTTGAAACATTTCGAGAAACAAAATTCTCATGTTCAGGATAGAATTCCCTGGCATCTCTCCGCCCTAGTGATGGAGGAATTCCTAACTGCGACCAGCTCGTCGCCCAACTCAGTGCTGAGAATCGACGAAAGTTCTCGAGCGCAGGGATCGTCGCCCGATTTGTCTCCTAGTCCAAGTATACACAATTCTGGAATACCGCCTTCGTCCCGAACATCATCCCGTTTCTCACTAGGGCCTTCACTCACGAAACATATCTCTGCAGAGGGCAGGATATCGTTTGAACCTCATCTGGAGCCCGTACGAACTTCATTGGAATCTCGTCGTAGTGTGGAATCGGTTTTCAGCAGTTTGGTCAGCGCTTCTTCCGCGCAAAATCGTGCAGCGGCAAACGCTCTTCCTTCCCCAGCGAGCAGCAGGATACATCTGCGTGACGGGATTCGAAAGCGACTGCCTCATGATAGTGATGATGCTTCCTCTACCAGGAATTCTGTTGTGATTGATCCTTCGGACGACAATGGGGAACGCATTGCAAGTTCGGATGCTCCCGTGGATCTTCTCCAACATCCATCTAGGTCACAACCTGGTACAGCGACATCGTCTAGAAAAGCTACAGAACATTCTAGTCCGCTAGACGACATCCCCAGTGTGACTATTCATGATGTAGGATCTAGTGAAGTCCTCGTTAATCCCTCTCATGCCAAAGGTCGTAATACGCTGCATATTTCTATTCCTTCCGAAGACCGCATCGACCTGGAGCTTGAACTCGAGCGCCGAAGGGAGGCTGAAGAAGCTGAGCTGGAACAAGAATATCACCGGAAATTACAGCAAGTCATGTTTCTCTTTTCTTACTATCTCTTTTTTTCACATTGCATTCCAGAGTACTCGAAAATGCCTACGGTCAAAATATGGCGGCTCGGCACATGCTAAATCGTATTGCGATCGGTGTGAGAGAATATGAAAAAGGGCAGTCGAAGCTGATGAGCATTGCCGGTCTCTCGTACGAAGGACTGTCTCGAGATCTCATGGAGGCTTTCAGCCACGATCCCGCCATCATTCTTGGACATACCAAACGGAGTACAGGTTACCAAGCTGTGGAAGATATTCACTTTCGTCTACAGCGACAACGCGAAATTCTTCAGGAGTTTGTCCGAAATGGTGGCAACAATAACGGTACAACACTTCCAAAGGACATTTTCGAGGATCCTTTATCTAGACTAAAGCAGTCGTTGGAAGCTCTAGAGGGTGAACTGGGAGTCATCAGCGAACGCGCGAAAGAAGTCACAGAGGTCTTGAAGAGTACTCAAAGTATCCATGCGTCAGTGAAGGCTGAATACAATGAAACACTGGCTCATACATCAGTTATTTACCCGGAAGTAAGTGTCGGGTGTATCATTTTGTATTCCTCTCAAAGAATTCAACTCTTTTCTAGCTGTCAAATATCGTCGCTCTGGAAGAGAACTACAGGGATCAGTACCAACGTTTCTGGGAAATTGGTATGGATATGTTGACTCTGGTCTTGGATAGAATCACTCCGTTTTGGAGAACGTATGGCAAGACAATTGGATACGACGTCCAGGACTTCCTTATTATACCACTCTATCGTAACGAATTTACTGGGGAGGCCAAACACTATCCTATTACACGGCTCCCTTCACGCTCCTTCCGTCATTGGGTTCTCTTGATTCTGTTCTTTTTCGGATGCGGCACACTCCTTTATTTTCAGGCATCGACTGCTTGGTTCAGTTCCCTTCACTTTGGGTCGTCAGTGGAGTGGGTCGACCCTCCTGCCCTTCGTTTCCTTGCATTTCCCATTTGGGGTTTCATTGTTTTCGTCCAATGGATTACCGTTCTTGTGGAATTTTCGGTCGTTTTACTTCAAATAGGTACCGTTTTTTGGTGGATTGGTTGGTACATTGGTTTGTTGCATTGAGGTTTGGCGTCAACATTTATTGGTAATTATGTGCATTATTTATCTGGGACTTCTCTTGCTTTCCACTCGCTGTTTTGGTCTCCACATTACTCGTACATAATACAACAGTACTACATATTAGATACAGATACAGGCAATATACATTATTAGGTATTCTTTGCAGATCCAGAACAACTGACACAGACATCTAGTTATCAGCCTGCAGCAGGTGCAGGTGCCTGTGTCATGGGTGCTGTTACTGTCGTCGTCGCCGTCGACAGAGTTGCGTTAGGTGTAGAAAGGACAGGTGATGCATATACCTTGGGAACATAAGATGCGGTACTACCTTGCATCTGAGGGATATCAGGATTTGCTTTCCCTGCCTCGACACATGGTCGACAAAAGCCTAGAAACGGTTGAGAAACAATAACATTCAAAGGAGGGAATAACTCACGTCCACCGAGCATCAAAGGGACATCGGCTTGGTTACAAGTCAAGCACCTTATTTGAACGGCAGTGGCCTTGGATTTAGATTGCCTGGGTCTTTTGGGGGACATTGATGGTGTCGTGTCGTTGTTTCCGCCTTCAGTAGCAGCTTTCCCATCTGTAGATTTCTTCCGTGATGGTGCTGTAACGTCGGAAGGCTTTTTCTGTGAAGGTCTCCGTCTAGGGCGTGATGAACCAGAAGAGAGGGAAGGTTTGATTGACTTCATAGTGTATGGTAGTGCAGTAGCCTAAACAGCTGAATGAGTCATTGCTCAGACTGGAATGGATTACTGTGCTCACTGCTTGTAGTTGGTCTAGTAAGAGGCTGTCTGGTAACCTGTATGCAAGATACGATGAAGGTCTCGTCTTCTGAAGTGGTTTTTCATTAATGAACAAGGATTTTTCTAAACAAGAAATGTACGTTGTACTAACAAGTTTGCTCAACGTCTCGAGATTGTCCCGGTTTTTCTGCTCACCGCCCACCCAGCGCAGTAAAGTATCCCATACTACCATTGGTGCTTTATTGAATTTAAGTATCAAAAGTTGAGGTTCAGTACCGGATGACTGTGCCGAAGGTTCTCCATTTGAAGGTGATTTATTAAGAGTTGTATGACAGGTTAAGGTTATATCACAAGCAGCCTGAACACCTGTAGAGGAGTCATCGGTGACATGCTCGCAACTACTTGTTCCTCGAGGGAAAATCCAGCGTTCATGTGAAGTTTCCTTAAATTCTATCACCAAATCAAACTCCCTTGGTGGTACAGCGCTAGCACTTGTTGTCGCATACGGATAGGTTGACGGGCCATATGATGCAGAAACTTGGGGACTGGTTGCCAGAGACTGAATTAATAGACCCAATGTCTTCAATTGATCGGACGAGGCTTTCCCGGCGGCAGCGACTTGAAGAAGATTAGCAAGGGTGGGGTTGGAAGCAGCAGCGTTATTGACATGATTGATCAAGGTCGGGGTAATCATAGTCACAGGAGTAATAGATGATATGAGTGGCGACGAGGCAGTTCCTGAGGATGAAGAACCCGACGCAGTAGATGTATGTGCTGCGGCAGTTCCAGCAGACCATTGAGAAGACGAAGGCTGGACGGGTACAGGAGTATAATGGGCTTCGTAGAATGCAGTATCACAGAAGATGTGTGGGCCTATTTCCAGATCACATTTACCGCGAGCGTGGATTGTATGAGCAGGCAAGGAAGTATTTTCTGTAACTTTTCCTCTGGCACCCTTGCCAGAAAGCTTGATGAGATTGGATGAAAGCCATTTTTCACGGGCTGAAGCGTCAAAAGGTAAATTTCTGAGTCAGTCCGGTACTGAAAGGGCACTCACATTGTTTAAGGACGTATGAGAGCACGGAGCTACAAAGATCGAGTCGGTTACATGCGGATCGAGTCAGAGTGTGCGCCAAATCACATTTACCTTGTGGAAATATCGTGAAGATCGCTATCTTGGTTCTCTTCAAGCTCCCAGTCTGGTTTGGGTCCAACTCGAAGCTCGATATCTGCCCGACTCATTGTCTGCAGTGAACTGTGGAAGTCGGAAACGCGACCTGAATTTGACTTTGTTTTGCAGAGTTCATACATAATCTTATCTGGATCTGACCTACCATTTTTTATTTTTACTCTTCCTCGTCGACCACGATGAGTAGTCGCGTTCGTGAGTACTTTCCTGTGAATCTTGCGTTCATATCAAGACTTTGAAATCGTAGAAAAAGGCAGTACCATTTTCAAGCCTTTGTCCAAGCAAAGGGCTCGTTCTGCCAATACTACTCCAAATCCAAGTCTATCTCGCACCAGTTCCTCAAATGTTGATCAGACTCTCCCTCTTTCTACGATCTCTTCCTCTTCGGGCCCGCTTTCTCAACCTATTCTAAACACGTCAAGTTCAGCTTCGGCTTCTCCGAATCTATCTTTCAATCCCCACAGAGCTCCTCCGGTAATATCTACATCCTCTACATCTGCATCCCCTTCTGTAAAAACCTCTACGTCTTCCGCTACGTTCGTAGCATCTTCTAATTCAATATCCAACCCACGTCCGTCCGCGCCTCCCACTGTCACCACTCCTCAAGTTCCCTCGACTATTGCGACTCCTATTTCAATACCCGCTGTAATAGCCATTCCTTCCGGACCGCCATCCCTTCCTGAATCTGCCAGGCATCCGCCAGTAATAAACCAGACTCCAGGACAATCCTCTTCTCACAACGACCCGCCTGCAACTTCGGGTTCGCAAATCCTGATCGAGTCGACCAATAGTGATGACATTAGGGTAGCTCCGGATAGTATAGAAAGTATTTCTGCACTGGCATCCAGGAAGAAGAAAACTGCCGATACATCCAGGAAAGAAACGAAACGCGCGAAAAGCACACAGAAGGATCAGGATGATGCCCAGGACTCAGGGGAGGCAGGACGACCGAAACGAAAGAGGAACAAGCATTCAGAAAGTAACGATGACGGCGACGAATCGGAAGATTCACCCTCACTCAAGAAACGTAGAGGATCGACTGAAAAGAAGGGAAGAGGACGTAGGGGACGGTCATCTTCTACTCCCGCATTTGACCCTCACGCGGAACGAGGAGAGGACATTGATCCCACCGTTGTCACTATGGCTGCACTTTGTGAGGATACAGGTCAGGGACGTATAAGCAGCAAAGCCGCCGAGATCATGAACAATCATGCTTCTTGGAAAGCAAGTAATAGGGAGAGACGAGCTAGGATGAAAGCGGCAATGGAAAGGAAAAAGTATGGATTACCGGAAGAAGAGGAAAGGCCTGCAGAGACGTCCGATCCTACGACAACAACCGAAACGGCGCCTCCGGCTTCTGCGTCGACCTCTGCAAGCTCAGAAGCCCCCCAGATGTCGCAGTCTGAAAGTGATCCCAATGGTTTTGACTACTCGCAAAATCTCACAGCCAGTCGCTACAATGTCCAAGTTCGCATCGGGCCCAATGGGGAGACTATCATTGACGAAGAGTCTCTTGTCGTGGATCGCGTAGAGGAGGAGGACACGTCGAATTATACGCACGTCGTTGAATCTGATACCACCAAGTTTGTCAATTCTGGCACTTACGGAAAACGGTTCCGAGGATCTCGATGGAGTGCGGAGGAAACCGAACTTTTTTACGATGTATGCGTGTCTTTTGTTCTTTTGGTCCATTCCAATATCTGAAGCACATGTTTCTAGGCGCTTGCACAGTACGGCGAAAATTACGAGCTCATATCTTATGTCTTGCCTGGACGCGATCGCAAGGCTTGCAAAAACAAATTCAAGGCTGAAGATAAGAAGAATCCAGGAAGGATCAATCAATGTCTAAATAACAGCATACCTGTCGGTGAGTGTCTTCGCAGTTCTTCAAAAACCATCTCTGACCCACAATTTTTTTTCAGACATGGCCACCCTTTCTCGTATGACAGGCAAAGACTTTTCTGGGCCTACCCCTGTCATCACCGCACCTACACCTGTGCCCGTTCCGGTTCCTCAATCTGTAACTGAAGCACCGGAATCGTCTAGCGAAAACCAGAAGAGACCTCCAAGTCCTGCCACCCAAAAGACCCGTAAACGTAGCCGAAGTCGTACAGCAGCTGTCGAGGAAGGTATACAAATCATCGGAGATATAGATGGTTTCGAGCCATAGTTGCACTTGCCAACCAAAAGCAAAAGTTAAAATATCTTGGTTATGATACATGACCTCTTCCTGTTGTCAGTCAAGGTGAAAAGCAGTATCGTTATTGACTGTAATATTACTGTGTATATCGTTTTTGTAGCATCTATTCAAATAATTGTTTAAATGATTATCCCTGTACAGTCAGTGTCTCCTTGAAATCGATTTCAAAACCTCTGGAATGGACTTCAAGTGCTATTTGTTCAAATCAGTTCAAGGACAAATCACGATTTCTGACGCGGACGTCTCACCCTTTTCATGGAACACAAAAATCCGGATATCGTCGAGCCTGAGGTCGGTATTGTTGCACTAGCAGACTCCATCTCGTGATCGCGTTCCCTCTGATCATCTCTAGACTCGCCTTCATTACAGTCTAGTAGTGTACAGGGCGCAGCATAATCAAAGTCCGCAAGGTACTATTAAAAAACTTCAGTGGGATGGGTGGCGCACACGCCGATCAAGGGCTCAAAGACTCGCGCATGCGCACCGATGACTCCATACCATAATAGATTCGATTATCGTCATCCTCTAAATCAACAAACTGACAAATAGGGAGAAAATTTATATAATACTCTGAACATGTTTTGCGCATTTGATAAGTTGCGACTTACACGAGAGCGTTTACAGGTTCTGAAAACGTACGAAGGCCATCGTTCGATATAAGGGTGCTGGATGTGATCGTTCTGTCTTATGAAGGCTTCCTCGAGAACAAGTTGAAAAGAGGGGAGGTAGGGTTCTTTGCGAACGTGTCGAGCCCTAGGTCGTGGGGTGACGGGCATTGCCAGTAGTGGCGCCTGCACTGACAAACGGACTCGGAGGTACAGGGGGGATATGAAAGGACAAAGTCACTAGACTCTGTGTTTCTTTTAAAGAGGTCGCTAGACGGCGGGGAGAGTGTCAGACTTGGAATGTGTATTCTGTGAAGAGAAGCAAGGAACAATGTGAAAAAAGGATAGAGCTAAAATTGATGAGCGGGAGAAAAAAAGAACGTTATGCTTCCATTTCGTTCTTCAGCGCGTCAGTTATAACACTGCGATTTTCGACACCAGAAGAGACGGAACGATGGGAATATTCACCACATCTTGGTTACATAAAGATCCAATCACTTTTGTGTAGTGCTTGGGAAATGGAGAAAGGTCAAAGAGTGTCTTTTCAACGGCGTTGACACCACCGCGGAAAGAAGATGGATAGTTGTTTCTCTCTACAAACCTCATTTGGAACACGAAATCAATGAGCTCGACGATTGAAACCTTCTTTCAGGTCCAGATCTGCACTGTCTGGCAGTGCGAACGCAGATATCGCCTCATCGGGAAACATTGAATTCTCATTGGGCTAGGCACCATGGGGACACGCCGTAATTCCCTGAAGAATCATGCATCATGAGCAGGCTGAGGTATGTCGAACTCGAATGCGGCAGCTGTGGGAAAACTTCACACTTTTGGACTTCTCTAACCAGTGCTATTCGCCGACAACATGCTGGAAAGATTGATTATTTCATTTTCAACTCTACTCACCTTAAATTCCTCTGATTCTCTGGTCGACAGGCTGTTTGCCGCCTTGCAAGCTTGTTGCGAGCCACTGACTACTGAAAGCAACTTAGCCCTGGCCATCGCCTTCGGTCGATGCTCGATATTGAATGATGCAACTGAAGATCGATCATCGAATTGCAGGTCCATCCACTGACGCGTGACGTCACTACAGAAGACTCTCGCAAGTCTCAAGACGAACCGTCATGTCCTCCAAAGTTGTCGTTTGTGGTGCTGGCTTTCTGGGCAAGTAGTTGCTGTATTCAAAGGCGTGCCAATTTCAAGCTCAATTCACGCGTTTAGGATCCCATATCGCTCGTGTTTTGGCTTGCGCTACAAACCCAATAAGAAATGTCCAAATCGCTTCTCGAAGTCCGACAAAGTTGTACCAAAAGTTGAGCGAGACTGTTCCAGTCCCGGAACGATTGTTGCCACCCGCTTCGGTGGATATAACTAAGCCCGAATCCCTTCAACCCGTCTTCAAAGATGCCTCCGTGGTCGTGTCTTTGGTCGGAATCATGCACGGTACTCCCCAAGATTTCGAACAAATTCAATGGAAGGGAGCCTCAAATGTCGCAGAAGCAGCAAAAGCCGCAGGTGCAAAATTGATTCATATAAGCGCCATAGGCACAGATGCGAACAGCACGATACCTTATGCCAGAACCAAAGCCCTAGGAGAAGCCTCTGCTCTCGAACACTGTCCTGATGCAACTATCATTCGCCCCAGTATTGTCTTTGGACCGGAAGATGACTTCTTTAACGTGAGCGCCAGTCCGCCTTACCTCACTATTCTGCCTAGTTCCGACTCGTTCATTCAATTGCAGCGTTTCTCAAAACTGTCTCGATACCTTCCCTTTTTACCCGTCTTCGGCGGAGGTACAGCCAGTTTTCAGCCAGTTTACGTTGGTGACATTGCTCGTGCCATCGAGATTGTGGCAAGGAAGGACCCAGAAATTGAGAAGATTGTATCAGGGCAAATTCTCGAAGCTGGCGGACCTGACAGTAAGTTTTTAGAACGTTTTATGCGTCATAGGCGATAGTTTGAATCCATCTCCGTAGTTCTGACCTATCGAGAAGTAATGGAGACTGTTCTGAAATACAATAACCGTTGGCGCCCGATCATCTCTTTACCTTTTTGGATAGGAATGTTACAAGGTACCGTGATGGAGAGACTTCCGATAAATCTTTTCACTGTGACTAGGGCTCAAGTAAGTCCCCTGAGTCCCTGACGACCTTTACTATCATGTCTGTTCTGATCCAACTCGTGTTTTAGGTCGAGCAGCTCAAATCGGATAATGTTGTGACCCGGGTTAATGGCGACGCGTTTCCTTTCAAAACCCTCGTTGAGAAATATTCAGGGAGTGGACCGCTGAAATCTGTCCATGAGATTTTACCCCAGTATTTTCATTAGCATGTAGTCATTCTAGCAATTTCTTCTATGACATCGCAGGACCTCACTTGATTGTGTGTATATCAATATATGTAGCGATTCATTTGAGCCTACTTAGGTGGTTTGACACGGTAAAGAGAGTCATTCAAGTCGCGCGCGTTCAGAGTTTTGTCGCGACTTTTCCACGGCTTCTTTTTCTGAACTCATACTATTATCATGCTAATTTTGCCCGGTAACTCTTGAAAGATGTCCAATAATCCTCTTACTTTCAATCGTAAGTAGATACTCCCAGAAATCAGCTCTTTGAGAAAAAGCTGCTTGAACCTATTGCCCTTCCCATAGAAACCGTTCGAGGAATCAGCGAATTCAGTAAGTCATACCGATATATGTAGAATGTCAGTTACTCAGATTTCGACCATGAAATACTTTCACTAGTCGAAGTTGCAATCCATACTATACTCTACGTGAGACAAGTCTATCCCGCAGAGATATTCGTTCGTCGTAAGAAATACGACACGCCTGTTTTCCAATCCCGACATCCTGCTCTGAACGAATATATTTCTGGTGCTGTGAAAGCTATCGCGGATGAGATGGTTACTGTGCGTTGTTTTTTTTTCTTTACTATCATAAATTAGTTTTACATTTTTTTTTCTTTTTTTGCAATGGGGTGGAAATAACACGGTTTGTCTTTCTGTATGAACAGGGAAACGTCGATAAAGTCATCGTGGTCATCAAAGACAAAGCGGACGTCGCTCTTGAGAGATTCATTTTCTCGGTCAAAACGATGATTCAAGTAGAAAACTTCGACAAAGATACAAGGTACCTTTTTCATGATCATCCAATAATCATTGAGTACTATATCGAAACTGATGGATCTCCAACAGCGTAGAGGACGCGATGACGCCTCTGTCTCTCGGACAATACTTTCGCTCGTTTCTCGTTAAACTTTGTATGATTGAGGCACAGCTTGGACAGATGCATCTAGGAGGTCAGTTAAATTGACATGAAAACACTTGTCCTTTTCGTGATGATAGATGACTTTTCAATAGAGGACGTATCGTTCGCGATTGTGATTGAACTCAAGGATGATAAGGCTCCGACTGCTTCAGTGAGCAAAAAGGTATTAGAACTGCTCAGTTTTATAATATCAGAATAGATATATGTGTATCTAAAGCGTCAAAACAGGACCCTCCACCTTGGATGCCTACCAATGGACAGCACACAACATCAGGAGCTGGAGAAGACGCAGAGCTACACATGATAAGAGCCGTGAACACAGGAATCATCGATGTAAGCAACCGCGACTCTTCAAGGTTTGATTTGACTGTGCTCAGCTCTCGCATCATATAGCTGTCCCTTGTTGTTCAAGAGTCCGACGTGAAACTTCAACGAGAAAGAGAAAAAGCCAATTCATGAAGAACTACATGATATGTATCAATTATTGAAGCTTAGGGAAGCCTCCGGGTTGTATGCTACACTCTGGCAAATAGTAAATGCCTAGATCACTATACGTCCACGCGAATCCGTTGAATGAGTGGTATTATCCTCTCCCATTCCTCCATTGCCTGAGTTGACAATTTAAATCGAGTCTCAATTGAGTCAGAGAGATAAGCTTACAGCTTTGTAGAATTCAATCTGTCCATCGGCCAAGTTACCCAACATCTCCTTCATCTCCGTTTCCTTTGCGTGTTGGAATATGGTTTGTTCTCTAAGAGTTTCGTCGCTGAAAGCGTCAGAGGTCTCATGGGCAGTTGTCACAGCATCTTGAAGCTGAGATAACATGTCATAAATAACCAATCAGGAAAAGCACAAGTGATGAAGACTTACTTCCTTGATCTTCACGTCCAGTTTCCTCATCTTTTCCACACGACTCCTATCGTCATCGGCGCCCCTTATCGCATCAACTCTGTCTCTCAAATAAGCCCCAAGTCCCAGACCACTACTACCGGCATGTCCACTGATGACTGCGGCTAGCCTGTCGCGTTCAGCAGTAACACCTGAGAGGTAATCTGATAGTTCTTCAAAATCCAGTTGCTTCTGATCTCGGAGTTTCAATACTGCTCTGTTGGCGTGCGAATACGTCAGAAGGGAATGAAGGTGGGTGAGGAAGGGATCAGTCGTAGTCTGAGTCTACAGCAATATTAGCCCCTTGAACTTCATTCGCGCTATAAATAGAAAACGTACCGTGTGCCGAAGCAAAGCGGAGAACTCTAGCAGAGTATTAGAGAAATGATTCAAGGGGTCCGTTATACCTGATTCCAAGAATCCTAGACCTTGGACAGCGACTGCCAAATCATGGTAATCTGCAGTTAGGTCTTCACCGGATTCCGGGTCACCGTCTTATTTAGTCTTAGATATTCGTACGAGGATGACACGAGAGAGTCAACAGTAAGAACTCACCACTTGTTCTGTTTCTTGATCTTGTCCAAAGGCGTTCGGACAGAGTCAGGCCTTCTTCGAACTTGTCCACGGCTTCGCGCATGTCAAGGAATCTTTCGTCGGGCTTGCGCACACGGGAAAACGCATTGAGGAGAGTGTCGGTTATGTTGTCGACGAGTCCCGAAGAAGGTTCTGGACCGGGGGGGTGTGCAACATGTTGATGCATATGTACATGCTGTATACACAGTATCAGCACTGATGAGACTAACTCTCCAAGAGCATACTGACCCATTCGGTCGACTCAAAGAAAGCACGGACGAGGGTACTGCGTTGGAGTGTCGGATGTCGCGATATCCGCTGTAAGAACCGATGAAGACTACGAAGACATCATTGGTGAGCTGGCTGGAACTTAGGTCGAAATACTCACTCAAGCCTGCGACGTTCCATGAATTCAGGACTGAAACGATCCCCAGTGATGTACTCTGCAATGGATCGCGTTTGCTCAGCAGATGTATATGAAGCCAGTGGCAAATACAACATACCTAGTCGGTGTTTGCCTGGCAATACAGGAACCACGCATGCTGGGAAATCCTTCACTAGGTGGTCTCGTAGAAACACAAAGTCTTGGAATCGTCTTCGAGAAGAGGGATTAGGAGTAGAGAATATTGGTAGGTTTGTCTATTCATTTCAAGTTATACATTAACAACATCGAGTTTGACAAGGATCAACGCACTTTTGCGGACACCAAGTAAGAAACATAGGCGTCCTTTGTCTCGGCCAGTTCTTTCACCGGGTCTCTGACTGAGGTAATGAGATACCCCTCCCACTTTGGATCGTGAGGACCTGCTTCGCTACTGCCGGCTGTACTTTGTCTGAATCCAGGGCCTGAGGACGGAGTTGGGTTGACCTGATAGATAGGGTCTGCCGGGGAGTCCCAGGTTACACTGTCGAAAACGTCTTCATCATCGCCGAGCATAGCACAAGCGTGAGCAAGAGTGAAAGCTGCGCGGTTTCGATTTGGTAATCACACGTATACACTTTTCTTCCATGACGCCCCCTGGCCAATTTCTAGCCTTTTGGCTGCTGGCTTCTTTCTTTTCTGTTTTCTCCTATGCATACGAAGTGGGTATTGAGGACAAAGGTGAGGTTAAGTGCTCCGCCCGGAAATATTTCCTGATAGCGCCCTAGACTACGCGCGGCAAATATGCAGCGGCATGTGGGGGAACGACAAGACGTATATCAATGGTAGCTTCTATCCTTCACAAAATGAAGACCTCTTCTTATGAGTTATCCAAGTTACATTCGATCCATCCTCACAAGGCCAGGTGGCCATGGTCATTTATGAGTGGTCAGATGCCCCGTATTTAGGGAAAATTACTTCGATGACCGACGAATATATCCCTGTGAGTACTAGTAGCTCTCAAGTTCAGTCTTTAATACACCGGGACTCAAAATAGCCGCAGAAAACCTATGTATGTACCTCGAGAGCAGTAACTTCAGGATTCTGTACACAAGAAGAACTTGGGAGATTCATCATAGACCTGCCTGCTGGTACAACTCTCAATGATACAACTTTCTGGTCTGCTCCAGTACAACTCTCCAACAGTTCTACAACCTCTGTAAGAGAGGATGTCTCTTCAAGTGGTTTCTGGAACAACCCGGAAGGCAATCCCACTCCTCCCACAGACGAATATACTTCGCCCTGGCGGCGAGATTCACATTTCCTGTCGAACAGAGACCAGGTCAACCCCAGTCCGACAGGTGTTCTTGTCTATACCGAACCCATTCAGTATCTTGTCCGACGTACAGGTTACTACTGCGTCGGTACGCCGCGTGGTTTTACTCTTCGATTTACTTGGTTAACAAAGATGACATAGCTATCTTACCGCTTACTCTCCAGAGCTCTGAAGAAGGACAGGAGGACACTGATGCTCATCCTCCTTACAGTGGTGCCGTTTTTTTCCGAAACAAGTTTGATGGAAGATTACCTGCTACTGATTATCCCAAGGTTAATGTAAGTCTCGAACCACATTCCGAAATTTGAACGTACTCAGCGAAGTTTCACTAGTTCTATCTTGCCATGTTCATCGTGTACGCTACTTTAGCGGCAGCTTGGGGATGGCTTTGCTATCAGAATTCTCAAGATCTCTTACCTCTTCAGGTAAGTGTCCATCTCGGTGCCGAGCCAACTTAACTGATTCTTTTTCTTAGTATTACTTATCTGGACTGGTAGGACTTCTAGTCATCGAAATGGTAGCGAATTGGGGTGAGTCCTCATTGCTTATTTCAGTTCCCTTGTCCTGATATGTAACTAGCCTACTACCGATACCTCAACGCTCACGGCAGAAGCACAGCATCCACTGTATTTCTCATCGTTGGTACGTCAGCTCAACCCGTTCTCAGTGGAGCCTAATAATCACATTATCTGATCCCGGCATCTGCAGTCGCTATTCTTGACGCTGGTCGTAATTCCATGTCGTTCTTTATGCTACTCGTTGTCTCTCTTGGATTGAGCGTCGTCAAAGAATCTCTGGGACGTACTATGCTCAAATGTCAGATACTTGCCGGTGCTCATTTCATCTTTGGAAGTGAGTTGCATCTGTCATCAATTACCGTCTATTGTGTACTGAAATCCTGACCAGTTCTATACGCCGTCGGCATTGTCGAACTTGAACTGGAGTCCACCTCGGCTCTGGTTCTACTACTTTTCGTCATCCCTCTTGCTTTCACTCTGAGTGGCTTCTTGTTGTGGATTATGTATTCATTGAACGGTAAGTCAGTTTGACTGTGCCTCTGAGTGAACTGAACACTTATCCAATCACCATTCAAGCTACCATCGCGCAACTGCGTGCTAGGAAGCAGAGATACAAACTTTCCATGTTCGAAAAATTACATAAAATCCTCATGTTCACCGTGCTGGTCATCGCAATCTTCTTTGTCGTCTCATCCTTTTCATTCTCTGGTCGTCTCGCTGAAGGTGTTTCCTACTTTCCAAGTTGTCCCACCATTTCTCCAATTCTAAACATTATTTCTTAGATTATGCTGCGAAATCGTGGAAAGTTCGATGGTGGCTGCTCGATGGCTGGCTAGCCTTGCTTTATTTGTTCTCTTTCAGCATGATTGCCTATCTCTGGCGTCCGTCACCAAACAACGCAAGATATGTCCATTCTTCATCTTACCTTTTTCCTGATGCACTTACCTTTCCCTTGTGATGTTCACATTAGCTATGTTCGATGAAATTGCCCAAGATGAAGAAGACGCAGAAGACTATGACCTCGAAGCTCTAGAAAACCGAACTAGAACACGGGAAGATGACGAAGCCACCTTGGTTGGTGGTCGACGAGAACCCGGTGGCCTAGCCGAGGACAGCGTTGTCTTCGAGATAGGGGATGATGACGATGATCATTCCCCAGTAACTGCCAAATCGCGCCAGAGCGAGCGCCTTTCTGGTGAGCACGCAGAAGAGGAACGCAGAGGGCTCATGAACGGGGATGGACGTGACAGATCGGATTAGGCTCATGCCTCAAAAAGTTTCTCTGGTAAATATTTATTCCTTGCTTGTGCTCTGGGACCTTTTCGTTGTAGGGGAGCCTCGATCTCATAACCTAGTCACTCTTTCATGCATATCTATGCGTGTTTTAGCATAAAATGTACATTATAGTACAATACATAGATGACGATGATGTTAATTAATCTCGTATGCGTCCGGAGGAAACTGTGTAGAGTCGAGCCGCAATATTCATACTGAGCAGTTCCTGGAAGGAGGATAAGTTGGGATAGAAAAATGAGGATGCCAGAAAGCGCACCTGGAATAGTAGTTTTGCTGCGTAGGGGATGTAAAGTTGCGATACCGCTGTCTTATTTCTACAAGCACGACACTCAAAGTTTTGTTTTTTCAAGTTGGCAATGGCAGTCAATCCGCAACTGTCCGTGTAACGATGATAAGCCATCAAATAGTACGAGGAGAATCAAAGACTTACATATCACAAACATGTAACCGGTAGGCATCACTAGCCTCAAATAACCTTTCCTTGAGGAAACCAGCAATTCCATGCGAGATCATACAATCACGTTCCATCTCTCCGAAACGCAAACCACCATCTCGACTCCTACCTTCAACAGGTTGCCTAGTCAGGATCTGTACCGGTCCTCTGGCACGAGAGTGAATCTTGTCGTCCACCATGTGTTTGAGACGCTGATAATAGGTAGGGCCAAGATATACCTGCGCTTGGAGTTTGCGACCTGTGTGTCCGTGATACATCACCTCCAAACCACGAGATTGATATCCTTTCTTCCTCAAAAAGGTGGAAACAGACTCCACAGTGAGATCAGTGAAAGGAGTGGCGTCACCTTCGTTACCAATGAGGGTTGCCACCTTTGACAACAAACACTCGACCAAGTGTCCGATTGTCATACGAGATGGGATGGCGTGAGGGTTGATAACGAGATCGGGTACGATACCCTCGGCCGTGAATGGCATGTCCTCCTGTCGGTAGGTAATACCAATGGTACCCTTCTGTCCGTGACGAGATGCAAACTTGTCTCCAATCTGAGGAATACGAGTAGACCGGACACGAACTTTGACGAATTTCTGTCCATCATGATTCGTGGTGATCAAAACTTGGTCTACATAACCGTTCTCGGTACTCTTCAAAGGCGTTGACACATCCCGCCGTGTGTGTGTCCGTGTGCGTTGACCAAGCTCTTCGCTATCTGGAGGGATGGGAGCGGTCTTTCCAATGATGATATCTTCGCCACGTACACCAGTACCAGGTGCAATCAAACCGTCGTCTTCGAGCTTTTCGTATGTACCATGTTTCATGCGAAGAGTGTTATCACGAGTGGGCTTTTCGAACTCTTCCAACTGTTGAATACCGCTCTTCTTTTCTAGGTCCATATAACTCCTGTAATATATACTCCGGAAGAGCCCACGATCGATAGAACTTTGGTTCATGATGACTGAATCTTCCTGATTGTAACCGCTGTAACACAAAATGGCGACGATAGCATTTTGACCAGCAGGGAGTTCTCGGAATTTGAGGTATTCCATTGATCGAGTCGTTGCGAGAGGCTTTTGGGGGTAATATAGAATGTTGGCCATAGTGTCCATACGGATAAGGAAGTTGGTTAGGAAGATGCCCATGGCTTGTTTACCCATAGCAGATTGGTACGTGTTACGAGGCGACTAGTGACCTCAAGGTTAGTAGAAAAAGATATGAAAGTTCCTTACACATACCTGGTTGTGATCAGGGAAAGGAATAATACTAGCACAAATACCGAGGATCATACTGGGATGGATTTCACAGTGGGTCCATGTATGGGCATTGGTTCCAGCCTTCAATCGTGCAGCAGGGTCAAAGTCACCGTCATTAGAGTGCGGATCTAAGCCTTGTTGCTGCATTCGAGACAGCTCGAGATCCTCAGGAGTCATTGAAATCATGACCGTCTCTTCTTCCTCCGCATCCAACAACTCGATAACCCCACCTCGAATCAAGTTGTCCCAGTTATACTCAGCCCCCTCATCATTCGATCGATCTACAATCCACTTGATGTGTTTCTTCTGGAGAACAAGCTGTTGATTTTCGACTATAAATAGCGGGCGACAGACACGACCAGCATCCGTGTATAAACGGAGTTCCTTTTCTCGAATATCCCTGACAACCGAAACTTCAGGACTGATGTCATCCTTTCTCCTCAGTTTCCTGATGGTCTTGACGAGATTGGCAGGATCACGGTGAACACCCATCCACACACCATTCACGAACACCTTCGTAGTAGGTGTTGATGAGTGCGCATTTTCCTCCAATGATTCGAGACCCCACTCCTCCAAGAACTCGATGACTGGTGCAGAGTAAGATCCGACAGATATACAAGACATAAGAGCCAAATTCTTGACGAGGCCACAAGCCTGTCCTTCTGGAGTTTCGGCTGGGCAGACCATTCCCCAGTGGGTATTGTGAAGTTGTCGAGGTTTGGCAATCTTCCCTTCACGGCCCAAAGGTGTATTACAGCGACGCAAATGAGACAATGTTGATGCGTAGGTATAACGATTCAGCACTTGAGACACGCCAGCTTTCGACGACATCGACTTCTTTTGATCACCCCAGTTTCCTGTTGCAAGGGAGTATTTCAGACCGTTGGTGATCGTTTGATGTTTTACAGCCAGCGCAAGATTGAATTCCTTGTGTTGCTCGACACACTATAGTCGACGAATTAGTGTTACTTACGTCCGAGGGAAAAGGAATCAAGGGTATGCATACCTTTTGCATGTACCGATAGACATCTTTGGTGAGTTTCCGGAAGAGCATTCGGAACAAGTTGGCCAACAGAGGACCTGCAAGATCCAAACGCTTTTTCCCGAAGTGATCACGGTCATCCAACTCTCGTCGCTCCAGTGCCGCAAGAAGCAGTCGGTGAATCATGTAACCAAAGAAGTAAGCTTTCTTGGATTCCGAACCCTCAGCCATCGACACATGAGGTAACATCTCCTTCTGCAAAATCTCCTGTGCGTAGCGAATACGCCGTTCCCTCGAAAGACCGGTGGTTGTTCCACGGTTTCCAATGAAATCAAGGGCCACTTCACGATCCTGAATGACGAAACCATCGTCTATACAGGGCTTCAACATTTCGAGCATTTGAGAGTCCTGCATATCGTAGCATATGTGCTCAAGAATGTCACGATCCGAGATGACACCAAGGGCACGGAAAACGACCCAAATCGGAATGTCAACTTTGATATAGGGAATAGTGGCCTTCATAATGTTACCGAGCTAAAAAAGTGGCAAATTTCAGCACTTGAATTTTCACATTGATAAAGGGTACTGACCGAGCGCTCCTGGTTCCTGTGAAACATCTTCACCTGGAATTGACTGATTGTCTTACCACCTCTCTCGACCGCACTACGAATTTCGGCCAAGAAGTTGATTGGGGAAGGTTGTGCTTTGGCAAAGACGTAGACATGGTTGGTCGCCATACGCTCTTGGGCTATGAGAACCTTTTCGGATCCGTTAATGATGAAGTATCCTCCGGAATCATAAGGACATTCATTCAAGTCGTAGAGGTCTTGATCAGAGAGACCGCGAAGAATACAGAAGGTGGAACGCAACATGATTGGGACCTTGAAAAGTATACGTAAGAAGTGTCTTCAGTCAAAAATTACAAAACACACCTTGCCAATCCACACTTTTGCACCCTCGTCAAGTCCAGAGTCGTGTTCCGTTTCCCATACAACATCTCCTGGCACGCCGTCGGGGTCTTCTCGACCGACCATTACTCTTTTCCGCATCTCAATATACAATGGCGCAGAGTACGTCAAATTCCTCAACCTCGCTTCTTGGGGGAATACCGGCACCACAGAGCCATCCGCTTCGGTCACCGTCGGTCTTGACAGATAAATCTGGCCGAATTTAATTTCGTATCTTCGAGTCATATCCGTGTCGCGCCCAGAATGTTGGTCGGCTTGGTCCAAGATGAGGTCTGCATTCTCGTCCACCAATTCCTGCATTGTATTTTGAACGAACTCATCGAAAGAGTCGAGCTGCTGTCGAACGAGACCCTTTGCGTCGAAAAAACTTGATATAATTGTCCAGCAATCCTCCTGCGTAATCTCCTTGTAGTCGTCATCATCCTCATCCTCTAAACCGTAGCCCGTGTCATCATACGTATATGGGTCTTGTGAAGTATCATAGTCTCCAGAAAACCTTTTTAGTGGGTTGTATGAATCAGATTATACGACAGAGATACCTTGGCTCATATTCTGCTGAGCAAGTATAGACCAAGAGGACGTGGATGCCGAGGTGTTAAGGGTAGAGAATGAGTGTATTTTAGACGTCCCCTGTTTTCTTAAGCAAATTGACAATGTCGGATTTGTGGCAAATCCCAGAAATATGGCAGAGGGGAGAGAGGACTACGCGGTTGAAGTTAAAGTCACCCAAAGCGCTCTTTGCAACTCCTGCTTACCAATTCACCACATTATTCTGGCACTGCCACCGTCAGCCTCTTGAAAAGTTTCTGATCGTCTTGTCTTCATGACCCGTGTAACAAACTTCGGCATCAAAAGGACGTATGTAGAAGCTGGCTTCGACCATGAAGCTATTACAAAACCCTCAGATGCAGGATCTAGCACTCAACCCAAACAACCTACTGGCACTTCGCCGTCTGCACAAGATTCCGGTAATGAAGGACCCCCCGAGAAGAGAAAAAGAGCGAAAAAGAACAAAAAGCACGAATCGAGTGACAATGCATTAGAAGGGATGGATTCTACTTCTAATGTGAAGGTCGTCAATGGGAAAGGAAAGCAGAAAAAGAAATGTATGTATTCCTCATCTGTCTGCACACTTAAATGAATCCTATTTTCTAGTCAAAACCCGTGACGATCGTTTGTCAAGCTCGGAGAAGAGGAGACAGAAACGCGTCAGTGAGAAACAGGCTACTACGACATGTTTTGCTTGCCGAGAAAAGGGTCATTCTGCAAGAAATTGTCCGAAAACTGGTGATGGGGACCAATCAAAAAAGGTTGTTGGGATGTGCTACAGGTATGTCTCTCCTCTTCTTTTTAATCCACTCCGTGATTTTTCCAATATGAAAAATATGCACTCATATACATAGATGTGGATCAACAAGACATACATTATCCCGATGCAAGAAGCCTGAAGATCTTTCAAATCCTTTGCCATTTGCGTCGTGTTTTGTATGCAATGGAAAGGGTCACTTGGCCTCTGCGTGTCCACAGAACAGGGACAAGGGTGTATACCCTAACGGAGGCTGCTGTAAACTTTGTGGCGAAACAACTCATTTAGCAAAGGATTGCGACTTGAGGAAAAAAGGTGCCTTTCTTGAATTCCGTCCCTGTAAGTGATCATGATATTAACATCGTCGGACCATTCTAGACACCAATATATTGGCTCGTGTCATCGGAATAGACGATAACGTTGGTGCTGACGAGGACGATTTCCACATCATTGGTAGAAGGAAACACCAGTTGGACAAGGACGAAAGGCGGATGGAAAAATCGCAGCGTTTGAAGGATGTAAAGGTTGGAGCGCAGTCTGGGATCATAAAGTCATTCGGGAAAGTACCGGCATCACTCCCGAAGAAGGTAGTCTATTTTTGATCCTTGTAGGCCAGTTTATACGATTACTTTTGTACTCGAGGTTTATGAAACACGGTCTTTGGGCGATGCAGCTGCAATTTTTGATTTAGATTTCTTAGGACAGTCAACATGCCAATGTGGTTCCCCGCAAGCACCACATAGTACGTTGGGTGGAATCTGCTTACGTGCTTCGCATTCTGCCAGGGGGTGACGATCTCCACAGGCAGGACAGAGCCCGGCTCGTCTATAAGCTTGCTTGATAAGAGTACGAGAATTCTTGAGTGAAGGTCGTTGTAAGGGCGCGTCAATTCCTTTTGATTTTGCAACATAGGTGTCCATGAATTTCTCGTGAAGTAGAGTCGCAAACCGAACGTCTCGCATAGTGATACCAGGTAACAGAATAGGGTCCATTTTATCTATTGAGAGGTCAGAAGAGTTGAGTGTGAGAGGGGATATTCACGTACGAGCGAAGGCACTAGGGAACATTTCAGCGAAAAGCTTTGGGAATGCAGTTGCTGAATGCGTGTTGATCAGCACTTCAACCTGTGGACTCGGCATATCTTGGTATCGTAGCATTGAGGGATGGTGCTATCAAGCCTTTGAGCGGATGGTCTTTGAGAAAACGCGTACATTTGCCTACTCGTTCAGCATTGGCTATATCAACAACATCCCGTATGAAATTCAGAGCCGAGGGACCATTGGTGAACCAGTAAAATCTACGAAGGGAGAGAGATGTCCAGTGGTCCGGGATTTCCCAATAAGCAGTTTCTTGAAGAGGTGTCAAATATTCTTCCATTTCTTTAGAAGAAAGCCATGGGGTTGGCCAACCAGAAACCTTGGGAGGTATTAAGGGGAAGGAGGGTCTACTCGTGACAGTGCCGTTTCCTAAGATATGTTACTAATGTAATAAACGATAGAAGATTGAAGAAAGATACCAGCGGTAGAGTAGCGTGCAGCTCGTAATAATGGTCGAGCAAACGTTGTGAGATTCATTGGTCAAGCTTCAAGACGCGTCTTCAAACCAGACGTCGACCACGATGCCTCTTCCCTCCTCACTCAGTCCCCACATATGCATTCTTTCTTCTCCGGATCTCGATGAGCTACTTGCATCTTCATCTTTACCGCCTTTACCGGAAGTCCTTCAATCTTTCTCTCCTCTTCCTCAGGGTCTGTTTCACTGCTCGATCGTTTGTTCTACATTCTTATTTCCTTCCGTGCAGTGACTACTAGGACTACCTCGTTAACGTCTGTTCCCCATACTTCCTTTGCTTTACGGTTCTCAAACTTGCAAGAAATTGAAACTGCATGTCGTGAAGATGAGGAGCAGCGTGCAATGCGAACTATTGATTGGATAAGTGGACGTATAAGTCGTAGATCTTCTCATTGGGTGGAGGAAATGAACAAGCTGGGAGATAAGCCGATTTCCAGAATTCCTTGGTGGGAAGAGGTCAAACGCTGCGTAGAAGGAGACCATGTTCCGTCAAAAGCAGAGACTTGGAATCATCCTGTTGCCGGTTCGTCCTCCCCTTCAAATTGAACACCCTCCAACTCATTTGTATACTATTCTAGTCATCTTGGCTGTCTCGACAAACACACCGAACCCATTACAAGCCGTCACTAATCTTCACGCACGTTCTATCGAGCTTCCGGCTTGGGTTGACCCTTCGTACCTCCGTTACACCCTTGTAGTCCATTCCAAAGATTCGACTCTATCAGATGAAGAGTAAGTCGAGTTTGCACAACATTATTCCCTTTCTTACCCTTGTGCTTCAGAGCGAACGCACTCTTCAATGCCGTCAAAAAGCAATTTGGATTGCATAGTTTCCTGCTGACACTTGATCTACCAAACCCTCCACCTGCACCTGTACCCGTCCCTGCTGCGATGCCCCGTCTTCCACCGCCTTCACCAGATTCGCCCAAGCTACAACCTGTCGCTTCACCGTATACACCCAGCCCCGCGTCCCCCAGTCCTACCAATCCACCGGCTGGTGTCAATACGCTCAAAATGAGTGAAAAAGATATACAGCAAACTGCTCGATTTACTCGTGAATTTTTGACAATGAGTCTTATACCTTGGATGGAGAAATGTGTCATCGAGTGGAACGAGAATGTGTGTCTATGTTTCGAAACTCCGTGATTCTTGACAGTTTTCATATCCTTCATAGTTCTCATCCACTCGTCGGCTCCCTTCCCGTCTATTTTCTTCCACCCGCCGTCTTTTTGGGTCGCCCTCCCCTTCTCCTACTCCGACACACCATAATAATTCCTCAGTCTCGTCTATTACTAGATCTTCAACATTTAACGGTATACCTTCGCTTACAGAATCCTCTCCACCACCACAACAGCGACGCTTGGCAGAATTTGCCACGATATTGGGAGATCTAAAGCTGGCTGTTACAGTTTGGGAATCCTTAAGGAAAGAAGGAAAGGGCGGCTCAGTAGGTCTTACATAGGAGATTATTTGATTCGTCGCATTGATTGCATAAAAGGATATGCTACCTCTCCTTCTGTCGTCTTCTCCGACATTAGCTCTTCATGCATCGAACGCTATCAACAATTTGCATCCCTCTGGTTCTGAACCTCCCGCTCACGTACAGCTACGTGGATTATCTTATGCCGTCCGTTGGGAGATCGGAATCCAAAGTTCGGACTTTATCAGTGACGTCCTTGAAGGAGAAAGATGGCTAGTATGGGCAGCCAGAAGTGTGAGTACTACTATGGACTGGGAGTCGACGAAACTGATGACTCGCGAAGGCAGAAGAACCACCGCTGGCCCTCCTTCTTGGTCATGCAGCCTTCTTGAGCGCTCGAAAAAGAGCTAAGAGAAGAGCTGCTCTATGGTACCTCTCTGCAGCCAATAGATTGGAGAAATTTGGCATTGTGAGTGTTCCACCTTTCATAACATAAGCTTGTCCACATTTACTTCATTTTTAGAAACCTTTAACGATGTACTTCCTCCGAAGAGCGCACGACTTATACAAACAACGGCCTCCGAAAGAGCTTTCACCGTCATTCTGGGAGTCAGAAGGGGACGAGAAACCTCAGGATGTCGATGCCATCGTATCTGGCATAGAACACCCGCTAGGTAAGGATCCAGCATTTTGACGCAACACAGAACTTCACTTTTCTCGTAGGTAGACTACTATACACAACAGGAGAGGTGAAAGAAGCTGTCGGCATATTCCTCGGTCTTCTCTACAGGACATCGTCAACCGCTCTTTCTTCACTAGGTCCTTTGTCAAACGAAAGTCCTGGAGAAACCGATAAAGTTTATCTCGAAGATTTTCGAGTTGCGCTGGATGTAAGGTCTTCTTTCACCTGTGAAAATGCAATGCGATTCTTAATCTTCCCAGCATCTTCGCGCCCAATCTCCGGATACGGAAGTTCTGAAAGATTTAAAGTTACCTTTCACGTTCTTTCAACCTCGTCAGACTCGCCTTCGCTTCCCAAATGATGGCACTGGAGGTGACACCTCTGAATGGGAAAAAAGAGAAGACGAATGGAATATGTTCTGCAAAGAAAACGGTATTAAGTCCGGGCTTGCAAAACGCGGAAAGGCTTTTGTCGACGGTAGGATCTATCTAATTTTGGAATGTGCCACCTGTTTTCATCATTATCTCTAGAAACATTCTGGGTCGATTTAGTGATCCGGAATCCCCTTGAAGTCGAAGTCAACCTGTCGAATTTGACTATTGGAGTCCAAGAATCCACCTCAGAAAGCCCATCTTCGTCGAAGGCTTTTGTTGAAGTGGAAACGATCGATAAAGTTGTTCTTGGGCCCAGGGAGATGAGAACCGTGCGTGAGCTACAGACTTGACTTGTCGATTCACTGAGACCAGTTCAATAGATCCCGATATCCGTCAGATCATCGCGTACGGCTTCTTTGATCATTACCCATGCGACGTACGATTTCTTAGCCCTACTTCCAACAAGCGAATCCCTTGCCTGTCGGGGTCGCAGACTTCATGATACTCCGGCCCAAAGGCAAAACCGTACATATGCTCCCGACATTCTTCTGAAGGTGGATGTAGCAGAGGCCAATCACAAGCTGTTGGCGAATTTTGTCGACGATCGAAGGTTGTCCATCAACCAGGGTGAAAATTGGCCAGTCGGGCTGTGGCTCTCGAATACCGGAAATGCGCCAATAAATGAAGTTTGGATGATCATCAGCCCAGAAGATGATATTTGGGTCAATTGTGGGGAAGAGAATAGTTCGGATGGCGAGTCATTTTTGTGCTTTCTCATTATTACTGGCTTATGCGTTATCGCAGACTCTGCTACTGAGATATTGGATACTAAAAATTCTCTTAAGATGGGAGGACCTCAAAAGATTCTTCTGCCACAGTCAACATTGCAATCAAGTGATCACATAGAACTCCCGATGATCTTGCATGGACGAAATTCCGGACATCACGAATTGTGTATGTTGTTGATGTACCGAGGAGTATGCAAGTTTTGTCTCCAGTTGGAATGTTGCTGACAGATCCTACACAGAGTGAAACGGAACCTTTTCAACAATTACGAGTCGTACAACCCTTTGATGTGCAACCTGCAATAAAAGTTACCACAATTGCCCGGCCCTCTCTGGATAGTGGTGGCCTATTTGTAATAGACCTCGAGTTAGAAAACGCGTCTTCGAATACCGCATTTGAGTTGACTCAAATAGCTGCTCTTAGTCCAAGCTGGACTTGTAGTCGACCTAACTCGTCAGCCTCGTAAAACATCTCCTTCCTGCTTTCATTTCTACATTCTAACACAGATTTGACGTAGTGACCATGTGCTACTTCCTTTGCAGAAGTCGCATTATACCTTCATCGTATCTAACTGGGCAGATGCTCTAAGCTCTGCAGAAGTGTTGGACTTTGTGTCCCGAAAATTGGGGGATGTCCTGCAGGGTAATGTAGTTGACACTTCCGATCCTCCTCCATCCAAGCTATTGGGCAGTCATTTAATCAAAGTGCGCACTCAGCCTTCTGAAACACGCTGATCTTTCATAACCAATTTCTTAGACTTCCGCTTCAAAGCGGCTGAACTCGGATGCTTTGCGTAGTTTTGTGTATCGACAACGACGGCATAGTGCGGTTGATTCCATTGTCGCTTCGCAACCTCACATCCCTGTTCGCTCATACCCACACATCTTCCCGCTATTTAATCCAAGCTGTCTGGATTTGCTGATTTCCTGGAGGATCTCGTCAAGGCCGCATCGTACAGGCCGCATATTCACTAGTGCTCTGAATCTGGGTGCTGGGCATGCTTGGCTGCGTGGTGTTCTCGAAGAAGCCGAAACAGGAAAAATTAAACGAAGCATGTATGCAGAAACGCAGAGGGAGAGGATGGAAGTGATTGAAGCTATCAGAGCTAGCGAATGGAATACTGAGATGAATCCCCTGACGATTACCATATATGTCGAAGATAATCTGACGCACGATTTTAGCAAGGGGTGAGCTTATCTCTTCATTCCCTAGAAATGTACCTCATGCTATGCTTCTTCCAGAGCCTACCAGACTCGCGCCAAGTTCACTATCCAAAACTACTCACTAGTGCTATCCAGTCGTTTCTGCCTTAAACTCGTTAATGACCAGTCCCCCACGGTCAAATCGTACGTGAACCAGTTGATGGCTACGTTCCTGCCACTTAACGGAAAATACAGGGATTGTCTCTCGGTGCCTTATATCGGACGTACATCGTTCCGTGGTACACTTAACCCGGCCCAACGAACTACATTAGAGGCCAAGGTATGGATAAATAGACCAGGTAATTACATTCTCAGTGGCTGGAACCTTGAGACGGAAGTATTGGAAAAGGATGGCCGCGTGCGACATCGTTATGTACGGGAGCCTCTACCAGAGGATAGACCGCTGCTGAGTGTATGTGACGTTCAAGACACTTAGCTTACGTTCCTGTAGACTAACCGTTATAACTTATGTATGGATGTTGTAGTATGATATAATTACAGAGGTCGGAAAAACGGAGTATTGCACACAGAAATAACTTAAGCATTAGCATGCAATAGTTTACTGCTGACCCTTCTTTTCCTCTTCTTCTCTTTCCTTCTTGAGTTGGGCCATGCGAAGCGACTTCATCCTAGCGTTGAAGACGGTCTGAAAGCAAAACATTAGGTATATGTTTGAGTCAGCGAGAACGACATCCTTACTCCGAGTACGAATTGGATAGCGTTGAAGAAGGGTACCCATAACTGAAAACGTTGGTATGAGTGGTTCGAGGTAGGTAAATGAATAAACAAGGCAGAAGGCTCACATGCGGCGGGACGTATTTCTGTGCAATGGCCATAGATAACGGAGACACGACCCAAGTAATCTAACAGAACGTAGGTTTTTTAGCGCGTGAATTTCAAAGTTCTGCAAGTTCTCACTTCCCACTTACTCTAATAACTGAGAAGAATCCAGCTTTGAGCGTCTTGAGAACTTCATCGACGGTTTGAGCACCGTTTATTACGGCCATAGAAGTGAGGAAAGCTTAAAAGAGAAATCAATGGTCCATGGTTCGAAAACCAAACGATAGTATTTTTCTTTACCCACCCGTAGTTTGGATAGGCGCAATAAACAAGTTGCTAGCCAAAATCTGGGCAACTCTAGCTCCCAGACCGGTCCTTCCCGCAAAGACTTTTTGAAGAACCCCGACGAGTACATGTCCTAGCGGTGCAGACACCAAGAATCCATAAAGTGCCATCTTTATGGCTTTTGTGTCGATGTGAGCTTGTGCCAATGCATGGTAGAAGAACGGAGCGTCCTTGGTGGGTCTCTTGACGGGAAGACCGGCAATATTGCTCCCAAGAACTTCCTGAAGGAAACAAAGAGTGCCTGGAAGAAGAAGGTTAAGAAAAAGAAAAGTAAGCGCTCGAGGCTCGATATTCTCTAACCCCGCAACTTGAGAAAGTTAGGCAGTGATCGGTGTTTACATACCTGTCGTGATGGCCTTGGTTCTCAACGGATGGGCGGCAAGCTCTGAGAGATATTTTACTAGTAAGGGATGGGGTCCGCTGGATGTTTTCGACATTGTTGGGGGCTCAGAAGGTCGGAGAGGAAGTGATACACTCGGTTTCCGGCAAACAGTTGGCCAGCTGTGCCCGCAAGTAGGCCCGGGCTCCGTATTTAGTTCTGTTACTTAGTAAATTACCGGCCGTGGTCCAACGCACGCGTCCGTCGAACTCGACGGGTTTGCACCCTCTTTCGATTGAAGCATCTACTCAGTCACGAACGAACAAAACGATAGGTGAAGCTGCATGACTATGCCGTACGATATCTGTTCCACCACCTTCTCTATGTACATAACCCACCGTTTCTGGACAAGTACATGAGTACCATGAGTCAACAAGTATTTTCCTGAGTAATAATTGCTATTGACAGCATCGTAAGGTACAATATAAATCTATCTAAGGCAACAAGAAGCAAATAAAAATCATTATAAGACCCAAGGTTCCATAGTTCTCTAGCAAAAGCCATTATCCTAGTCTATTTATTTGCCCTTGACCCTGCACAGAACGAGTCAGCCATAAGTGGAAATGGACTGGAGTAGACATACCATAATTTGACATAGTCTGCCAGTGAAACCATGCAAACAGTTTGCCAGATACCAAGACCAATACGAGGAGTGACACCACGGTAGAGACCTTTGATACCATTCTCCTTGTAAATGAAGGCGAGGGTATTCAAGATAGTGAGTTTAGCAGGTCGGTTTACATTGGCTGCGGCGTTCTTGGACATAGATTGCATCTGTCCACGAGGATAAGTATGGGGAAAGGATCCAGGAGTGTACGACGCGTACCTCGACACGAATGACTTCAATAGGTTGATTCCATGTTGCGAGGGCACCACCGATAGACGACGCAAGAATCTTGTCCATGGGGCCAAGAGAATCCGATTCAGTCTTACCACGAATTTTTCTGATTGATGTCTCAGCCAGACGCGCAAAGCCCATTCTGTAATTGGTTAGCGCGTGAGTAACATGGTGCAAATCCTCAGATTTGGACAGCTCTTACCGAGAACCCCAGTTGGTGCATTGTCGAACAGCGACCGCATTAACACCCTTGTTGACACCAGCAAGACCTTCTTTTCTGTAGATTTCTGCAAAGAGAGCCCACGTTGACGGGGGTTTGATTCCGACAGCAGCAGTTTTTTGGCGTGTGATTTCAGCGGTCTTCATACACGTCGTGAAACCTGTAAATCCAAGTAAGCTCTTAAAGTTGAAGGGTATAAGAATGCTATAACTACGACAATCGTAAGATGTGTGGGGGATGGGGTTCAAAAAAGAATGATAGTAGGGGGTGAAAACTTGCCCATTGTCGCGTAGGCTTGTGCAATGCCTCCAGTCATTCCACCAAGTAATCCAGCAAAGGCGGGGTTGACTCCCATAGCAAGACCCGCAGTCTCGACTTCGGAAGCAGCGAACATGAGAACACCACCCTTAGTTGACGCCTCAATCCACGCCTGGGTAAATCATAGAAAGATTACAGGTCAGCACGGATTCAATATCACTACCATACGAAACGTACCCATGGGATTAAACCTTGATAGAATCCGACAAAACCTCCCCGAGACCAGACAGTTTTACACGCTTGCCACATGGTTTGCGACCGGTTGGCAGCCATCTGAGTCTTCAACACTTCTAAGGGTTGACCAAGAGTCGTAACCTGTAGATATGGCGGTTGGCAGGAATAACCTTAAATATAAGAAGGAAACAGACATGCCTCCTACACAAAGAATTAGTATTTTAGACGTTAGGAGAACGAACGACGTGTCACTCACAAACTATTCAGCGTCGAGATTGCACAAAAAGCGTCAGATATAAGTCTTCGAGGACGTGTAATATTCGATGATAAGCATACCATGTTCATGATAGCACCTACGCACGTAAGGAAATCAGTTTCCTCCCGACGAAAAAAAAAACAGAGACAGATGTTGACGCGCTTACCGACAGCGATGTTGGACCAGTTAACACCTTTCTGACCGGGTTCCTTTTGAATGGCCATGATAGTAAAAACTGAGAGGCGACCGAGGGGGAAGGAGGAGAGAGAGAGAAGGTGGAAGGTAAAGGTTGAGGAGAAAACTCGAACGATTCGGACCAGGATTTATTGGGACCTGGCAGACCGGAGTTAGCCGTTTCCAGGCGCTCGCTTCACAGCCCGCCTCTCCGTTCCCCAATCCTTGGGGTGTTTTTTTTTCACTTCGGCTTTAACACTTTGAAAACCCAGTGGTCGGCTTTCACGCAAATCTGCGTTCAGCTTACTTTTGTTCTCTTCCGCTCTTTCTCTGTTATTCTCAGGTCATATACCCCTAAAAATCTGACCCCGAACAGTCCGTGCAATATGTCTAGGTTACCTCTATCCCGGGGATATCGCACTACCTTGGGCTGTCTCGAGCCTGAGTAAGGACGCAGAAAACTCGCATTGAAAAAAACTAGCAGAACAACATGTAAGTAAATATGAAAGGGGGTATGAGAAGACTGCAAGTATCTGTAAAGTGATATTCTGTAAAGGGATATCCTGGAATAGAGACGTATAGCAATGCACTATAATAGTTCAATGGTAATTTATGACTCGTGAAAGAGAGCAAAGATCGTGGAATGCATAGACAAAACCGCAGAAAAAAGTCGATATTACAAAAGAGAAGGAATTCACGTTGATCCTTTCAAGATTCCTTCGCCTTGACGAGTTGTTCATTCAACGCCTCCATGTCTTCCTTCATTCTAAAAAAAGATCAACATTCCATGTCCACGCACCGTAAAAGAGGTAAAACATACCGTGCAACCTGCTCTTGGTGTTCTTCTAAATCAGTTTCCAGATATTTGATCTCCATTGCTTTGTTGGCCACCTCGTTCTGGGATTCGTTCAAACGTTCTTGAGCAGCCTCGAGCTCTTCTTTCAACGCTTTGAGAGCCTTGTCATGCTCAGCCTCTAGGTCATGAACCTTGAGGTTATGTGCCTCATGCATCCGTTGTAGTTCTTCTTTCGTGACACCTGGCGATTGCGGAGCGACAGTACCGTTGCTCTTTGGCACATTAGCCTCAGCACCAATGGTTGCCCTCAAGGTCGCAATTTCACCTTCCATGTCGGAAAGCTTGAAAAGCAACTCAGACTTTTGAGCGGCCAAAGCCGAAACCTCTTCGTCATGAGTATTCCGTAGTTTGCTAGCCTCTTCGGCACGTGCTTTGGCCGCATCCTCCAGCTCCCTCGTATGATTATTGGACATGTCGTTCATCGAGGTCTTGGTTAGAGTGAGATGCTCGGTAACTGCAGCAAGATCATCTTTCGCAACTGAAAGTTCCTTTGAAAGACGGGCAATTTCCTCTGTCAACTCGGAGGGCGGCTGAGCAGGCGTGTCAGCAGCTGCCCGGGCTTCATCCCTTTGGCTCGTCAGACTCTCAATATCAGCTTTGGCTGCCTCTGCTGAGGCCTTGGCTTTGCTGAGATCGTCCTGAGTTGCCTTGAGATCGAGCGATAGCTTGTTGATTTCTTTCTCATATTTCTTAGCCTGCGATTCCAACAGTTCAGCGTGTTCCGATCTCAGGGCCTCAAGAGTGGAATCGTGGTTGGCCTTCAGCTGAGAAGCCGTGTCATCGAATCCGGAACGCACAACAGACAGCTCTTGTTTGTGGATATCTCCAGCTTCCGTCTGTATACAACAGTGAGAAAATTTAAGACAAAGGACAATGAGAACTCACCTTCGCACGCTCGAATGCCTCATCCAGTAACTTCGTATGTTCAGCTTTGACAGCGTCGACTTTGGCGTTGTATTGAGCTTCCTGACCCTGCAGAGGTTCATTATCGTCAGCTCGTCCATGTATCTCTCTAATGAAGAGAGTTCCTACATACCTCCAACTCGGTGTTAATACGTTGTATTTCAGAAGACAGCTCACTCTGCTTTGCAAGATAGGTTTGTTCTGCTTCTTCCAAGGCCTTCGAATGAGACTCAGCAGCAGCTTGAGTCTCGCTCTTCATCTGTTCATGATCGGCCTGTGCTTGCGCTAGCTCGACTTTGAGGGCTTCAAGCTGAGCCATGGTACCTTCATGCGCCTCCTTCGCAGCCTCTAAAGCTTCATTATGCCGCGTTTGCGTACTTTCGGCCTGCGCAAGCAACTCCGCCTCCTTTGCCTTTGCCTCCTGAATAGCGACCTGTGTAGCGGCAGTGGCCTTGGCCAACTCTTGTTCAAGGGCCTTGATCTGTGTTTTCGAACGTGCGTGTTCATCGTCAACGGACTCTTGTCCTTCCTTTAATTCGAGAATCTCGATCTCAAGCTCGGACACTTTGTTGGCACTCTCCTCCTTTTCGCTCTTCAAAATCGCGACCTGAGCCTCCAGAGCTTCAGCGCTCGCCGCCTTCTCCTCCAACGTCTTAGCCCTATCATCGACCTCTTGCAATGCAGCAGCATGGGAGGCATTCAGTGTTTCAATCTCCTGTCTCAGGGTAGCGAGTTCGCCTTCAGCCCTAGCGAGTGCCTCACGATCTGCCAAAGCTGCGGTGGCCGCGTCCGAAGAATCGGATGAATGCGAAGTACGTAAGGTCTCGAGGCTTTCTTTCGCAGCAATGACCTCCCCCTCCAAAACCGTGATTTGACCCTGAAGCTTTTCGACGAGTTCCTGCTGAGTAGTCATTGACGTTTTAGCAGTTGCGAGCTAAGAAAACTCTTATCAGCTAGAGAAAATAATAAAAGGGGGGTGCACGCACTTCCTGTTGAACAGTTTGTAAAGTGGCAACACCTTCATCATGTGTGCTTTGCAGTTTAGATAGTTTTTCTTGCGCCTCCTTTAAATCTGCCTCTAATTCTGACTTGGCACCCTCTATTTCAGCAAGTCGAGCGCCTTTGGACTCGGCATCGGCCTTCGCAGCGTCAAGGGAACTCTTGAGTTTCTCGATTTGACCCTCTAAATCAGCCACAGCGTCAGTCTTTGCTTGGAGCGACTCAGAAGCTTCTTTCAGCTAGATTTGAAATAAAGTCAGACCCATTTAACAGTAACCATGTATCTGCCACGAAAACATACCTTCTTTTGAAGACCCTCTACAACCTTCTCATCAGCATGAATCTCGCGGATAGAAGATATCGAGGCAGTGGATCGTCCAGGTCTAGTTGCACCAGCGGTAGCAGTGGAACGGGGTATGACTTTACTCGCAGCAGGAGGTTTGGAGGTAGAGCCTGAAAGACTCTGTCGGGGAGCCGATGATACTGTCTTTTTGACACCATCCGAAACTGAGGCGCGTGGACGAGTCGGTGCCTTGCTATCACCATCTGCAGAAGTCACCGATGCACGGGACGCGGAGGTGGGTGGCCCAGTAGTGGTAGGTTTTGTAGTGGTAGGTTTCGTAGTAGTGGATGAAGCCAAACTAGACCTGGCTGTAGGAGCTGGAGGCTTGGATGAAACAGTGGAGGTACGTCTAGCGGCAGCAGTAGAAGCAGCAGGTGCAGCAGCAGCAGTCTTGGTTGCTACGGCAGCTTTAGAAGGAGGTTGAGCAGATGAAGCACTTACAGACTTCCTGAGAGCCGTAGCGGGCTCTACTTTGGAAGGTGCTTTGGTTGCGACAGAGGGCTTTGCAGCAGAGGGCTTCGCAGTACCTGAGCCAAACGTTCCGGAGTTGAGAATCTACAGCAAAAGTCACATCGAAAAGAAGAATCATCAGACACGTCGCCACACACCTTTTTGACAATAGGCGTTGTCGGACTACCGTTGGCTTTCCCAGTGGGTTTCGTTGACACTGTTGGCTTGGCTTTTGACGTTTCTTCTGACTTCTTGTCTTCCTCTTGAACTTTAGGTTCTGCAGCACCAGTTACTTCCGGGACGGGGACTGGGACCTCCTCGGGGTGGGGGGTTTCAGCAGAAGGCTCTTCACTTGTTGGTTCAGTTTCAGTTGCTTGCGAGCCCTCATGTTCATCGGGAGCTTTGGAATGATCATAGGGAAATTAGGAACCAATGAACCTCGTGTTCATCATATACAACACACCATCTGTAGAGCCAGAATCCCCTGCTATAAAAGCGAGGTCCTTGTCATCTCGGTCGGATACGGAAGCCGTGCTCTGCACGTCAACTTCAGCCATGATAAATAGATAAGAAGAGAGTGTAAAGAATGCGTTGGAACGTGAGGTGATCTCAAGACCAGCAAGTCCAAAAAATCCTGGGAACCTGCACCAAAAGCAGAAGACGCGTGTTCGACCAGCGGACGCGTGCCGAAAAATACTCCAATTTAATTTCATTTCTTTAATTGTGTATATAATTCCATTCCATTTACATACGATCTCTATCTTGTCTTTGATTGGGACCTACTTGATGTCTGCGTACAAGTTGAGAGCATTCAGTGCTGGCTCGTCGAGGGAGTTGTGATTGTAACTTAAGACCGCAACCTTTTTATGCAGGCACAGGGACTGTTAGCCAACTTTCACGAGATGCAGGTAGAACAAACTCACTCCTCCAGGCTCGACGTTGAAATGGGTGCCAAGGTGAAGAGGAAAATTAATCCATCTCGCAATAAATACGCGTGAAAAGTGGCCATGAGCAACGATGCAGACATCGCGCGTGTGAATACCTTCCTCCTTGTATTGCTTGTGGTATTCACGAACCTGAGTTTTCGAGTCTTCAGCCTAGTACCGACATCGGAATTCAGAAAGACATGGCATACGTGAGCGATACAAGTGTCGACCCTCTTCTGCATATCTTCCACAGACTCCCCGCCAGGACAACTGGAATTCCAATAATCAGTTGCTATTTTTACTCGGTAAGAGGAATATATGTGAACTAACCCATCTTTCCAGATAACCCAACCTGGTTGACGTTCCTTTATTTCGTGGGAGAGAAGCCCTTCATATTCACCTATAATAAACATTCGTTTCTTCACTGGCACAACAAAATAGATATAGAATCCTACCATAGTCCCACTCACGACAGTTTTCTGTCAAGATATGATTGGGAGTCTCAACATGTTCAAACATGAGATGAAAAGTCCTGTGGGCGCGCTGACGAGGGGAAACAAAGACAGTACAGAGATTCTTGGGATCAATAGGTTCTGGAAGTGGGTTGGAGTGTGTTGATGCATGTCAGTAGAAATGGGAACGAACTTCCATCCCCCACCAAGAATGTGGCTTTCTCTTTGACCTGTTCTTCACCTCTGGTAGTCAGTGGAATATCTGTTCGGCCAGTCTATAAACCTTTTCAAAAAAAGCGGCACTCTTGAAAGAAGTGAAGGAACTAACGTGTCTCCTACATATTTCGATCGATTTCGATTAAGAGCTAGATAAGGATAAAAATATAAGGGCCTTACGGACCCGTTTAATGACCACTCGGTTTCGCCTTCAAGTACGGATAAGATGAATATGAAAGAATAAAAAATACAAGATCCATACCATGGCGAATCAAAAAGAGACGGGGCATAGGACGGGCGGAGGACATGATGGCAAAGCTTGGTTAACTTAAGTAGGAGCCAGTTCATTTATAGGTTATCGTCACGGAGTTGGACGCGGGTCGCGGGAATTTCTTTGAACTGGTACCTAAGCTTAAGCTCTAGCGCGTCACGGTCGTGGTCGACATCGTCATGTTCGATGACTGTGAGTATTGCTATACGATTCTAGCTCTTCTCTAAACATCTTTCCAGATGTCGAACATTCCACTTCTGCACCTACTGGTCATGGGAATGCCCTCCCTACCCTCAAATATGAGGGGTTTGAGCCCTCTAACCCCCAAGACATTATAGACAATGACCCAGCTTTAACAGTGCGTGTGTATCCACTCTATGAGGATGATGGTGCTGAATCACAGCAGCAAGAACTTGCAGATCAGAATACTCCAGAAACTCCCGTTTTTGACCTCGGACAGGTGCAATGCCCCCTCAACGCTCCGCTCGTCTCCCTTGTCGTCTGTTCGGATATGTTGGTTATGGGACTGGCTTCAAACGTTCTCATCCTCATCGAGTTAGCCCATGCAGCTCAAGTAGTCCGTATTCCGATCCCCCGTAAACCAACCGAGATGACATTACACAAAGTATTCATGGATCCTTCTGGTCGACACGTCATTATCACATCCACGCAAGGAGAGAATTGGTACTTATTCAAGTCGTGGAAAAAGCCGAGACAATTGAAGACATTTAAGATGGTGATAGAAAGTGTGGCATGGAATAAAGCAGCGTTACTGTCATCTTCCCAACCCACCTCTACTCGAGAAATCTTGATTGGTGCTCGGAATGGGGCGATTTACGAGGCCATACTCAATGCCGAAGAGGACTTCTTCAAGTCCCAAGAACGCTATCTACAACGTGTATTCCAACTCTCCGAAGGCTATCCTGTAACCGGACTCAGATATGATTTCTTCCCAGCCTCAGATCCTCGCAAAGTGCTTGTTGTCGCGACAACGCCCTCTCGCATGTATCAATTTGTAGGCACGCCTGATAGAAGGTCTGACGATGGAGGTCGGCTCTTTACTGGTCTCTTTGCTGCGTATCGAGATATAGCACCCAGTAAGTTGCTCCTTTTTCTCGCGAAGAACGACGCCTCACGTAGCTCAAGGAATACTCGAACTGCCTGGTGAAAACCAATACTCTGAATTGCATTATTTTACTCCCAATGCGGACCAAGCCTCTTCCCTTCCCGAGTCATTAGCTTGGATGACTGGTAAGTATTCTTTTAAAACCATTAGCATATGACCAGCTGACGTCATTCGCAGCACCGGGAATCTACTACGGAAACCTCAACTTTGCCTCCCACTCAGATGATTTTATTGACGCCGCGGATGTTGTTCCCTATGCTTTATCTTCTATCGGAACAGGAGAGTTCCCTTTATCAATGGCATTGACTGAGTTCCATTTCGTTATAGTATACAAGGATCGTATAACAGGTATCTGTCACCTCGACAAAAAGTTGACATATGAAGAACCTTTGCCTTTGGTAGGTTCATTCATACTTTGGAACGACCCTCGTTTAATAAAGGCATTAGAAACCCAACGAAGAAGTCAGAGGCATTGTTTCAGACCCTGTACGCAAGACCTACTGGATATATACGGATCAGTCTATCTTTGAACTTTTGGTTGGGAATGAGGACCGGGACGTTTGGAAAATTTATCTTCAGAAGTCGCAGTTCGACGTGGCTCTTCGGTATTCTAAAGTGCGCATCTTTCCTATCTTGTTTGTCTTGACTTACAGTATTACAGAGTGCCGGCCAACGAAACCAAATATTATCTTCACAAGCCAATTGGTTCTTCGATCAGCACCGCTTTGTCCAGGCTGCTCAGACTTATGCCCAGTGCTCAGTGTCTTTTGAAGAGGTTACACTTAAATTCTTAGACGCTGGCGAGCGAGATGCTCTGAGATGTTATCTCATATCTCGCCTCGAGCGAACTCGGAAGTCTGTGCGTCTTTTTCATATACAAGTCACTAACTTTTTTGACAACAATTGACCTGATCGCTAGGACATCACACAGAGAATGATGCTAGCTACTTGGCTGGTCGAAATTTACCTTAGCAAGTGCAATGAACTAGATGACGTGGTAGCCTCGGAATCCGTCTCCAACAACGTCGACAATGTTCAGACTGAAAAGAATATTACCGAGGAAGATCTACGGCAGTTCCTTGAGACATATAAGGTCAGACAAGGTTTTGTTGTTCGGGATTTGTGTTGGAAAATTTACCTCGATTTTTTCGACAGAGTAATCTTGACCGCAAAACCACGTATGAACTCATCCAAAGTCATGGGCGGACGGACATGTATCTCCATTTTGCAACACTTGTCGGAGACAATGAGCGAGTAATCGAACACTGGATAATGGAGGAAGAGTGGAGTAAGGCCATCGATGTTCTCAACAGACAAGTAAAGTGTCTATATCGCTGTATTTCCTCATGATGTTAATCTTTTCATTCAGTCTGACCTTGAACTTTACTACCGTTTCGGCACCGTTCTTTTGCGCCACGCGCCAAAGGAAGTAGTCGACGCCTGGCTAAAACAACCATCGCTGGATCCCTTACGCCTAGTTCCATCGTTGTTACAGCTTCAGCACATCCCCCAAGACCCCCTTTCCCCTAATCAAGCTACAAGATATCTCAACTACGTGATATTCGAGCAACACAACACTCATCCGACAATCCACAACTTATTGATCACGTTCTACGTCTGCCCCGCCCCATCGCAGAGTACAACAATCCCTGATGATGGACCCCTGTTGCGCTTCCTTTCAATGGCTCCCTCTGACCCATTAACAGAAAAACCGTATTATGATCTTGACTATGCATTGCGATTATGCAAGCAGGCTGGCAGAACGCAGCCCTGCGTCCACATCTACTCTAAGATGGGACTCTATGAAAACAGTGTTGATCTGGCTCTTGAGAAGGGCGATCTCGAACTAGCTAAAATCAACGCTGATATGCCAGAAGATGATCAGCCGCTTAGGAAAAAACTCTGGCTCAAAATTGCCAGATATGTGGTGCAAGATAAGAAGGACATCAAAACGTGGGTGATCAAACGCTGAGAAAGATTGCCTAAAACTGACAACGTGAACAGTGCTATGCGATTCTTGGAAGACACGGACCTGTTGAAGATAGAAGATATCTTACCATTCTTTCCCGATTTCGTTGTCATTGACGACTTCAAGGAGGAGATTGCACATGCGTTGGAGGGCTACTCGTCGCATATAGATTCTCTCAAGAATGAGATGGAAGAAGCGACGAAGACTGCAGAATCAATCAAGCAAGATATCGCATCATTAAGGAATCGCTTTGTTACTATTGATGCAGGGGAGATGTGTTCTCACTGTTCGCATCTTTTGTTGACGCGGCAATTCTACGTCTTTCCTTGCAGGCACAACTTCCATGCAGATTGTCTTATTGGTTTGGTAATAACAATTGACTTTGACTCTTGTCATATCACTGACATGATCTGTACTCTCATAGGCAAAAGAATACCTTCCCGCGCATTCATTGCGCCGTATTCTTGCTTTACAAAATGAGCTCGTGAAAACTAACCCTAACCAACTCTCAGGGCTCACAAAGCCTTCATCAAATGTTATTCGACAGCCACAGACACAACGTACGTTGTTGTCGTCCAACTTTACTGCCCCTTTGCAGAATGGCACTCGAGCAGCGAACCTTATTGGGCGCAATATTCTTTCCGCCGGGCTGTCTGCAGGAGACCGAATTCGTGATCTTATTATACCCGATGCATTAGCGGCTGCTGTATCTGCTCCAACTTGGATTCCGGGTATCGGCGGTGGAAGGCGAATCGAAACTGACGCGAACAAGGGAAAACAGACAGAGAAGTTCAGAGCAGAGTTGGAAGAGGTTTTAGCCAGTAATTGTCCACTTTGCGAAAGTGTGGTAGTAGGTTTGGACAAACCATTCGTAGAGGAAGGGGAAGTAGATAGTACTTGGGCTTTGTGATTTTACGATCTTTTTCGATGTTGTATACATTACGACATAAATTTAATGAGGACTAGCCATTAATTTTTTTGGTCCTTCCTACTTTTCTGCGCATTCTTGCAGCCTTGCGTGCTCCCATCTACAGTGGTTAGTATGGAAAGTATGGCCGCGTTAAGAAGGAAATAATACCTTGGTTTTGTCTTCCTCCAGCCTTTGTCTCTCCTCGGCAGCCTTACGTCGCTCCCGAGTAATCTCCAGCCTCCTAAGCACAACGTGAGCCTGGTTACCCCAGCTTCTGAATTAGACCACAAGTACCTTTTGATTTCAGCTTGCTTTTCATCCTTGAGCTCTTGCTGCAATTTCTTGATCGCTAGAGCCTTTTTTGTTTGTTCCATACGGGCAGCCCAGTTTTTTGTCTTGACGCCATTTGGAAGATGGGACCGGCTGAAACGGAAGTCAAGCGGGAGAACGATGGATCTTATGGAAACGTACATGGTGGCGGATTTCTGAGATTTCCAACCCTTGCCAGAGACGCGACCAGCCGATGAAGAAGCAAGCGAAAGGAGAGGTTGCTGATGGTCCATGGGAGAGTTTAAGTGTGGGGATATCCCATAATAATAATTGATCGAATTTATTAGGACTCTAGGTCTTTCTCAACCCAACCACCATGTTGAGGTCTCCAGGCTCCCCGCTGGACCCCCATGATGCCCACCTCAGGCACCTTCTGGACCAGCGAGCTACTCGTGCGGACCTCCATTCTCGGATTGGCGACGACGGTCCCGATACTCCCTCTCTCTATAGTCACGCCTTTTCTCCTCGCCCTAATGCCAGGCTAGACTTAGATGATGCTTCTTCTTTCCATGGCTCTCCAGCTTCGATCCGGACATATTCCAATTCTCGCCCAGACCGAAATCGGCTCAACGACCTCGCGGTCAGTATGCTTGATATGGATGAGGATCGACGGTCTTCTTATGCTTCTACTACGTACGACGAAGACGACCGCCACAGTTCTCCGGAGACTGTTCAGGAGGGCCTTGATGACACGATGCCCAGAATGAGTTATCTTGGTCCTAAAATGCGCTTCCACTCCAAGGCTCCTTGGGAGCTCGAAGACAGCCCTTTTCCTGAGGAAGATGATTACGACCAAGGGGCAGACGAGCAATCTGTTATGTCTTCCGCTCTTCAAAGCATTGGCATAACACCGCGTCGTCTGGTATTCGGAGGTACCAAGTCTGGACATGAAGGCAGGACAAGTGGAGAGTCCAGTCGATCCGGAGGCACCGAGAAGACCTCGCTGGACTCGGGTTCCCAGATTTCATATCCTCACCCGCCCTTTCAGTAAGCTGGTATCTCGCTATTACCTTCTGTGCCATGTTCACCGTTCCCTTTCTAGTGACCGTGCCCAAGCAAGTATGTCCTCCACGTCTCTGGTCGGTCAGAGCGTTCCCCGTAAACCTATCCCTAAGTTCTATCCGGACCACCGGTCGCCTTCGTCTCCAATTTCACCTTCTAGTCCTCATTATACGAATTTCTCTGACGACTACTCCAGCCGAGGCAGCGAGGATAACGATTCAAAACTAGATACCCATCATCCTTATGCTAATCCAAACTTTGCCCGTACTTCGGAAGACAAACATTCCACGACTAACACAAGCATGCCTCGTAGCGACTCTACTGCTACAGTCACTAGGTCTCAGAAAAGCATTGCTTCTCTCAAATCTCCGGGTCGACAGCCCGCGTTGATTCCAGCACCTCAAAGTCCCCGTCTACCTGCTTATGGAAAAGAAATTTCATCACCAATCTCTGTACGAAGCACTTCGATACGATCTGGTGAAATGCCCGAGAATGTCGGGATTATCACCGCACCACCTCCCCAGCCTAATGGCATATCTGGCTGGACAGAACAAGCAGCATCCCCTGGTTTTAATCTGATAACCTTGGAGGAAGCAAGAGCTCAAAGATCTCGTGCCGCTACTATTCAACCGACTGCCTCTAGCACCGCTTTGGCGCATCCATTCCTCGAAGAGACCAGTTCATATCAAAATCCAGTTGGCACCCGAGCTCGTGCACGTTCCATCAGTGCTGGGACAAAAGCCAAACATGCTCTTAGTAGCATTGTTGGGAGTGGTATACCGTCTAGAGCTGACAAGCGTGATACAGAGTCGGTAAATGGACAAAGTCCAGCTATCAACGGTGTGACGGGTAAATCGTTGAAGCACAAGAAGAGTGGCTTCATGAGATTGTTCAACGGCACTCGCGACGAATCTCCCCCTCCTCCGGTACCTTCTTTATCAGAAGGTTATGCTGTGTTCAATGCCCAACAATCCGCGCCTCGGAATCCGATAAGCAGCCACCGGATACCCATTCCTCAGATTTCACCCTCGTTGCTCGAAGAGCACCGACTGGGTGAGGAGCCCGAGGCTCGGAAACCACTTACAGGCCCCAAACGCACCCCTCCTCCTCTCAATCTGAGCACTTCCGCGCATACGCCTGGATTACTTCGACCATATATCAGTGACATTCCGTCCCAGAGTGCTCCGGCCAATGTTACGGAATTTCCTTCGCTCAAGTTGCGACCAGTATCGACGATGTTCAGTGCACAGTTTGGTGATCACATTCTCACTTCTCCTTCGTCTACAAATGGAGATATCGACACACCGAGCTCACTGAGTGCGAGTACTGCTGTATCTCCTCTTACTCCGGGTCCCTTCTTCAGGTCTGAGGATAGCGATAAGAAGTTCTTGACGGCCGGCGCTACCGATGACTCTGTTGCAGTAATCAAGTCGTTAAGAGAACAGATTGCGACTTCCAGACATGCTTGGCAACAACAAGTATGGGAGCTCGAAGGGCAGATTCGCGACCTCAAAGCTGAAGTCGAGGAGCTACGGTCTTCAAAGGATGGTCCTCGATGTGAGCATTGTGGCAAACAAACCGATGCTGGAGAGGCTGATGATAAGAAAGCGGCCGGTGTAGTGAACAGGCCTCGGGCAAGGACCGGGACAGCTCTGACTAGATTCGGAGGTAATTTGTAGACCCTCCTTCCCCCCTCCTCCATGTCCTTCCTTTTGTCGATTCAGTTTTGTGATCACCTTGGACTTCTCTCTCGGTCCTTTCCATTCTTTCCTCTGTTTACCCATATCTGTACAGTCCTCATTAATTATTCTTAACTATCAGTATCTCTGTTGTATACTCGTACCCTTAGCCTTATTCCTTTTTATTGGGACAAACTCCCGGATATCTATCCTCTTTACGTACTTATCATTGTTCTGTTCAGAGGTTTTGTACTGTCCTTTATGCACTGCATCCCTTAAAATGTCCCTTCCTGGTTTTGTAACGACGATACAGCATCAAATATATGAGTCTAGCTATCTGGATTTATAGATTTTCATCCGCTCCAATAAGCCATCCAATACCTTTCGAAAACACTCTCGACGCCTGCGAAGATACGTCTTCCTCGGGACCCCGACTGCCACTATTCGACCTTCCTTCACCTTGTTGCGATAGCTGAGATCGTCCGCGTTGACCCCCTACAGAGAAAGGGAAGTTGGCTGTCACTGATCGGAATGTCTTACTGGCGAGAGCGGCGGCATCAGGGGTGTTTAAGAGAGGTGGAGAAGGTAGATGGAAATTCCTAAGACGTGTTTGCAATGATTCAGTCGCTGATTCCGGTATGCGTTTCGTGCGTTTCTGGTGATCAGATTCGACGACACCACTGGGACGGACTAGAAGTCTCTCCTCTCGGGCTTCGATATCTTCTTTCTCCAATCGACGCCAGGCAGTTAGAACATCATGAAGTCTGTCAGAAGGACATATTTCAATTGCCCGCCCGAGAAGAGATAGTTTTTGATCAGTGTTATCGAACTCGGACTGACGTCCTAATTGGAAGCATGCCACCCAACAGACTTCGCTCGCTTCAACGATCTTGGGATCGTCCATTCCTATGGAAGACATTCGCAAGTTTAGCACGGTGTCAACCATACGTTTGCTAGTTTCGTATGCGCGAGTAAAATCTTCTGCCTGGAGCGCAGTATCAGCGAGCATGGCCAACGTCTTGACTTCAGCCACAATGTCGTTACGGAAGCCTAGTTTGTAAACCAGATCGAGGATGACCTCTGTATGCTTATAGGCATCACTGTTGCTGGATAACACTCGAGATACCAGCGATAGACGGTCTTTGGTCAGTCTAATTTCGATAGGAGAAATGGGAGTTCCCGGACGAGACATGACGTTGAACGAAGATAACCGAGAGGTTGCTTCAATGAATTCTTTCTCTCTTGTTATGCGATCAGATGGCATTGGCACGTCCAGACTGATTTTGCGTTTAGACGGAAAGAGATTGAACCAGAGGGAAAGAACCTACCACTCGTACGCAAGCTTCATATCGCCAAAATTGTAGTTACCGGAACTGGCATTATCATAAAACTCTCGCGAGCTCGAAAGACAAATATCCTCAATGATTTGTGGATCCAGAACCAGCTGATTCTTGCGAGAATATAAGAGTGTTTTCGCGACGTCGAACTCTGAAATCACAAATGAGACCAAACACTAGATAACAGTAAATTGAAATGAAAGACTTACTTCCTGCACTCAGAAGCCCACTGAAATATATCCGTAGTATTTCATCTCGGGAAAGAAGTCCAAAAGCCCCCTGGAGTTTACTGTCTTCCCGTCCATTTAATTTCAGCATGTCCTCTAACAACCACTCCCAATCCTCCATGGTATCCAATCGATCCTCGGAGCCCCCAGCCCTTCTGGACATCCTGTTGGCCCAGGACCGTTGTTCCGAAGCATCGCCACTACTCTGTAAGAACCATCGAAGCGGTGCAGGAACGCTCCATCTTGAGAGTATCTCCCCGGATTCCAAATGAACATCAAGGATATCGAGAGCTCGGGATAGCGAGGAAACAGGAAGGGGACCGAAGAAGATCAACAAATCCGAAGGGGTACAGCGAGGTCGTGTAGTCGAAGGTGTGACAAACGTTCCCAGTGATGCAATAGTCGTATCAGCGGCATCTTCTTCAGAATCGTCACCCGGAATGTCCCAGGCAGGCAGGCACTCGAAGATGCGACTCATGGTAGACCACTCGGTAAGACTATCACTACCATAAAGACATGAAAGAGCTAGACGGACCATCACATCGTCTTCCTTGATCAACCTCTGTGCCGGTGGTAGAGTCGGCTTTGAGGCCTCGAAAACAGCAGCCGCCATTTCGAGAGGTGCATTCAATATATACTCATGTAGAAGCCTGGTAGGTAAAGAAGGATCCGGCTTTCCCGCACGTTCCGCACGGGACTCCAGAACAAAAAGGTAGGGCATCACAAGTCGAGAGATGTCTCTTGCAAGTGTAGAGGGCGATGAGCGGCTGAGATATGCTCGTACTACAGCTGGTGGATCCATCTCACGCCAACGAGCGAGTGTCCAGTCCTCATCGGCTTTGTCACTGCGTGGAGTATCATACACTAGTCTAGACAAAAGACTCAACTCTTCTCCGAGCTCGTCGAGGAGAGGAACTCCATGTGAAGCGCCGTGCTGGACAATCGCCAACATTGTATCTATCATGCCTGTTGACGACATGATGGCTTCTACACGGGAATTATACCAAGCAGAAACTTGTTCAGCACTGAGAGGAGCATCTTGAGGATGTGGCCTGGTAATGGCTAAGTCTTGGGAAACGTCTGAATCCCATAGGCCTCGACAAGACTTGACAGTAGATGTCACCACAGGAGCCTCCGACCAGTCAGGTTCAAGTCTCCATTCTTTCGAAGTAGGTGTTTGCTCCATATTCGTCACGGCACTACATGATGGAAGAAGAAAGTGGTAATCCGAAGGGGGTGTGTATCCGGGTATTGAATCGAGTATTGCATATCTGAATGGCCAGAGGTATTTGCTGTGCTTCTCCAATAACACGCGTAGACCCTCAAACCATCTTTCAAACGCCAATTTATACGCAGAGTGTAGAATGTCTGCAGTCAAAAATTCGGAAAGCGTGAAAGGTGGGGCTTTAGAAGGACGAGCAGATGGTTCCTCAGCCCAAGGATCATCCTCCCAATCGACATCTTCAGTAGCCGACCCATATTCCTCTTCCAGACCATCCGGTGCTTCTTTGCGTAGTTCATTAAAGGTATTCAAACGATCCATACGCTCTAGAAGTATTTTCCGGATGTAACATAATTGAGCATCGGTAGAATGACTCTCAAAGTATTCGGAAAGTGGGTATTCGTCTGTAGGCTGTTCTGTATTGGCGTCAGAGCCCGAGGATCCAGGTAGTAATTGGTTGACACGTTCGAAGACAGACTGAGTACGTTTGATGCCGACTTGCAGCAGTGTACGTTGGATGTCGACGTTGTCCACGAGCCTGTCGTAGCACGCTGCAGCTACCCAAGAATCATCTGAGATTTGGCCGAGAATGTCTTGCACATTGTCGACAGTGAGCTCGTCGTCCGTGAGTTCGACCCAGCGCGTATAGAAGTTGGAGGAAGCCATTCTAGTTTGTTAAGTCGCGTGTCCAGGTTCTCATGCTCTGACGTGGGCTCAACTCGCGTTGTTGACATCATCACGGTAAAACACCTCTTGTTAGTATGTTACTCCAGACGCTTCAATGGCTGCGGTTTACGAGGTATATGAGAACTCCGTCTTCTATCGACAACCATTCCTATCCACTCCTATTACTCTTTGGATCAATCCAAGTCACCCGAATCTATCCGGATTCCAGATCAATCGAAACTTCTTTGTCCAAATATTCTGTGGCTCTTCAACTGGCTTTTCCTATGCTCCCTCATTACTCTCCGGATTAATCTAAGTCATCCGAGTCTATGCGGATTCAAGATCAACCGAAACTTCTTTGTCCAAATATCCTGAGGCTATCTTCGACCGACTCGGACTTGGCCTTTTCTTCTGGTCCTTGCGTTCCTTTTCCAGATCTATTCTTACTTCGACCGGCTTCGTCTCCAAACCCACACGAAGTTGCTCCGAATGAAAATACAATGGGACCTAGACTCATCCGCTTTACCGAAAACAATATCCACGGATGAATTCGTTTCTTGTAAAGAACGGCGTCAAAGTCTTCTGGTAACAGTAATATCTGTGGGGATGCCTCAAGCTTGATCACCAGTCTGGACAAATTAAAGACCCAGAGTTCCAATACTACGGCTCGTAAAACTCATGCATTTTCTCGTGTCTCCCTGCAAATTTTGGAGCTTGGCGGTCTTTTTGTGAGGTAGAAGATGAATCACCAAGTTCCGGATTACAAAGGAAATATATGAGAATGAGTGAGATTTACGAGATTCTCTTAACCAGCTACAGTTTTACCTCCCAATAGCCTCAAAGGAAGGATTGAAATTCACAGGACCGGTCTTCTTCGCCTTTTCCGTAGAGCCCGTTCTAGGTATAAATACTATGCTGTAGTGGTGCAGCCTCCATCTCGACTCAAAGCTCTCGAGTCTTCAACATGCCTATCACCCTTTCTCCTTCCTCTGCAGACACTCGCAAATTCAAGGTTGCAGCTGTTCAAGCTGAGCCGTCAGTCTGATGTTTCCTCTTGGGTTCCCTCTTTGTGACTTGTTGTTGTAGGGTATGGCTTGATCTTCAAGGAGGAGTCGAAAAAACTATTCGTATCATTCGCGAGGCTGCAGCCGAAGGCGCCAAGATCATCGGGTTCCCGGAGGTCTTCATCCCAGGTCCTTGTCAACTCTCACCAATTGAGAATTGTACTTTCTGATTGATAGTGATTCTCCATGATCAGGATACCCATGGACACCTTGGTCTAACACGTTTGTCGAAGCAGCGCCAGTGCTGAAGGAGTACCAGGCAAACGCCTTGCCTTTGCACTCGCCCGAAATGGAGCGCATTTGTGAAGCTGTCAAAGAGGCAGACGTTAACATCGTGCTCGGTTTTGCTGAGAGAGGTAAGATTCCCGACCTCCAAACCGACTGAGGGGATTGTTAAATCTTGGCATCTTGAAGATGGAGCGTCTTTGTACATCGCTCAAGTTACCATTACTCAGGATGGAAAAATTGCCAATCACCGCCGAAAAATCAAGGTTGGTAGTATAATCGATGTAATGTGAAAATTCAGGAAGTCTTTAACAGTCCCTTCAGCCAACCCACTACGAGAAGACTGTCTTTGGCGACGGAAGTGGTAAGTTAATCGCTATGATACTCATCGCACACTGAGCCGAACCATGTCTTAAACAGCACAATCGATTTACAACGTTGTACAGACCCCGTATGGGAGAGTGGGAAGCTTGAACTGCTGGGGTACGCATCTCCCGTCCTAACGTGACCAGATTGTCGTTGATAAAGGGTTCTTGAAATACATCCAGAACACATTCAGGTACGTTTCTCATCTAGTGGTTCGGTTGGGGTAGCAATGACCAAGACAATTGAATACAGCCTTGGTTGAAAACGCACTTCTACGCTCAGCACCCCCAAATTTTCGTCGGCGGTTGGTGGCCAGCGTAAGCTTATTTGCAATATCTCAAACAAATTATCTTTGACAAATTTCACAGGTTCGGTGCACACCAAGGCGGGTCTCCGTATATCGTAAGTGGTGAAGCATCCAGTCGTATGACACAACTCGTGTCAATGGAGGGTGGATGCTTTGGTCTAGTGTGCTGCCATGTCGTGAGTGAAGCCGGTGCACAGAAGATGAAAATGTTAGGATTCCCATGGTTCACCTTCCCCGGAGGAGGCTTTAGCACGGTGAAAAACTTTTTTCCACAGAATGCATCTTGCACTGACGATTGATCAGATCTACGGTCCCGACGGCTCAACTTTGGCAGATCCGGTGGACCCTGGTCAGGAAGCCATTCTGTATGCAGACATCTCCTTGGACAAGATCAACGAAGTCAAGCTCGTTGCAGACACCATGGGAAATTAGTACGCATCTATTCGAGAAAACCGTTGACGAACATCCTTAACTGATTTATCCACAGCTCTAGGTTCGACCTGTTCCATACCGTGGTACAGGGAAAGAACTGGGCTCCAGCCCGATACATCGGCAAAGAGGAAGAAGAGGCTGACATCTTGAAGCAGAATGAAGTGCCAAACGCAGCAAACAGCTTCACCTACAAATTGACTTTAGCTGCCGGCGAGCCAAATGCAACTCCGTGAACACCCGTATTATGTGTAAGATCACGCATCCAAATGTACATGTATGTAGAATTTTTGACTGAATTACCTCAAAAGAAATAGATCTACCACGGCTGAGCGCTTCGAAACCGGGAGATCAAGTACAGTAATTTTAGACGTCAGAAGATCGAAAGCTCCCTTGAATCCACGGACTTTCAGATAAGAGTGTCCTGAAGAACACGTAAGCCCGAGGCGAAAGCAAAGGAATAGATCTGGTTCCACTAACCTCATCTCGCAAATATTCGCCAACGTCACTTTAATTTACTGATAAGCAAAGGATTCCTGAATGTTCCGTAGAATCGACTTACGCTTGATGGAAAACTATTATAGACGTGGGATCCAATTTTCGTGTGTCTACGGTGGACCTGGCCGTTACACCGAAACCCTAGGAATTCGTGAATAAGAAAGGTTCATGGGACCAACCAAGAACGCACTAATGGCATATCGTTCATACTGTAAACCACGACTCCTTGATGTTCCGGGGTATCTTCTGTTATACGGCCAAGGTGTGCTTTAACGACATGATTGCCGTAAAGGAAAGGCATTTCGCCATTGGGTTTTATCCAAATCTGAAGAAAAAAAGATGGGTGTGTGGACAGGAGACAAACAGATACGAACACACACCTTGTATTTTGCATATTGTGCCAAATAATCCAAGGCCGTAATATGCAGCTTGAATTTGCCGCTTTTGCTAAACTTTCCGAAACATGTTCCCAGACTGACGAGATTCGGACGTGCTACAGAAGCACCCAGACGCATAGACGATTCGGAGACATAGAATACCCTGTCTTTGTGTAGCCTGAAGCAGTAGGGTTCGTCTGCTCGATCAATCAGATGAATGAGGTTTTTGCCCTATCCAAACCGCTATAGAGGTGTATATGAGAGGGTAGAAATAGGAACATACAACATAGTTTGCCAACTTGGTGAAAAGAGTTTTCGATTCGTCTTCAGTGAGAGGTCGCATGAGGGAAACTTGCAAATCCCCAGAGGGTAAAAATTTACTTATGTAAACGAGGTTACATGCGGTCCATCAAGTCACCATCTCGTCAATCATATGTCTGCTCCCTCCTTTTCGTCCTTTCCCTCCTTCAGCTCCTTTCCTGATCTCGACCCGGGACCAAGTGATTCAGAAAAGAAAAAGGAAAGCAAAAGACATCGTCATGAATCGAAACACGAAAAGTCAAAGCACAAGGAACGCAAGGACAAGAAACGTGATCGCGTTGAGAAGGAAGTCGAACCAATCCAGGAGGACGTGTATTCTAGCCAACGTTTCTTTTATTCGGACAGAAAGGGAGACCCTTTGAATGTAGAATATGGTAGACTTCATCGAGGAGATGTGCCAAGGTACAATGACAGATGTGCGTTTTCCCCCTAGCTCCATGCGATCGTTTCCATGTTACTGACTGTAACAAAGATAGCAAGAAGATTCTCGGACTTTCTCATGAGTGGACGATATTTTATCGTAACGATAAAGGTATACAAGTTGGAAAAGGCCATAGAAAAGAGGTGCGTAGCGACCAGATTGCTTTACAGTCATGTAAATCCATGCATTGCAGGTAACGGATTTAGCTAGCAAAGAGGCTCGACGGCTGCTTTCCAACACGACCACACGACGAGTACGTGGAAGCGATAGGACAGACAAGTATCAAGAAATAGACGGCTACATAAGATTGACCTCCTCCAACGTTGCATCCAAACCTGAAGATGCAACCTACCGCTCCATCACCCGTGAACAAGTCGACCCTGATTCTGATGCTTCTCTCTCCGAATCAAATCGCGAAGACTCAGACAGCTCAGACGATGATTCTGACTATGTTTTGACCTCTGAGCAGCAAGCCATTAAGGCTTTAGAACAACAGCTCTCTGCAGACCCCACCTCTATCGATAACTGGCTTCAACTCCTGTCCCGAACGCTGTCCACCGTCGATCTCAGTTCCAAGAATGCAACAAAAGCCTGCTCGGAAATTACCTTGTCGTTGCTAACACGTGCATTAAGTGCCGACCCTCGTAATTCGACCTCGAAGCGCTTACGGCTAAAATATTTACGAGCAGGTGCTCTGATTTGGGAAAGGGATAAATTAAGGAACGAATGGGAGATTGCGTTGAAGCTTGGAGATGTCGATATCTGGTTAGAGTGGCTGGAATGGCGGATATCTGCTTGCAGGGACGGTCTCGATAGTGTGTTTGAGGCTGCCCAGCGTGTGATGTCATCCTTGAAAGATTCAGAGGAAGAAGAGGTAGCCAAGTTGAGGGTGTTTTGGAGAGTTGCGGTGGCTTGCCAACAAGCAGGTGAGCAAGCAGAAGAATATGTTTTTCGTTGTTCTTGATTATTTCTTTCTTCAGGTTACTTTGAACGGGCGACTGCTATGTTTCAAGCCCAAGCTGAACTGTGGGTGGAATAACTATCTCTCGAAATATAAGGTTCTCATTCATCCATTCTTCAACCTCAGTACGTTTGAAATACCCCAGTCCCTCCGTGAGCTGCCTCTAGAAGCCCGTATAGACACACTGGAAGAGTTCTGGGAGTCTGATGCACCTCGCATCGGGGAAGAAGGCTCGAAAGGATGGGCTCAATGGGCCTCCAACCAAGGAGATCAAACGATGGTTCCTTCAACATCTTCCCAAATTCAACGTATTCGGAATTCAAAATTAGACCCTTACCAGATTTGGGCTCTCGAAGAACATATAGCCGACCAAAGTTTGCACCTACCTCTACGCACCACGGATAAAGCTAGTGAATCGGATCCTTATGCGGCGGTGATATTCGCAGACATCAAAGATGTCTTATTTAGTCTACAGAGTCGACGGGCAAAAGATGTATTCCGGCTGGCTTGGCTGAGCGTCTTAGGGCTACCTGTTCCTGGTATCTCTACTCTCCTATTATCTTATGAGAGTGGCTGGGACGACAGATGGAACCTTACCTATCTTGTTAGACCTACCTTGCTCGATTCTATCTTTCCCCCCTCCGAAAGTAACAGGTCTCCCACTGTTGACTCTGTTGCAGGGGTTTTGATTGGACGTCAAAAGGAATATGCAAATAGTTTTGGTCCAGTGAAACATTGGTCTTGGGGTGTCATTGCGCCATTAGATCCCTTCTTTGGGTCCTTAGGCCTATGGACTAAGGTTGATATCGAAGATCTCGATAAGGGATTCGTGTCGCGGGTATTCTCACAACTCAGACTAGGCGAAGATGATCCAGAGTGGGACGTTTTAGCATTGTCGTTTGCAGCAGCTCTTAACGGTGTGAAGAGGCAAGTTTTGCCTTCCTATTAAAGGAGAGAAAGGCTAATCAGTGTATTTTTAGTGCTCTGAAGCTTTCGCGTTCCTATTTGTCTGAAGACCGTGACTCACTCCCCCATTGGGCGGCTCACGCACAGTTAGAGCGGATGCGAGGCAAGCTGGACGATGCACGTAAAGTTTATCAAACCGTCCTTATTGCTTCTGGCTCCTCTTCGCGTCATGGAGAATGCCATTTATGGTGGGATTGGGCGGAAATGGAGTGGCTCTCTGGCAATGCGGAAAGGGCGTTGTCAGTAATAATGGCAGCAACCAAAAGTGATGGCAGGGGAGGTGTAGCTATATTGCGTGCCAAGCGAACACTACAGGATGCTATTCGAAAGGATGTAGAGAACCGAAAAGACACCGAATCTTGGATTAAGCTGGCAGCTCTATTGGAATTGTTAGCATCCAACGATGCGAATTCGGCAATAGCGATATTTGACGAACATATGACGCATTTGCGACTTGGCTCACTGGTTCATGAAAGCATGTGTGTAGCCTGCTCGCTGTTCATTTACAGGCATACGATATTGTTGAGAAACCCACTGCCTCGTTCGATCTTAAGGGATCGAGTACACGAAGCAATCGGCTCCTATGGCAGTAACTCGATCGTCGTTGGCCTGTTCTTAGAGTGCGAAAAAGGGTTGGGTGTCTGGGGAAAGGTTCGTGGGTTTTTGGGCGAAAAGGAAGAGGAGATGAAGGATGTGGCTAGAAGAGTAGAGCAGGTCTGGATAGCAAGATGGGAAGGTGGAAAATGGGAAGAGGAGATTGAGAGGACAAGAAATGGGTTGGAACGTGCAATTGAAAGTGAACGGTAAGTGCCTATTGCGTGTGTGTGGTACTTAGATCATTCTTGATGCTTGTGTTAGGACACGAGGGAGCGCTATATTGTGGCGGATTTACATCGAATTTGAGATCAGGGCCAGACGGTTGGACAAGGCTAAAAGATTGCTTCAGAGGGCTATTGGCGAATGTCCATTATCGAAAGGTGTGTATTGTTTTTGACATTTTCTCTGTTATTCTAATATGTATGTATTCTTAGGATTGTATCTACTGGCATTTGGGCCGTTACGGAATGTATTTAGCGCAAGCGAATTGGATGATTTCGGGGAAGTGATGGGAGAGCGGAACATTCGGATACGGAAAGGCCTAGATGAGGTTGTTGGGGAATGGAAGGAAGCCAAACACAAGGACAATGGGTCGGAGGATGGTGAGGATGAGATAGAGTACAATGCGCGGGAACTGCGACGACTGAAGCCGTACTAGGCTCTCATGAGTTTGTTTGTATTACGTGGAGACAATAGAGCTGTGACAATTGTGACCGTGACCGAGCATCTCTCATCCTGCGATTGTTTACCAGCACGAGGCGCTTGAGCAGCCGTCAATCCTTTTTTTCCTTACCATTTTTTCGTTAAATCTTGCTCGCTGGTTCGCCAGCGCATATCCTACTTTCCCCTCCTAATCATGTCCACTATCCCCGCTCCGACACCGACCGCTCCACAAGAGGAGTGGCCTGACGCTGATTTCGACATCCCCGAAGGACAGCCTCTCCATTCCGTTTCGGACAACCACGACGATGAAGATGAGGATTGGGATATAGAGATGGATCTCGGAAAGACTGGTGGTGCCGGTATAAAGCCTTCCATTGCCCCTCGTATCTCCCCCGATATTCCCGACGACTCTTCCCGTATGATCACCATTCGTCCGTCTCAGATGCAGCAGAGCTCTTCAGAAATCGATGACGACGACGAGGGTGCTTCTACAATCAAAGTCACCGCTCTTGTCAAGCCCACTACTTCATCCACCCAACCTCCCATTGAAGAGGATTTCGAGGATGCCTTTGCCCTGCCATCCGACCTTACCCGCCTCTCCCTCGCTCCTTTGTCTCTCAACCATCGTTCCTCAAAGAACTCGCTTGAATGGGGAGACAAAGACCAAACTTCTTCATCACAGTCCTCAGATGCCTACTCTACTCTCGGCTTTGCCGATGCTTCACCCTCCTCCAACTCTACCTCATCCGTATCCCTTCCTGACACCGAAACCGAAGACGACGACGAAGACGGCGAAGACCTCATGGAAGGTCTCGTACTTCCTTCCGGTATCTTCGAATCTGGTCATGGTAGTCGAAAACTTGCGCAGATATTAGAGTTGAAGAAGACCACTCTTCACGGCAGTGATCAGGTCAAAGTTGCCAGTCCTGATCCTGAGGATGATTTTGAGATGGGTCTGGTCATCGATGACGATGTGGATCTTAGTCCGAGTCGCTTGCTGCACAGTGCTCAACAGCAGAAATCACAACGCTCTAGTGCCCGCAGTACAAGCCTACCCAGCCAACGCCCCACCTCACTACGGCCACCATCAAGACTAAAGTCTGAAAGAGCCAAATCTCCCGTAAATCCTCCTGTCTCATCCGCCCGCCAGTTTCAAAAACTCAGGCTTTCACCCTCTCCCCCCTTAAACCCACCAACACGCTCACAAACCTTCCAAGCTCTATCCCCTGCCCCTTCATCCCCTTCATCATTCCTTCTTCCCAAACCTGCTAGTCTCAGAGGTCAAAAATCACATTCTGGTTTAAAACCTCCGACACCACCTGGGTCCAATCACAAACTCACTCGCAAAGCCTCCTTGTCCTCATTGATGGAGTCGAGCTCATCTCAAGCATCAGGCTCGGGATTGTCTTCAGCTGGATCATCAAAAGCACGATACGAGGAACCTACTGCCTCATCTCGGGCGAAAACCCAACGGAGTGCTACCACACGATACAAAGTACCTCCGACTCGACCCTCTACACCATCAGCTAACCCTGCAGCCATTCGTCTGACCATGCCTACTGTGCTGTCTCGGACAAAGTCTAGACCAGCACTTCCATCGGGCTTTGGATTCAGCTCCGGCAACTCCGGCCCCCAATCACCCGCCTTTCGGACTTCCTCCCCATTACCCAGACCCCCCTCTTCTCTATCTATCAAATCTACTCGGTCTGGATATGCACCACCTCCTTCGGCTCCCCGAATATTACGGAAACCGAAACGACAAAGAACATATGGAGATGGAACAGAACTGGACGGTTTCGACGATCTGCCTACAGATCGTGACAAGGAGAGTCGATTCCATGTTCAACCGAAAGGATATGGAAATCGAATTCCTGGCGGTACCTACATGTCAAAACCTTCAGACAAAGGCACAGTCAGGAAGAAGAAGAGGGAGGCTTCTGGCGCTTCTGGTAATATTAAATCTTGTCTTCACCATTATTGCTTAATCAATTCTTCTACAGACTCTTCAATACCACCCTCAAATATGCTGAGAAGATCTTCAAGATCTGACAATCTGGGTAAAGGGCAGTCTCCGAGAAAAAAGAAGATAACATCACCTTCACAATCACGGAAAAAGCCAACTCTGATTCGCAACTTGGGTGGTTCTAATGCTCCTAAAGGTCAGTGTTGCAAATGACCTGTCCATGCGCAGCCTTATTCTAAGCCTTTTTCTAGTTGTTGGAGACATGAAGTGGAATCCACAAACGTTACGGTGGGAGGGTAACGAACAAGTACTGCGAGACTTCGATGCCGTGGTGACATCGACAAGACCAGCTCTCATCACACACCTAACCGGATCGTCAATAGGTTCACCTGTTGGTTCCTTTGCTTCGGGCGCACGGATAGTAGGAAATATGATTTTCGATCCCCAACGAATGTGTTGGATATCGACATTGCCACCCGAGGAGGACGAGCCAGATGTGTTTGCCAACCTTGCTGATGATGAAGAGGACGGTGATAGATGGGAAGCAAAGAGTGGCACTATACGCGCCAGCCTACAGGCCACATTAACGCCTGACACAAGTGTTGGCTCCCGGACATCGACGTCGATGTCGGGTAGTCTGACCGACCTGCCTAGTCCTTCTCGCAGTCATACTCGAACACCGTCTGAGTCTGGCAGTGACAGAGGATCTAGAGCATCTATGTTCTTCGACATTGATGACGACTTCATCAAGAGCTGCAAGGCAGCAGAAGTTCGACATGCGGAGGAGATGAGGGGTTGGAAAGATGTCCTTTCCAGACAAGATGCTTTTGACGAGCCTGACCGCTCGAACCTTTATGAAATCAGGGATATTGCTAAACGCAAATACTGAGAACCATTCCTTTCTTTATATGCTTTCATTACATTTCTTTCCCCCTACCGACTACAGCCTTTTAACTATTCTCCTGGGACTGCTTTTGTATGTACAAGTGCATAAGCTGTTGTGATGTTTCCTTTGTCTCGATCTTTCGTTTTGTTCCATCTTGCACATAGCTCTTTTTCTTGATTCTTTCCTGACCCGACTGCACACTCTTTTTATTCGTTTCTCTAGTCCTGATATGTACTCAAAATATGGAACATATGACATTGGCAAGACCAAAACCTGAAAATCTTTTGGTTGATTTGAGTCTGGCGCGTGAACAATATTGAACGACCGCGTCTCAGATCACATCTTTCATGTCTCCCTCCAATGCTCCCTCATGTCGCCCAAATTCATGCCGGAGGGGGACGGATTGTACTTTCGCAGCACAGCGGCAACGCAATATTTTCTGAGCTATCCTCTACATATCCTTTGAAACTCTTATCTCCCCGTGTACAACAGAAATGCGTAGCAGTTGTCTACGCTTTGACTTATGGAGGAGGCCTTGTCGGAGGTGACCAAGTGCATTTATCTGCAGAAATCAATCAAGCTGCGATCTTGTTGCTACTTACACAGGTAGATAATCTCTTTGTGGTCCTTTCTTTTCCCTAAACAACCATTACTACTTAACAGGGATCTACCAAAGTCTTCAAAAGCAGAGCAGAACAAAGACTCGCATCTGTTAAAAGGCTATTCGAATTCCCAAACGATAACCCTCCTGCTACTACGTCTAGCATAGGTTTCACTTCTCCGAACACGATTCAAAAAATGGATTTCAAAGTGTCACCTAACGCTGTCCTAGTGCTTCTTCCAGATCCTGTCACTTGTTTCCGTTCAGCATCTTACAGTCAAATCCAGACATTTCATCTCGCCAAAGACGCGTCTGTTGTCGTTCTTGATTGGATAACTTCCGGACGCAGGTCGCGTGGGGAAGAATGGGTGTTTTCGAGGTATAGCAGTGTCAATGAGATCGTTGTAGATGGAAAACGGATTGCGAGGGATGTTTTGTTGTTAGAAACGGAAGAAGGAAAAGATGATGTGAGGATGGGCTCCTCAACACAGCAGCGAACTCTGGCAGATAGGCTGAGTCCATATGCGTGCTATGCTACGGTGTTGTTGAGCGGCCCTGCTATTCAAACTCTTGCCGAAGGTCTTCGGGAAAGGTATGGGAAGATGACAGTCATGAAGGCTACTACTCCTACGGAGTTACTGTGGTCTTTGAGTTCTATATGTTCAGATTCAGATGGATTAGGAATGATTGTCAGAGTGGCCGGGAAGGACACAGAGCTAGTGAAGGAATGGCTGAGGGATGCCCTGTCAAGTTTGGCAGATGTAGTTGGAATAGACGTCTATCGTCGGGCGTTTGTGTAATATAGACAATTGTAATAATTCCAAGTCAATCATCCAATCCGAAGTCAAGAGAAGTTTTCCGTTGATATTCCGAACACTTTCTGAGCCAGTCGGTGCCTTGGGGAGCGGTGCGCGCAAAGTCGCGTTAGCCGCGCTCTCTCATCCTATCTCTAATCTTTCAATGTCGCGCACATGACGTCCTGGATAACCGACCCCGAGCCGTATTTACAATAAATACCAGGCCTCTAATGATCCAGTTCTTTATCTTTGCCTTCGGTCGCTCAATAATCCTTGATGTCCGAGACTTTGCAACACGATCCTATACGTAGTATAGGAAAGGAGAAGGATTCGAGCTCAATCATTGGAAACGAACCATCCTCGGATATCAATGACCCAAATACTCTCTACCACCCTGAAGTAGATACCAGCCATGTCGACGGGAAAAAGCTGATGCGTCGCATCGATATTCACGTCATTCCTTGGTTGGCTATCCTCTATTTCCTCAACTTTTTGGATAGGGGAAGTATTGGCAATGCAAAGGTGCTTCAACTCTAACAGTCCTTGATGAAAATTCCTAAAAGTCAAGCATAATCTTTGCAGTTGTATAATATGACCAAGGACTGCCACATAACTGATAATCAGTACTTGATTGCTTTGACTGTGTATTTCTTCCCGTATGCATTGCTTGAAGTACGTGCCAGGATTAATAACACGGCTTCCTCTGGTCCGACTACGTGAAATATGTCTTATGTCCATCGCTTTACCTTTCAGCCTGCAAGTAATGTCATCCTCCGAAGATTGAAACCCTCTGTATGGCTGAGTTCAATGATGTTGGCTTGGGGGGTGGTCATGATGTGCCATGGATTCATTCATAATTATGGTGGTCTGCTTGGTGGGTAGTCCGAAACCACGCTTTCAAGTTCGAAACGCAACTTACCAATGTATACAAAAAACTTTCAGCCGTACGTGTCCTACTGGGTGTCACTGAAGCCGGAATGTATCCTGGTATTGTGTTCTACATTTCAAGGTATGTCCTTGCTTGCGCTTCTGGGCCATTGAAGATTGACACTGGTTTTTGATTGGTAGCTGGTACAAGCGCGAAGAGATGGGATCTAAAATCGCATACTTCTTTTCTTCTGCTACTATTGCGGGCGCTTTCAGTAAGTATGCGATCTTTTCTTGAGGTCATCTTGAACCGACAACGGCGAAATTTTCAGGCGGTCTTCTCGCCGCAGCCATACATAACATGAACGGCGTAGGTGACCTCGCCGGCTGGCGGTGGATCTTTATCATCGAAGGGCTTCTCACTATCGTGATCGCTCTGTTTTCCTACTGGGTGATTCAAGACTTCCCCGAAAGCGCAAAGTTTATCAGCGAAGAAGAGAGTGAGTGTAGTTTCATCGAATTTGCTCACCTTGAGGATAATTTCGAACAAAAGTATTTCCCCTCAGGAGTCTTTATCATTCGCCGACTGCAAGAAGATATGAGATTAAGTGCAGCTGGTGAAAATTACAAGAAAAAATACATCTGGCAAAGTTTGGCAGACTGGAAGACTTGGGTGGCTAGTAAGTGGACAGGTTTTTCCCCAATCATCCACCTTACATCTTCATTGCATAGTGGGCATATATATGGGATTGTCAGTGAACTCTGTTTCTATTTCGAAGAGGTGGAATTAACGTAACTTGCCTCTAGCGATGGACCACTCTACGCCTTCTCTTTGTTCTTGCCTACTATTATCAATCAGGTATTCTCTTATTTCTAGTTTCGTGTTCGTATCGCTCAGTTTGCTCCTTCCTCCTCTTCTCAGCTAGGTATAGTGGTGACAAACTGCTGAAAAAAGTATCAACACTGATTCATGCCTTCCAGGTTTTGCAGCCACAAAAGCTAACCTTCTTTCGGTTCCTCCCTATGCATGGGGGTGCGTCACAACCGTTCTTATTGGTCTCTTAGGGGATCGCATGAAAAATCGTAGGGCCTACGTCAGCTTGTAAGCTCCTCTCTCCAATCTTTATGTACTACCTTGCATGAGCTGACGGCTAAATTGTGGCTCAAGAGGGCTGTTTGGAACCGGTGTGTACACAGTATCCACATCCGATCAAAAGGATCAAGCTCACCCCTATTTAAAAAATAAACAGGACTGATTGGATACATTATATTGATTTGTTCCCGCACACCGGGTTTGTCCTATTTTGCGGTTTTCCTTGGTGCATCGTAAGTCTGTGTTTATTGACAAAGAGCTGCTGACCTCTAACAGCCGCCACCAGAGCTATATATCCCTCCATACGTAAGTTGCTGTCGTCGTCCAGTAATATAACCCAGGTGGTCTAAATCAGAAACGAAGCCAACAATGTAGCATGGGTTGCTGGTAACGTCGAAGGAGCATACAAACGAAGTGTAACTCTGGGTTTGTCTTGCTTCCTTATAAATTTCTCCGATCCGTTGGTGTTCACTAATCACTAATCAAAAAAGGAATGGCCATCGGCTTTGGTAACATTAACGGAGCAGTTACAGCGAATATCGTATGTTCCGTGCTTGACTGTCGGCCGTTTTCATCAACATACTCATCCTTTATTATGAAATTGCTTTACAGTATCGGTCATCCGATAGCCCTTGGTTTGTTATGGGGCATGCAATCGTTCTTGCGTACATAGCTATCGGTTTCTTTTGCGTCGCACTATTTAGGATACTGCTGCAACGGGAAAACGCACGACGGGACCGGGGGGAACAAGACGAAGTTATCGACGGTCTTGAGAACCCCAGGGCTGATATCAAAAACGGACATTATCCTAGCGTAGAGGCTGCCAGAATCGATAAAGGTGATGAGTGGAGCGGGTTCAGATATTCGTTGTAATTAAGTTGTATATGTATACAAATAATGAAAAGAGCGAATGAAAATTGTCTTAGACTTCGATATATTGTAAATAGGATAGAATTTCCAGCACGTCTACAGGATTACCGAAAGGTTTACAGTACAGAATGCTGCATGCAAATGATGGAGAGGTTATAAGTCTACTCGTTTTGTGGCGACGGCGGGGGAAGGAAGGGGATCATCGGAGGGAGGAGGGTTACTCGCTGGTTCTGGGGCAGCTACACCACCCTGCTGATTTTCATCTAACCACTTGTCCATATCGTCAGAACGGCCGGCGAAAGGACGTTTACCCAATAACCGGATCATGTCCTCTCTGGAGCGAGACATCAGAATCGATGACGTTAGCGTAAAAGTGGAAATACCGACCTTGTGAGAACCTCCTTCTCGAGAAGTAGCTTGGCCACCTTCTCAACATCCTCTTTGTGCTCGCTCAACAGATTCCTTGTGCGATCATGCATATTCCTGTGGAAATGGTCATTACAATGACCGCGGGAGTCGAAAGCATACACGTACGTGATCATCTTCCGTACTTCGGTATCCAAGGTCTCTGCAGTCTTTTCGCTGAATGGCTTATTCCACCCTTCCTTGGCCCCACGGTCTCCACCATAGCTCACAGGTCCAATGACTGGATTCATCCCATAGTTGGCACACGCTTCGAATGCATACTTTGTAATCTTTTGGAGATCATCTTGTGCGCCGCTGGTAATATTTTCGTGACCAAAGAATATTTCTTCGGAAACACGGCCCCCCAGAGTAACACAGATCTGATCAGCAAGCTGCGGGCTGGAAAGAAGATAACGATCGGGAGGAAGATACTAAAGAGGTAGGTGTCAGCACCTTAATCAGAGCAAGGAGACAATACAATCATCACCTGTGCATATCCCAAAGCACCATTACCCCTTGGAATAATGCTGACCTTCAGTACGGGATCAGCGTGTTCCAAAAACCATCCCGCTACGGCATGACCGGCTTCATGGTAAGCCACAGTCTTCTTTTCCAAAGGACTAAGGACCCGACTCTTCTTCTCCAAACCGACGATGACACGTTCGATAGCATCGTCAAAATGGGCAGAATTTACTGCGTCGTGACCTCTACGAGCAGCCCTCAATGCAGCCTCGTTGCATACGTTAGCGATATCGGCACCGGAAAAACCGGGAGTCAATACAGCTAACTTTTGCGCAAGAGCGTCGACATCTTGAAGGTCTTCAGCGAGTTTCAAAGGTGCAAGATGAACCAGGAAGATGCCCTTGCGCCCCGAGACATCCGGCCGGTCAATGACTATATGACGGTCAAACCGACCAGGTCGAAGAAGAGCAGGGTCAAGGACGTCGGGACGATTCGTTCCTGCCAAAATGACGACGTGCTCTTTGGTGCTGAAGCCGTCCATCTCGACCAAAAGTTGATTGAGAGTAGACTCCCGTTCATCATTGCCTCCAAAGCTTCTTCCCTTTTCCCTACTCTTTCCTATTGCGTCGATCTCGTCAACGAAGATGATGCACGGTGCATGCTTCCTTGCTGATGCAAATAAATCACGGACCCGAGAAGAACCTACACCGACAAACATCTCGACGAACTCGGAACCGGATACAGAAAGGAAAGGCACAGATGCTTCTCCAGCAGTAGCCTTAGCAAGTAAGGTTTTACCCGTCCCCGGTGGTCCTGAAAGAATAGCTCCACGAGGAATCTTTGCCCCTAGCCTCTCGTACTTGCTGGGTTCCTTCAAGAACTGGACGAACTCCATAATTTCCTCCTTCGCTTCGTCCATTCCTGCAACATCCTTGAATTTAACCTTGACTTCCGTATCCTTGTCAAAGAGCTTGGCACGACTTTTCCCTATACTGAAGATTCCGCCACCCGAACTCGAAGCACCCCTACGCGACATCCAGTAGAGGAAACCAATGACCGCGATCGTGGGTGCAAATTCGAGAAGGACACGAAATGTAGAAATTTCGTCGGAGTAGGCAACAGGTATCCGTTCATGACTGGAAATACCGAGCTCAGCTTGAGCTTCATCAAGCCTTCTTTCGAAAGCCTCGACACTTCCGATGGAGAAGTAGTAATCGCCATTGCCAAGTGACATGGACGGATACATCGAGCCAGTTGCATTTGAATGCAGCTTGACACGAACTTTGTGACCGTTTATGACAGTGAGCTTGTCGACAAGACCTTTCTCGAGGAAAGCGGTACGGAATTCTTGCCATGTAATTTCACGTGAAGTAGACGAGTTAGAATTGGAGTAGAGGAAATGACCAATAGCGAGAGCTGTAATCCAGTTAATAGCAGTATTGAATCCATTGTTGTTATTGTTGTTTCCTCCGGGAGGAGGTGGAGGATTCTTATTCGAGTCATTACCAGATTTTTGCTCGGTGTTGTTTCGTGACTGAAATTGTGCACGCTGCTGCTGTACACGTTGGAAAAATCCCTCCAGCCCTTTATGGTCCTGGTTCGTCCTCTCCTCCGCGTTATTCTCCTTGTCACCCTCTTCCTTTCCTGAAGCAGATGCATTCCTTTCTTTCTCCTCCTTCTGCCTGTGATTTGACCCAGAATCCGGCTGGTTATTTAGAGGAGTAGCATAGAAACGAGGATGAATTGAGGAAATTCTTCGGGCACTGATAAAGCGAGAGGCCCTGAAAGAACGAGAGAGCATTGACAATGACAGTTTGAGGTGAAAGTCGGAATTTCGACCTCAGTGGAACGCTGACGAATAGTCGACACGTGCTACGGCGCTCCGTCATCTCACCGGCACCAAGCTGCTTTCCACGTGATCATTACTCTCCGATCTTGAAAACTACTTACATCAACTTGTGGCGCGATCTCGATTGTATCGTAACTGTAAGTCTGTAACAGTATTGCTAAATCATAGGTCAACCTGTCGACTCATATCTATCTTTTCCGACGCCCCCATGGGGATACTCATAGTAAGCATTGCTTCTGACTTCTAATAGGCACAATGTAAGAATCAGAGTGGACAACGGTGAGCGTCAATTCAATCTCGATGTCATCACGCATTACCAGAGGCCGACTCTCAGCGGACTGGGCGACGTACCACACTATGCCAATGACACACTGTCCTCCCCATGATATATATTAAAGCTGCCCTTGTCACAATATTGTAGCCCACTACTTTCCGTTCTACCATGGCCAGTAATAGTCAGGTCAGTCTTGCTTCAGAGACACACATCGTAACTGTGGTCTCCGAAACTATTCCGGAACCCGAATCATCCAAAACCAAGAACAAAAACAAGAAAGAACTCAACGAGAATTCCGAACCTGAGCAAGGTGATCCCTTCCTGGTCTCCGACTTGGGCGATGATCCCTCGAACCCGATGGTATGGCTCCTCCTTCTATCACAACTTACCTTTGCCTACAAAAACAATTATAGAACATGTCGAGACTGCGAAGATGGTATATTACAGTGGTGACAGGCTTGTTAGTGCTAAACGCGTAAGTCTGAACACTCTTTGCCACACTGCCAATTTCAAACTTGCTCGTGTTCACAGTACATTTGCAAGCTCAGTGCGTATGTATCTTACACAATTTTCCGTTCCTCTGATTCTTTATTGATTCCGCTGTGTACTAGCCTCCGGTGTTCTTCCCGCTCTGATGGAAGAATTCACGTTTTCACAAGAAGTTGGAGCTCTGGTAGTGTCACTTTTTGTCGCCGGATATGTCGTAGGGTCAGTAGCAGTTCTCCCTCCTACTAGCAACCTCCTCTGATCCTAGCTTATAGGCCTTTGCTCTGGGGACCTCTCTCGGAAGAGTTTGGTCGTAAACCGATTTTCGTTATATGCTTCTTTGTTTATACGGTAATCTTATCCCCTTTTCGTGGCGGCCTGTTTCTTAGTGCTCAAGCCACTCTTAGATGTTCCAAATCGGAATGGCCTTCGCGCAAAATACTGCCACTCTACTTGTTCTTAGATTCATTGGCGGTATCTTTGCCGCGTGTCCTCTTGCAAACTCGGGGTTTGTTTCCGATTCCACGTGCAACAGTGAAAATGTTACTTATGTGATATTACTCTAGAGCTGTGATCTCTGATATTTGGGACGCCAAAACGAGAGGAAAGGCAATGGCCCTTTTCACCGCCGCTCCCTTTGCGGGGCCTTCGCTCGGCCCTGTGGTTGGCGGCTTCATTTTTGTTTCTGGAACCTCTTGGCGCTGGGTTTTCTGGGTCTTGACCATGTTTTCTGGATTCTGCCTGGCGTTGATTGTTTTTACTGTTCCAGAAACCTACAAGTAAGTCCAGCTCATTGGAAAAAAAAAACAAACTACAGCTACTGATGTCTCAACTGTAGACCAATATTACTGGTTCGTCTCGCCCAGAAGAAGCGAAAAGAGACTGGTGACGACCGCTACTACGCCCCTTTTGAAAGGATCGAGAAGACCCTGAACCAGCAAATCGAAGCCATCCTTGGACGACCTTTTAAATTGCTCTTCCAAGAGCCAATGATGCTAGCTGCTACATTATATATGAGCTTCGTATATGGTTGCCTATACTTGCTCTTCGAAGCCTACCCAATCGTATTCAGTGAAGGCCATGGCTTCAACGCTGGGATCAGCGGACTCATGTTTCTACCGATCCTAGCTGGTGGTCTTTTTGCTGTAGCCCTAGTATGTCTTTTCTCGCTGTGCATCGCTTGAGCCACCCTTGACTGACCTTTACAATAGTCTTTCTTCACGTTCAATCCTCGTTACGAACGACAGATTATTCAATATGCCCCGCACCCCGTACCACCGGAACGCCGGTTGGAGATGGCTATGATCGCTGCGCCACTCTTTGCAATCGCTTTCTTCTGGTTTGGCTGGACTTCCTACCCGTCTATCTCCTTCTGGGCCCCGATGATGTCCGGCGCTTTCATGGGTTTCAGTATCCTTTGGATCTTCGTAAGCTTTCTTTCCGAGTCTTTCAAATTATTTGCAATACTAAAATCCATCACTAGCTGTCTTTGTTCAACTACATCATCGACACCTATCTCGCTATGGCTGCTTCTGCGTTATCAGCAAGCACGGTGGTCCGAAGTCTCTTCGGTGCCGGTTTCCCGCTTTTTGCTTCTCAGATGTTTGACCGACTAAACCCTCGCTGGGCGTCGACGTTGCTTGGATGCCTTGCTCTTCTCATGACCCCCATACCGTTTGTCTTCGTCAAGTGAGTTCGTAACCCATCTCATCGATCCATTTAATGAACCTCACTCTCACAGATTCGGTGCCAAGCTTCGCGCAAAATCCAAGTTTTCTATGACCCCGGCTCCTCAACTTCCGAAGGTGCTGTCCCGGCCATCTTCTATGGCATAATTTGCCATCTGTTTTACGTCGGATACAGGTGCAAAGGCACTCGTCCCCTTAAGAGTTTTAGAATATATTCATTTTGCTCGGCATATTTTCACCTGTGAGATTATCAACATTCAGATACTCAAGCATAGCTGCGAGTTGCGTTGTATCAACAGGCGGGTACTGAGTGAACATCGCACTTGCACACTCAATAGCTACAAATTTGAATTGTAGCGGGACTCTTGTGTAGGTACACACTGTAACATAGAACATTACTCATACTGTACTTACATCCTTGCCACTCTATCCTTGCCACTCTTTACATATAATATTACGTATTATTGTAAATATTGTACAAATAATATGTGCTTTGAAGCCTATCTGTGAAGCTTTCTGATATCCTCAGCCACAGTCTCAAAACGTTCCGAGCGCTCGGTTTGGTTTGGAATGGACTGTCAAATTTTTGAGAAAAAAGTAAGACATAAAACAAATCAGTGAAAAACTAACCTGTGCCAGCTGCTCCGCCCAGGCAGACGTTTTGTGGAAGTCCGGCATTGGGTCTCGTTGGTCATCTACATGATCGTGTCAGTGTCATTTTTGTTTCGACACCGTCGCAATCCACTAGGAAATCCCACCTGATTCATCTTCGATATTTTGGTCCAGAATGTCATCTTGACGTTCCAAAAATCGTTCTTCTGCTCGTTCCTGCTCAAAAAGGCCTTGCAAAGAACGCTGGACCTCTTGAGGAATGGTACGTCGCTTGTTAGCAATCTCTTTGTGCCACGCTAGTCGATTGTCTGCTAAAGCCCAAACACGTCTGTCGAGTGCCTCATCGAATTGCTCAATGTCTTGTTCTCCGGGATGAGAATTTCGCTGGTCTTCAAGTCAAGAAAGCCTACCAGGTTCATCATGTTGGTCTATCAGGGATTCGAAATTTCGACCGTTTACACGGAGATTCGGCTGCGCTGAGGTCAAAACCTGTTCGATGTACTGAATAAAAGTTAGCGGCCCTCGAATGAAATGAAGTTGGTTGAAAGACTTTACTCTTTGCATATATTTGATAATAGGACTGTCTGGTGGAACCCCGTCGTCCTCGAGCTGAGATAAGACAGCATCCATATAGGTGGACTTGATACGCTTCCAGTCTTCTACAGAGTCGACCGAAACGCGTGGAACTTCGTCGCGTGCGTTGTTCATAACTGACCGGGGGAAGCCAAGGCGCGTATTAGTGGGAACTTTCACGAACGCGTCAAGACAAGCACGTGCCTTCTTTCTCTTTTCTGCCTCGTCCTAGCCTGGAAACCCGGCTTTCCACGGAGAGAAGAAAAGTCGTTCTCTCGTCCGATCACTCGTTTCGTTCCTACCGTTAATTCTCTGTTCTTCTGACAAAATGCCTCCTATGGCTTTTAGAGGGTTAGTGACGAAAGTGGGTTTTATGAATAAGACAGCTACCGTGACAGTGTCTCGGTGGATGCTGCACCCTGTGACGAAGAAAGTGCGTTTACTATCCTTACTCCGATTTCATTTCCACTCATTTCACCCAGACCGTAGAACGGACCAAGAAATACTTAACTCATGACCCGGAGAACAGTGCGCTCTTCCCTTCTCTGAGTTGACAAGTAACTCATATTTCTTTTATCAAGAACTACGCAAGGATGACGTTGTAATCATTCGTAACTGTCCTCCGGTCTCTGCACGAAAACGATTCAAAATCGAACGCATTCTCGAGAGTCCGGAGACTGAACGGGAGAGGATACGTGCCCAAATGGCGCAAACAGCTCAACCAACACAACCAACTCGACAATCATAACCAGACACATGGTGCATACCGATGAGCATTTGTTACCTGCGGCTTTGCAGATTCCGTCTAGGTGTTTTGTGCTTAGACTGCGAAGATAAAAATACAAGATAGTAATACATCTTAATGTTAATGCGGCCTGGCGTGGATTACGCAGCGGAAGACGTCTGACTCTGTTGTTGCTGTAGAGCAGTTTGTAGTTCGACAATCTATATGTTACCGGGAGCGTTGAGACAATACAAAACGATAAAGAGATAGAGAAAACGCACTTCGGTCTTTTTCTTTTCTATCTTGGTCTCCGCGTCTTTGAGTTGGCCCTCGATTCTTTTGCTAAAAGCTGCTGTGAGAAATGCACTTGTACTAAAAAGATCAAGTAGACGCACATTTCACCACGGATGAATTCTAGTCGCTTGTCTACGTTACCCTTGGCCTCGCCCTGATCTTGCTTTACCAGAACAGGTCCTACCAACTTGTATACCTCGTTGTCTGGCGTCAAATCAGCAAATTCCTGGTTCAATTATGAATTTGCGGGCAGCACGAATTCGGGACGCGGTCCACACCTTTTTCACGAGCTCATTCTCGGACAACTGTGCATCAAGTCTTTGTCTAGCTTCGACCGCATTGGACAGGTCAGACTGAAGTTTTTGAAAGTCCCTTGACGCGGTCTGGAGTTTGTCCTGGAGGGATTGGGACATGATGATAGCGGCAGGCAAAACTTTTTGATCTTATCACAATCAACGCATATGCAGACTCAAAGAAACGGAGTTCCGGCGGATTCGCCGCGGTGGTAGACTCCCATAAAGTGCGACAGCTTGTGAGATCTCTCTCATCCTTTTCTTCGCCCATGTCTCCCGTTAAAATTGACTGGTCGAAAGTTGACAATCCACAGCTCGTTCTACAAAGATTTTCCAGTCGTCGCTCTGTGGTTTATGGAACCAAAGGCGTTGTGTCTGCGTCTCAACCTCTTGCTACTGAAGCTGGACTTGAAATATTGAGGAAAGGTGGAAATGCAGGTATACATCCAGGAACTACTAACCACCCCAGAATCCAACTCATATCACTGTTTAAGCCGATGCTGCGGTAGCTACTTCTGCTGCACTCAATGTCACGGAACCAAGCTGTTGTGGAATCGGAGGGTGAGAGGAGTCACGTCATTCGAAGTCGGTATTCTGACCATACGATTAAGAGATGCGTTTTGTCTTTTCTACAATGCAAAGACGAAGACGATTAAAGCTATGAATGGATCAGGGCATTCTCCAAAAAAACTCACCTTGGAACATGTCCGTCAACGCGGAAATAAGGGACCATCTCTTCCTGCCACGGATCTTAATTCTGTGACTGTTCCTGGTCAGTTTATTGTCATTTCTTGAAGTGCGTATGATTCACTTCTACCAGGAGCGGCTGCGGCATGGGTCGATACCATTGAACAATTCGGGAGTGGTAAATTGTCTGTAGCAGAAGTTCTTGAACCTGCTATTCGTCTAGCGGAAGAGGGGTGGGTTTTCTTGTTCGATATCCCGAGAGCTACAACCTGATGTCTTGCTAGAGTGCCTGTCTCCGAGATCAATAGTTATGCAGTAAGTTCCAGTCATCTATTTTAGATACTATGCGATTTCTAACATTCAGATTCCTAGTGGCAACGATCTGAAGTGAGTGGAAGTATTCCTTAGGGCGGCCCCAGTCACTGCAATAACTCCTTGGTCCCTCTAGCAACTGATCAAGAATGCGTCTCCGAACAGCGATGAAATGTTATTGAATGGCAAGGCTCCCCTACCTGGTCAAATTATTAAATTGCCCAACCTTGGAAAGACGTTCAGGGAGCTTGCTACCAAAGGGAAGGATGGTTTCTATAAAGGAAGAGTTGCAGAAGCTATCGTGGAGCTTATTCAGAGTAAGGGTGGTGTAATGGAATTAGATGATCTTGCGGAACACAAGACATCTTTCGTTGATCCGCTCAAGTATACCTACGGAGGCGAGGTCACTCTCTACGAGGTAAGAATATTTGTCGTTGATCCTGCAGAGATCGAACTAATAAGATTACAGTGTCCGCCGAATGGCCAGGGTTAGCAGACTTGAATCCTGTCACAGATTGACTTTCTGACCTTCTTTGACACAGGAATTACTGCTCTCATAGCTCTTGGTATAGTGGAGAGCCTCCAAGAGCAAGGAACAATCAAGCCTCTATCCGAAATGGAGCACAACTCCCCAGAATATCTTCACGTTCTCGTTGAAGCTTTAAGGTCCGTGCTTCTACAATTCAATCCTACTAAAAACCGAATTCTCATTGTTTGCTTTATTTCAGGCTTGCTTTCGCAGGTAGCATATGGTATCTTCCATTCAATCCGATGCCTTTCTCACAGATTCTCAGATAGTCAATTCTTCGTGACAGACCCGGACACCGCCGATATACCCGTCCAGAAACTACTAAGCAAAGTCCGTCCTGCTTTTTTATTCTTTGACAAATAAATATCTCACTGGCTCACGAAGGAATACTTGACGAGCAGAGCTAAGCTTATAGATCCCAAGAAATCGAATCCAAAGGTTGTTCATGTGCGTCTTTCATTGTAACGTAGGTTCCGAGGTTCTCTCGTTGAAAACATTGCTCTGCAGGGAAACCCAGTCAACTCCACGGATACAGTTTATTTCTCTGGTTTGTACTGCTGTCATCTTCTCAGAAAAGGCCAAGTGGATTGAAGGAGCTTTATACTAGTGACTGATCAATGGGGAAATGCCTGCAGTTATATTCAAAGCAACTATGCTGGTACAGTACTTCTTGATCACTCCCTTTGTGCCATTGTTCATCCAGTATTCTAGGTTTCGGAACAGGAGGTAAGCTTGGCTCGAGTGGAATAAAACTTCATATAAGCTCACTCATTCCGGCTCATTCCCAACTCCAAAGCTGTACCTAAGGGCTGTGGATTCACATTACAAAACCGTGGAAGTGGCTTCGTCTTAGATGAAAACCATCCCAACGGACTTACGGTACGTTTATCTCTACGTATCTTGAAACTCAAGGCTTACGGTCAGAGAGTAGGGTGGAAAACGGTAAAAACTCAACCTTCTCCTTGACATAAATCCCGGCTTCCAGCTCACGCTTCGAATTGAACTTAGTCCATATCACACCATTATCCCGGCAATGGCAACACGGGGTGACGAGCTCTTCATGTGTTACGGTGTTATGGGAGGATTCATGCAGGTTCGTTCTATACGTGCCTTCTGAGATTCTGAAAAGAGCTTGGCTAACCCATTCCATCACTTTTATCTCATCAGCCTCAGGGCCACTTACAAGTACTCTTGAACATGCTTCGTGGGTTCACGCCTCAAGCTTCTCTCGATGCACCTCGGTTCTGTATTTCCGCCGGAACCCCAGACACTGATACGAGAGGAGCGGGTGTCGCAGGGGATATCAACAGTGAAGTCTACTTCGAAGAAGGTATTCCAGAAGAGACCGTCGCCAAGCTTCGAGGTGAGTGTAGAAAAATTTCTCCAGTTTTGAAATCCAGCCCTTCATATTGAGTGATTTTTTCTTGTAGAAATGGGGCACGATGCTCGTGTGGCTAGTGGATTCAGCCGAGCGTTACTAGGCCGTGGACAGGTCATTCAGAAGATTAATGATCCCTCTGGAAGGACGGTATGGGCTGCAGGCTCTGACCCCCGTGCAGATGGCCATGCAGTTGCGCAGATTTGATCTTTTCTTTTCTGTTGGGCAGGGTTAGGCACATGAACAGGATTTGCAGTGGTACCAAGCATATACACATATGTATTTGTGTCATTTATGTACAATTTAAACAAAGATTCTGCGAGCCACTTTTATGTGAAATAGGCTAACGAATTACATGGAAAGCGGGTACATATGTACTCATAGTATACAATACATCCATCACTTTGTGCAAAATTGTCAAAAAGTCCGAAAATAAAAACAATGTTCCAAAAAGAGGAAAGGATCCAAAGGTATTTGTCTACATTCTCTTTTGACGCTCCGAGCCGACAGCCTGTTGGCGTCTGTATTCGCGAAGCTCTCTAGTCTTGTCGGGTCCGGTTACTTTGCCCCAACCAGCTAAGGGAACGACGATAGCGGTCGTGTTGTCGTCTCCGCCCAGCTCTTCCACGAAGGACAGGATCCGGTTGGCTGCAGTTTTGGGATCAGGTGCGTCCCTGGCGAGATCGACAACTTCGTCGTCGGATAGGACGGAAGAAACGCCATCGGAGAAAAGGACAATGAAAGCCCACTCTTTGCCTTTAGAAGAAAGGAAAATTGAGCGAAGAAAAGAAAGAAAAAGAATGGACCTACCTTCGAGCAGCTTTGTTCTAACTTCAGGCTCTGGTGTGACTCCAAACTTGGCATAACGCAAATCGCCGAGGCTATGGGATCAGGTTAACTTTAGAGGTCGCACGAGATACGGCTGGAAACGTTACCCTCGAGTGTTCGCTAAAGCACCCATCCATCTAACGAGCCGTTCAGTACGAAAAAGGCAGAAAATCTGTCAAAGAAGACATGCCTAGATTCACCAAAAGAATCAGTGACCATTGAGCTACTCATTAAACGACGAAGTCGGGAAGACTCTATCCGAGCATCAGCATGATGATTTTCGGTCATTGCCAACGGTTTGGCACCGTCGGTTGAGCATAAAAGGACACGAGTATCTCTGTTGAGTATTCAGACTTGCTTAAAGATTGGAATTTCTCAAGTACTTCTACCGACCCACAGTGCGCCACCGTTAAGGCTACTCGATCTGCAGCAAAAAATGGGGCTGCAGGAGCGTCGAGAGTGTGTAGTATAACCACAGATGCTGTTGCCCCAGATGATTGGGCTACCTTGTCGGCGGAGAGTTGTTTATTGACCTAATAAAAAGATATTCAGTTCCTGCTATTCGAGAGGATTGATTCGACCACACCTCCAAAAATGCAGTGGTCGCTCGAGCTTCAAGGTCGAACTTGGGTTGGTTTTCGGATGTATGGATCCACGGAGCGAGAACCCCGCCTTTGAAACGTTTGAAATAACCACCCAATTCTTTTATCCAAAGATAAAGTTCCGGAACCATTGAAGGAGTGACGGATTCAAACGTGCCATGGAGCTCTTGACGAAGAAATTGGGATACGGCCGAGCCTCCGTGACTACGGGGACAGGCACGAACCGTAAGGTTAGCTCGGAGACTTGAAGAACGCGGATGACACACCCATCATAGACACCAACAAATACGGCTTGCCTGGAAAGTGGTTCACCTATGGATTGAGGGTCCCAGTCAATGCCGAATGATTTCTTGACACTCAAACGGAGTTCTTCCGGGTCGAGAGATAAACTAGCAAACGCGTAAAAGTCTTCCTGATGACTGCGCGGACAAGAAAATGAGGGATGCCGTAAAACCAAGCGCAAATAAGGGAGCGGGTAACCTTCTGTTTCCGCGAGAATTGGCTACGCCGATGACCTTTGGAGAATTAAGGGGAAGTCTTATGGTTCCACCTGGAACATTGGGGATGAGTAAAGGTTCGATAGGAGAAAGACGGAGGCATAGACCTGGATTAGAGAAACGGATATAATCATGATATGCGGCGAAGAGGATACGACGGGGGGAGTAGATGGGAGGTTTGAGAGGTCGATGGACGAGTCGTAGAGCCATGGACTCTGGACGCGTCTAATGCATCTCTGCTAGTTCCATTTCAAATCTGACGCTACGTAGAATGACTAAGCAACAGCACGTGCGATCTATATTTAGTTGGCATCATGATCATTCAAATTTACATAGAGTACGCACATGCTACTGGAAGTTCAAGTATAAAAGTCAGCGCATCAAAATGGCTTTGACGGAACCCAGATGCTGCTTCATACCGTCTGTGTTGCTCTGTCTCTCACCCGGCTGTCCGCCGCTGCCTCTAGCTTCGCCGGAAGCACCTCCACTTTCCAGTTTCCCCCTGCAAATGTGACCGTAACTGCCTCAGATACTTTCTTTCCAGACGCAGAGCAAGTTGGCTTTGCAGGACCTACTCCCAGTACGTTGATCGGCTACACTTCAATAGCCTGTATTTACTTGACCCTTCCTTGAAGCTGGAGACGAAGCCGCGGCGATCGTTACTGCTCCTTCTGTCGCAAAAGTAGAGCAGGCTTTCCCTCTTGTGAGACCTGACACGCTCGACAACCAGGGCACCTCCTTCAACGTCATTGACAATTGGGGAAACCTTTCTCCATTCAAATCCGTCGCGTCTTTCGGGCTTCCTAACGCGTCTGCAGCCATCCCAGCTGGCTATACGCTCACTCAAGTCCATTTAATCCATCGCCATGGAGCTAGGTATCCTACTTCAGGTGCAGGTCCTGCTACTTTCGCTGCAGAAATTCATGCTGCAGCTACGGGACCTAGTTTCAACGCAACTGGTCCTTTGGAGTTTATGAATACCTGGACCTATAAGTTGGGCGCTGAAATTCTGAGTAAGTTCTTCTATCCTTCTCCGCAACTACTCTCTGATCGAATTTCGTGTCTCTCTTTTCCAGCACCTTTTGGCCGCGAGCAGTTGTATGTGATCTTTGTGTTGATCTCCGCGTTATCCGGTCTGAGGGCTCTTGTAGGTTTAACCTTGGTGTTGGATTCCGCGTAAAATATGGCGAATTGTTGAAGGGCTTTGATGACTTGCCCGTATGGCGAACGACATCAGAAGGTGGGCCGTGAACACGACCTCTCTTTTCGTTAGTATGACCGCTCATCTCATTCTGTCGCCCCAGATCGTATGGTCGATTCTGCGTATGGAGCCTTTTTGTCACTTTTCAACTGTGAACTCATGCTACTTACTCCAGATTGCACTTTGCTGCAGGGTTCTTCGGCGTACGAAGATATACAACCGATTACCATCAACTTATTGAAATCGAAGCTGATGGTTTCAACAGCACGCTCGCTCCTTATGAAGTCTGTCCAAATGCCAACAACAATATTTCATCTTTCGGTACCGTCCAAGCGACAAAATGGATTGCACAGTACCTTGTCCCAGCCCAAAAACGCTTGTCTCCATTCATTGATGGTTTTAACCTGACCACTATGGACGTCTTCAATATGCAGACACTCTGTGCTTATGAGGTGTGTGTATCTTGAGTATGCCCAGTTCCCAGTTTTTGACGTACACCAGACCGTGTCTTTGGGTTTCTCGGCATTCTGTGATCTCTTTACGGAAGATGAATGGAAAGGCTTCGAGTACGCTCTCGGTATGTGCCTAGGCACACATGAAATTGAGTGTCGAAATTTATCCCCCTGTTTTCACAGATCTGCAATTCTGGTACGGTTTCGGTCCAGGAAACCCAGCTGTTAGTGCTCAGGGAAGAGGATGGGTTGAAGAACTAGTATCTCGTCTTACCCAACAACGCATTACTTCCTTTGGTTCATCTGTCAATGAGACAATTGTTTCCAGTGACACTACGTTCCCTCTGAATCAACCCATATTTGTTGATGGTACGTTTCGCTTTTCCGTGGACTATCAGACAAGAGTTTAAAAACATCTCACAGCCTCCCACGATATTGTCATTACTGCCAGTAAGTCTCACCTTTCCTTCATAGCCTGACTTAACCTAATCATTCGCGCGCCTCCGCTTGGAGTCATCACTGCCATGAACTTTACGAGTTTGGCAGCCAATGGACCTCTGCCTACTGATCACATCCCGGAGAACCAGGTATGTTTTTAGAAGCTTCTGATCATCAACCATCTTCTGACTGACCCTTCCTATTCATAACTAAGACCTACATCGTCAATCAACTCGCACCCTTTGCTTCAAACCTAGTTGGACAAGTCTTGTCCAACGATGGATCCTCGAACGGGACACACATAAGATGGATCCTCAACGATGGAGTCGTGCCTCTCACCGGCATCAACGGCTGCACGGAAGATCCCAACGGACTTTGTGATCTCCCTACGTTCATTGCCGGGATGCAGCAAAGGATTCAGGAGATCGATTTCGACTTTGATTGCTTCGCGAACTTTACGATTCCAGACCCTGATACGATTACGGATGGTCAATTTCCCCAGTGAGCAAGTGACTATCGCTTTGTTATGGACGAACGAATGAAAATGCAAGCTCAGCGCTTCCGTAGTTGGTGAGGTGGAAAATTAATTGATATAACAAACACAGTGCCAATAAAATGATGTTTGATTTGAATGTTCTTCCGTGCCTTTTCTATTGATGCGTGTACGGCAACGTCATTGTTCTTCCCTTTGTTCGTATGACTGTTTTTTTTTTGCGATGGCCAGTCGTGACGGGCGAAACCATCATGATACTTATGCGATAAGCGTTGAAAGGAAGAACGCCAGATCCAAATCGCTCAAGCCCTTGCTTGAACTTTGAAGCGATGAACTCAATCTCTATACATAGCGGGAGATACTCAGAGTAGAATCTCAGCTTGCAAGTTGATCAGAGCTTCTAGATCTGTTCACCGGGTCTTCCTTCATTCTCGGCCTTCCTCGTCGCTTCCGAGTCTACTGAGTCCGTCGGTCAAAGCGGGATCCACTCCAATGGCCGGTCAAGGCTCCTCTGTAGAATCAATCAATTCAGAACATCGGGTTGACTATGCGAGACCATCTCTAGATCTCAGTACAAAAAACGCAGATCCAACTTTCAGTGTAAAGATGTTCGAATATTAGTTTCTGGACATTGCAAGAATGGAGATTGTATTTTCTTTTTTCCTCATCTAGCTTAGTCCCGCCAGTTGTTGTCAGATAATATGTATCGAACTGGAAACAGTGACGATCTGATGGTCCCTTTTTTTTCTCTCTCTTCATGTTGGAGACAATCAATGTCATGACCATGATTAATCCCGAAAAAGTACTCGTGTACAGAACCGTATTAAATGAGTACTTATTCGAGTTCAAGCTGTTATGGTTGTGAGTCTCCAGTTGACTAGGCTTCTTTGAACAGCTTTTATCCATTCGTAGACTAGCATTAACACTGAGGCAGCTACAGATATGCAGGTCTGCTTTAATCCAGGACGCGTCCTACTATTAATATTGTGGAATGATGACGCCTCAGTTGACTGGTCCTGATATCGAAGTAGGCCTGTGACTCAGTAGGCCTTCTGGATTCGAAGGTTTCTCAAAGCGGAGCTTTTCTTTCGATCACCTCGAATGAGGGTCTTTGTTTGGTGGCAGATATTTTTCTTTAGGGACGATTATCTTCTTCATTTGACCGTCTGCGCACGCTTACAGGTGGCCGACACTCCGTTCGGAAATGCCTGTCGTTTGCCTTGAAGGACTCAGGCCCGATTATGCAGAAGAGCAGCTGTACAGTCACCAGTGTACCTTTTTGCAAATTACCGATGTCTGTTGAACGGCGTCCAGCTAGAACTGCGTCCAGCTAGACTGCTCCAGCTAGAACTTGAGCTGTGTATGTACAATAACCGAATGATTAAATGTCGGACCTGTTTCAACTGGTCTTCAAAGAGACAGACAGGCAAAAGTCCACTCATCAAGCACCAGGATGTGTGGCGTTGGTGGACCGCTGTTTCCCGGTAACTCTTATATCCAAATTTTCTTTTTCTTCTTCTAATATGATAATTTGGTAAGAGAATGAGCAGATTTTGGGCTTGAATTGTGGCCAATCATGGAATTGTGACGATGAAAATAAGTAGGTACTTACTCCAGATCTCGGGTTTACCTAGTTCCCCATGATTCAAGATCTTGGAGATCTGGGTGCAACAGAGCCTCGAGCTCATTTCTTATCTACAAGAGCGCCTAATCACTGTCCTCGGTTCATTCATTGATGAAAGCTTGGACGAAAGCATCATCAGTCGGATTCAGTCCTTTGTCTATCTTTATGAGCTGGAGCAAATCGTGGCGCCAGTGTACGCTGCAGGGCGAACGACAGTTGCCAGATTCCAGTACCGCCACAACTCTGCTAGTCGTTGCTGGTCGAATTTGTGCTCACAGTTCACAGTTTTCTTCTGTTATTTCTAGCAAAATCTCCGAGTCTTCCTACGGGTTACATAAAGGATACCGACTTGCATTCGTACACCCCGTTCAATGCTTCTCCTTTTCCGTTGTTCTCGCAGACCGAGGAGAAGTTTTACGTCCTTTGTCTCTCCACTCAAACCCGATTGAAATAATTCGCTACACAGACGTCGACATTTGCAGCCTGTGCAAAGTGGACATTTGGCGTCTGCCTCGAGCCCTCGACTATTGAAGAACTTGGTATTGAGGGAAACGAGTTCGGTTCCAGGGACTCTATATGATTGTCAATTATTTCGTTCCTGCTTAAGACCCAGTGTCAGCTACACGCAGTCGTTAGCGGCAGAGCTTGTGGAAAGCTGGAATGTAAGTCGGTCTTGGGTGCAGTAAAATTAATGTAATAACTTATTGAAGGATCAGGACACCACCATCAAATCCGAAGTATCCACTGGCAGCCGCCATCAAGGAACAAATGCACACGATGATGCAAAGGCCTGCTGGTTACTCTCTACGGTTTATCTTATGGGTCTGATGTAACCTCAGAACATGATTCGCACTCTCGTAGTCTGGGTCGGTAAAGTAATCCTTCTCGTCATAGATTGAAGCATGGACTCCGGCGTCTAAGACTGGAGCGCGGCGGCAATGATGATTGACAGGTATCCAGCCCTCTGGGTAACGTTTTGACCAATCTTTCATTTTTCCAGTGCGCTACTCAATTTGGGTTTAGGTACGATGTCACTTGTTTGTAAGTTTTTACGATAACCCGTGAATCTATTTGATTTTACGCTAGACAGATTCGAGGTCGAAGATAAGGCCCAAGGGTTTCAACATAAAATGGGCTCTTTGCAGCGCCGACTGGGATCACACCTTTCATCTTTTCTCTAGGGTCACCCTTTGGTCATGGCGTCCTCTTCAGGCTCGGACACTGCCCCGTTCAAATTCGGAGTACGACTGGGAATCGTGCTCATTGTCGAGGCCGCATGTCTATCTGCACTAGCTGTAACTTCTCTTCTTCTGTATATCCTTGTGAGTCACAGTTTGATCTTTTTACTAGCAACATTCGATGATGTTATTTCTTAGTCTTCGTTCGTCAAATTGAAGAGAGGGTCGCACAGGAGGTGGAGATTCTCCGAGCATATCCACTATTATTTCATAAACTTGCTGATTTCCGACTTGATTCAAGCCATTGGTGAGTCCAGCAGTTACTTTGATCTCATCATAACCCCTGATTGCATCTTATCTTAGGTGGAATAATAGATATCAAATGGGCTCTTGATGCTGTACGCCCTCATGAAAACGTCACTCAGGGTTTAAACCGTTCTGACGGATATTCCAATGTCTAGACAGTAACAGAAGGAACTGCATGCACCGTTCAAGGTATCTGTCTCTATCTGTCTGGTGTCGATTATTCTCTCATCTGCCTACTTCGAAGGAATCTTTAAGCAGATGGGTGACGTCGGCGTCGCACTCACGTAAGTTACATTATAAGTATTTGTCGATCCTGCTGCTCAGAATCGTCATTCAATAGTTCTCTTGTGAGCGAAAGGGCTGTTTCCTAGATGTCGAGATTCTTAAAAAGTTTTTATTTTCATAGGCAATTGCAATGCATACATTCTCTGTGCTAGTCCTTCGCATGCGCTCGGGGCCAAAGGCAGCTCTCCTTACGGTAGCCGCAATATGGACCTTCATTGCACTGGCCGTTGGCATCAGTATGGCTACTCATAAAGGGAAGACTTACTACGGAAATACGCAGTATTGTAAGTTCTACTAGCGCCATCTTCCCTGTCAACGACTCAAGTTTCCTCTAGGGTGCTGGATCACCTCTGATTACGACGGGGAAAGAATTGGATTGGAGTATGCTTGGATGTGGACTGCTGCAGTGGTCAATATATTTTGTTACATTGCCATCGCACTGGTACTCAAAGGTGAGTGGTTGAACACCTATCTCGCGGATTCGCTGATGTCAATTATCATCTACAGGTGTAATAACTGTCGATGGCTTCAGGATCAGATTCCCAAGGCGTACAAGATCAGCAGACGATGATTCTTTCATATCTCAACAGCACTCGGTTCACAACGATCTAAAGCAAGCGAATGTTTTAGCTATGCGAATGCTCTTGTAAGATGTCCCCTAGTCCCGCATTTACTTTGGTTGACGTCTTGAGAAAGTTATCCTCTTATCTATCTCGTTACTGTGTTTCCTATCACCATCGTTCGTTGGTTATCCTTTGCTGGTCGTTCCGTTCCGTTCTCCGCAACTGCATTCGCCGGTATTTTGTTCTCGTCTTCGGGACTCTTGAATGTTACTCTATTTGTTTTGACTCGACCAAGGCTCTTACCTGGCCGCTCCGCCTCTCTTCCAGCAGCTCAGAGTTTTCGCCCATTGTCAACGACGATCTATTCGCCCCAATCTCTATCCCGTAACTCCGAGCTTCCGTATTACGACCCTCTGGACAGAAGCTGGACAACATCACCTAAAATGGCTCTTACCGAACTCCCAAGGCTTCACATCAAGAGAGGATCTGACACCTCAAAGTTGACATCTGTAACCTTAGGTGCTTCGAGTTGACATTGATAGATCTGAGTTATTTCGCTTTTGTGGAGGTGATGGAGTGTAACCATAGGGCAGATGTGTATTTCTTATCACCTAGTAACCTATTCAATTAGTTGTACTTAAGTATACCTGGATCAATGCAAATGTACTTGTATTCTTCATTGGTCTACATGAATAGCTTTGTGTCGAAAGAACATTGAGATACTGAGAGTGACCAACACATGTAAAGTTACTTAAACAGGAAGTAATAAGATGTGTAATACACCCTCATTCAACTTCAGGTTTTCTGCCAAATCGAATTCCAGTCTCCTGTTCTCATGGGTGCCAATCAGTCCGCTCCCAAGGTTACGGCGCAAGACCGCGCAATACTAGAGTTCGTCCCAACTGTAGTTAACCTATGTAACTCGCTTACAATCTCAGTCTAAAGCTACAGAGAGATAAAGTAAAGCAGTACCAGAAGAAGGTGTGTGTAATGCGCCAACTTTTACTCTTTTCTAGTTTCCCATTCTAGTCACACAATCTACTCTCTTATGGCGTATTGTGATACGGAAAGCTCCAAGGCATTCTGGCCCGGGAAGAAGCAATAGCCAAAACACACCTCGCAGCTGGCCAGAAAGACAGGGCTCTCATCGCTTTACGTAGGCGGAAATATCAACAAAGTTTGCTGGACAAGACAGAAGGACAACTTGAGAATCTAGAACAGCTGGTGCGCGGTTTCCTTGCTCGTTTTAGACGACTTTTTGACGTTTCTGTAGGTCTCGTCAATCGAGTTTTCACTCGTTGAGGTCTCGGTACTCCATGGGTTGAAACAAGGGAACGATGTACTGAAAGAAATACATAAAGAAATGAACCCGGAGTCGGTCGAAAGGCTGTTAGAGGAGACGGCTGAGGCTAGGGCTTATCAACAGGTGCGGACTTGCTTCTTTCAAATGCTAGTTTTATGGGATTCACCGTGTTATAGGAAATCAACGAGATGCTTTCTAATAACTTAACCTTGGATGAAGAAGACGCTGTACAGGCTGAGCTGCGTGATTTGGAAGTCGCTGTCGTAAGTGTCCTTTCAGTGTCATTCCAGGAATTACCTCATGTCTTCCGACAGATAGCAGAGATGGATACATTGCCTAAAGCACCTATCACCATTCCTGCACCCATCCCCGTTCCTGCACCCATCCCCGTTCCTGCACCCATCCCCGAGCCAGAAAGGGAGAGAGAGCCTGTGGCGCTACCAGCATAACTTTTCATTGGCATCTCGGGACTCATCTAACAAGGACGTTGAGGTCGTCACCTGTATATATATCTGCATAGTACATCGTGTAGCAATAACATATGGACCCCTCTTGTACATTGTCATTTACCACCCGTCGAAGTCGCCGAAGCCTATTTTTCTCTTCTTTTTGGAGCCCTCGTCATTGCCACCTATGTTACTCACCACGGTCTCTTGTGGCCTTTTCAGATTAAGGTATTTGCCCACCCCACTACCAACGCCAACACTGCTTGTAGCGGTCGAAGGTGTATCAGAGCCGACCTTGATACCGAACCAATTCATATCATCGCCCTGCCTCTTCTCAGGGGTGGCTTTAGGGCCATTTTGAGCCTCAGCACGCTTTGCTAGTTTTTTGGCTAGACGGGTCTTATACTCTTCGAACGGATCTTGATAGCTGTTGATGAGAAGTCAACAAGAAATCGAACAAATTGTTATGGCTGAAATATACATTATCACTTCAGTAATTTTCACAGATTTAGCTGGCCGTTCCGTTCCGTCCTTTCGAGGTAAATTTTCGAGCGCATCCAGTACGTCCTCTCCACCGACCAGCTTACCAAAGACCGTGTGCTTACGGTCCAAATGTGGCGTTGCCTTGAACGAGACATACCACTGTGAGCTGAAGAGACGTCAGTTCAGCATAATTGAGTAATGTCAACAAGCTTACCCATTGGTACCAGCACCCTTGTTAGCCATAGCCACCACGCCTCGACTATCATGCTTGGCAGAACCTTTCAGGTCATACTCGTCTCGGAAAGGCGTGCCCCAATACGATTCACCTCCGGCTCCTGTCCCTGTGGGGTCACCAGTTTGTATCATAAAACCTGGGACGAGTCGGTGGAATAAACAATTATCGTATTTTCCTTGTCGAGCAAGCATTAAAAAGTTGTAACATGTTTTCGGAGCCTGAAGATGAGATCAAGATAAAAGCAATGCTGAGATAAACATGTACCAACTTTTTCACAGTATAACTCGAGATTAAGACTTCCGCCACCCAAACTAGTGACGACACGGACGTATGCCCGTCGTTTCCCGACATCTCGTTCCTTACCTTTGCCTTTTGGAGGGTTTGAAATTTCTTCGAACATCAATTCTTCCTTGAGAAAAGCAAGTTGAGTAAGAGCTACGGAATGTTCACATTTAGATTCACTTCATCCCAAACGAGTTTGCTTCCTCCAGCAGCCATTTGAGGGTCGACAGAAGTTGAGGTCAAGGAAGCTCCGGGGAGGCCATTAGAATAAGGAGAAATGTTCCCTAAGGTGTTTAAAGTGGTTAGACGTGAAGCCAAATAATTGCCGAAGACTTACAAGGAACAGGTTCTTTGGCTTTCGTAACTGACAGCGTGCCCTTTGCAGGCACAGGTTTCGTTGCCTGAGCGTTTTGTGCTTGTTTGGCCGCAATCGCGACGTTCGGTACGGACGCGGGCGGTAAACCGTGCGGATTTTGAAGAGTAACCACATCCTGTCTAGATTGGTTTCGTGAGTAAAACGTTATAGGACTCGAGTGAAAGAATCATACACACTTTGTAAACGGAACGTCATTTACCAGATCCCGTCCTCCTTTGATACTTTCTGCCAAAAAGACATTCCCGGTAGTTGCAATTGCTACAATGTGCGAGTGTTCACTGAAAGGTTTGAACGAAATTGGATCGTGTATTTCGCCCGTAGCCTCCTTGCGAGAGTAGTGAAGTGTAATGAGGTCTGCGGGTGTCAAAGGTTCATTTGTTATGGGGTGAGTGTTGTTGTGCTGCTTCAGCCAGGGAATGATATTGACGAGGTCGAAAACGGTGCCCGTTCCGTCCGCATTTCTAGCGCAGACTGGATGCGAAAAGGGCTGGTATGAGAGAGCACAGCAGTCGTAAGGAGTCCGAGAACCAGGGTGAGGGGCCTCTTGTTTTTGTCTATATCCTTTGGAAGCAGAATGGTCTCCAAATTGACTATGTTCGCTATGTGTGATATATCTAAACCATTCTTAATATCAGCAACTCAGCCTCAAGAACAAAGTCAAACGTACAGTTTATCGTTACCGTGTCCCATAGCAGAGAAGAAAGCACGAAATCTGGCGTAAAAAAGTGTTGGTGGACTCGGAGTCGGAGTAGGACGCAAGTTGGCGCGTGACGTGAGGAGTCACATGCTTCATGCGTCGTCTTTTCCTCGACGTACCTCTTGTGCGTTGTGCCTCGACTGTCTCAACTGTCTCTCGTCCTCTTCGCACCCCTTCTGGAGACGTCAATAATCCTCAATTGGATGTCAGAAATCGACCCCCAGTCCAGCTATTCGACCGCATCAAAGATAATATCATAAAAAGACACACCTCTCATGGCATTGATGTTTCTGGGGCACAAGCGGATGTTTTCAACCATTTGCTCGTTCAGATAACCAAGGCTCTGAAAGAAAAGGACATTCGAAATCTCTATAGGTACTGGATTGAACTCGAGCGGAAGGAGCTCACTCGTTTTCTTGCACCCTGGCATCTCGGTAGAGTTTCCGAATTCACCGTTTCCACCCTTCTATCATCTCCAAATATGGCCGCAAAGCTGGGTCCTGTGCAGAGAAAATGGATGGAGGATATTTCGGTTGTGGCGGCCAATGCACACCAGACTGAGGCGCTGAAGTCTTGTATGATATATCATATAAAAAATAATGATCCTCAAGCTGTTCTCGACCTCTATGACCGCTGTAAATCCATCATGCTTGATGGTGAATCTTGGGAAGACGGTCCACAGGAACTATCCCAGCACTATGATGTCCTTGCCTTGAATCCTGAGACTTTAAAGTCGTCTAGTGTACACATACCGGGACGCATTGATCTCCTCCTGGCCGCTACAACCGCTCATGCGATGCGTGATTCATTTCAGGACGCATTAGCTACGTGCTTGGGGACCGTTGTACGTTTCCATCACTTTACTACCCAAGAATTCTGCAGTTTCCTCGATCATGACCTTGCTCTTCGACGCAAAGTTGATCTCTATGTGCGTAGGCTCAGCGTCGCGAGACTTGTCTCCCGTCCCCCTTCCCTTTCCAAACAAATCACCAACCTGGCTAACAGCAAGGCTATAACACCTCTGCGCAACCTCTACGACGCAATAATCGCTGGATTATCAGGTCCCGATCCATTCCTTGCCGCGGATCCTGCTCGCGTGACTCCCCAAAAGTCCGTTGCGATGACCGAAGTCGGTTGGACATCCTTCCTTTCTGCTTTCTTGGACTGTGGGCAGAAGGATCTTGCTGGGAAGCTTTGGGAAGATGTTGAACGATTGGGTCTTTCTTACAGCGTGTCGATGTGGACGGCGCTCATTGACGGCTACGCCAAGACCGGCGCCTTTGGTGATGCACTGGCTACGTGGGATGCGATGGTGGCCTCTGGTGTCAAACCGAATGCTCTCACATATCGTGCTCTTATTGAAGCTCTATTCAACGGAAGGAGACCACAGCTCGCGATGGACAGGTTTCAGAAGTTTGAAGCCGAGTCATCGAACGAGTCGACGACAGAACAGATAGTACTGGTAAAGAACACCGTTCTTAAAGGATTACTGGCCACGAATCGTGTCGACGCCGCGCTTTCCTTTCTCAAGTCCATGGAATCTGGCACTCGCAAACCGGATGTTGTCTCTTACAACACCTTCATAGCTCACTACGGGCGAAGTCAGAATCTCAAGGGCGTTGGAGAAATGATCAATCGAATGGTCGCGGCGAAGACTCCTGGGGACATTGTTACATTCTCCACCGTCCTGTCAGTCTTACTCAAAGCTGGCCGCCATGATGGAGTCGATCTGGTGTTTCGGCAGATGCAAAGACAAGGGATTGAAGCGAATGTCGCTACGTACACGGCTATCATAGATCGGCTCTTACGAGAACAGAACGAGACGAGCGTCAAGGGAGCCATAGAGCTTCTGCATCGGATGGAAGGAGACTCGAATGCACAACCCAATACAGTCACATACACAGCCGTAATTGCTGGCATACATCGTGGAAGATGGCTTCCCTATCACAAGGCGCAGGAATGGACCCGGCAAGTAGAGACACGCATACGGAAACGAAACATGAAGTTAACGACACCAGCGTACAATATCCTCTTGGATGCCAGTTTGAGGAGTGGAGCACCCGAAGGAGTTCAACAAGGACTTTCTTACTATCGCGAAATGCTCCGTCGAAAAATACCCATGAATTTCAATACGTGGTACATTGTATTATCGGGTCTAGTGGAGAGACAAGAGTGGGATTTAGCAAACGAAGTAGCAAACGACATGTCGATGATGGGGTTCCAGCCTATGGGGACATTGTCAGACCTAGTCAAGACGATATATAAACAAATAAACCGTAGAAAGAGATAATAACCTGGAGATGAACAGACGATTTGAATTCGGATGTCAAGTAGGATAGTAACCTCCTGTAATTGCATTGCTTATTTTCCAAAAACAAAAGACTTGCCCAAACCAAGCCTTAAGTACCGGGCGTACACTAGCGAGGGATGAATAAAATGTTCAGGGGATGTTGGGAGACAACACTGACCCCAATAGCTCCACCTTCTGCCCATCCATTTACCCACAAGAGGTAACAAGACTGCTGAAAAAAGCTGGCGAAGCTGATCTAAACTTTCCTCCCACTCCTGCTGGGCAAGAAGATATTCGTCGTCTGAGTCATAGGATGACTCTGAAGAGAGATCGTCAAGGGAGAGCTGTGAGGAAGGCATGACGATTGGCGGTGAGGTCGGATGGGTTGACGATCAAAGCTCCAGCAAACACGTGGTCCCCGGCACTCTTGACACAATTTCCGCGCTTGTATCATTTATCTGTTTTCCTCTACTACCACCATCACCCCCGTACCTGCTAATGCATCATGGCCAATGTGCCCGTATCCTCATCTCGTCGCAGGCTCGTGGGCCAACCCCTCCTCTATGCCATCTCGGTATTCGCCAGTCTTGGTGTCTTCCTGGTATGTCCCAGTGACGTCGTGCTTCTTTGCCCCATACTGACTTTCTTGGTAGTTTGGATATGACCAAGGGTGAGTGTCCTCCTGAACGCCACCATGTGTTTACTCACTTGTTGCCAGTGTTATGAGTGGTATTATCACAGGACCTTACTTCCGCAGGTATTTCAACAACCCAGATGCCTTTGAAATCGGAACCATGGTCGCCGTGCTTGAAGTCGGCGCATTCAGTTAGTCCGCTTCCTTGTCACTTCATCCCACTCAAACTTACACGACTTGTAGTTACCTCGGTTGCCGCTGGGCGCGTCGGGGATATCATTGGCCGTAAGGGCACGCTCTTTATCGGTGCACTCGTCTTCACAGTTGGTGGTGCTGTTCAGACCTTAACCAATGGATTTTGGACCATGATTGTGGGCCGTGTCATCAGTGGTTTTGGTGTCGGTCTTCTTTCGTAAGTCCATCCGCTTTTCATTTGGGCGCATATTCATTACCCGTTTTCCGAAACAGCACTATTGTTCCCATCTACCAGAGCGAAATTTCACCGCCTGATCATGTCAGTATCGTTGTCTGGTCATATCAAGTGGAAACTGATTATTTGTGGATACACAGAGAGGTGCATTGGCATGTGTGGAATTCACTGGTAACATCATTGGATACTCCAGTTCTGTTGTAAGCTCGTTTGCTCCAGCCGGACCGGTATTCGCTTAAGGTTTCTTAATAGTGGACTGATTACTTCTGCTCTTACATCGATTCGGATCTTTCGTGGAGAATTCCTCTCTTCGTACAATGTATCATTGGTGCTATCTTGGCAGCAGGTTCACTGGTAATGCCTGAGAGTCCTCGGTAAAGTTCTTTAGAACTTTTGTCACGTATAAGGCTATTAACCAGTGACGTTTGTAGGTGGCTTATTGACACCGACCAAGACGTCGAAGGCATGCAGATACTCGTAGATTTGCATGGTGGTGATCCCGAAGACTTGAGTGCTATGGCTGAGTTTAGAGAGATCAAGGATAAAGTCTTGGAAGATGTAAGTTCCTGGAACTAAGTTACCCAAGGATATGGTTTTAACGTCGCTTCAGCGAGCATCTGGAGAAGGGCGCTCGTATGCTGCAATGTGGAAGAAATACAGACGACGTGTCCTACTTGCGATGTCTTCTCAAGCGTTTGCGCAACTTGTACGTCGTAGCCTAGTCACTCATATCAGTCTACTGATCGTCTCATTCATCAGAACGGTATCAATGGTATGTCAAGCTATCAGCCGCATTGATTCCTACTCACATTGTCGTTGGTGAATCAGTCATCTCCTACTATGCTCGTAAGTTTATTCATCGTCATTTATTCATTCGTATTTAATTTGGGTCATCTTTTTAGCTCGAGTATTCGAAGGTATGAATGGATCAGATCGGTGGGGATTGTGGAGCTTACATCTTCGTAACAGAGGCTGGCTGGATTGGTCGGGACGCCATCCTCATGACTGGTATCAACTCTATTATCTATGTTCTTAGTACGCTTCCTCCGTACGTTCTCGACAAATTTTTGTCCTTCGACGACCTGATCCTTTGTACAGATGGTATCTTGTTGATCGCTGGGGCCGACGTGCGATCTTGTTGTCTGGAGCAGCTGTGGTATGTCATCTATTGGTTTTTCATATCGGGATGGGTTCCGAATTTCTTCTCAGATGGCTGTTTCTCTTGGGGCAACCGGATGGTGGATGTATGTTGACGTGCCTAGAACGCCCAATGCTGTGGTTATTTGTGTTATCATCTACAATGCTGCATTTGGATACAGGTGAAGAGTTTTGTGTGGTTTATGTTTTCCTCAGCTCACCTTCACTGCAGTTGGGGACCTATCCCCTGGTTGTACCCTCCCGAGGTCAGCGTCAATGCTGTTTCTATCAATCGTCGCTGACTTTGATACAGATCATGCCTCTTACTATTCGTGCCAAAGGTGTTTCACTGTCTACAAGCACAAATTGGGCTTTCAACTTCCTTGTTGGCGAGGCTACTCCCCCTTTGCAGGAATACATCGAATGGCGTCTGTACCCAATGCACGGCTTTTTCTGCGTTTGCAGCTTTGTTTTAGGTGAGCATAAGGCTTTCTACTCCTTGCACTCCCCTTCTCACTCGTTGGTCATTTACAGTTTATTTCTGTAAGTCCCTCAATCCCGAGCCATGACGCATAAACTAATGTTTATTACTAGTGTACCCTGAGACTAAAGGCGTTCCTCTGGAAGAGATGGATGCCGTTTTCGGAGAAGGTATGGAAGTTCTTCCAACTCATATGATCAAGACTCAAACCCTTTACCGTCGCAGATGAACGCCAAGAACGTGAGGAAAATGAAGAGGACGATGCTGACACCGTGATAGAATCCGAAAGAACTTCCCTTCTTAGTGATAACGTTCCCCCAAGTAACATGGCCATCAATCATGTTCCGCGGCGCCGTTCTCGAAAAGGATTCTTTGGCAGACTCTTCAAGAGAAATAGTCATCGTGCTAATTATGAACCCGTATCGACAGGGAGCTAGGGAGCTATTTCAGCATAGGCTCATTCAGTTGACCAGGCTACATCATGTGCTCCCTACAATAGGGCACACACTACCGTCAAGTCAGGCGTGGCAAGCTTTTAGAGTCAACTTCCAATCTTATGACCGTTATGAAATTCCTTTGTACACCGCAAAGACGGGCACGTTGGCTCTGTACCTATCTACATTAGTGACAATATAGTAACTCCAAGTAAAAGTAAGCGAGTAAAGTGCTTGAGACCCCTTAAGGACGTTCGACTGGAAGCTTTGGTGAAAGTTAAGCTGATAAATGCCGTAAAGCACGTGGCATGACCAGATTTTTTCCATCAAGTTCAAGACCATGCTTGCAACTGCAAATCTGGACGAAATGGTCGAGGTGTACTCGGCCCATGAGTCGTAGTACTGATACTGATACAAGACGGGAAGAGATCTCGTCCACATCCAGTCCGTTCGTAGATTTAGGCGTTCGTCCGCCATTGGCAAAGGCGCTGCATGTCGCCTTCCCGAATGTTAAAGGACCCACTAGGATTCAAGCTGATTTGATACCTGCTGTCTTGACCGGAAAAGATGTTATATTGCAGGATGACACAGGAGTCGGAAAGTACGTCGTTCAGTCTGAGTTTTTTCTTCACAATGACTCAGTTGTCTGGATCTGCCTTTCAGGTCTTTTGGGCTGATGCTCGCGTTGCTCAACAAAACACGACTTCACTTTAAAAATGCAGAGACTGGACAATTGAATCTAAAACCCTCTGTTACCTCACTTTTGCTTGTCCCTCACCGTGATTTGGCTTTCCAGTTCCTCCATTGGATTCAGAGAATTGTGAACGCGTCTTCGGATCGTCCGCCTCCCCTCGAAGATGTCGTTCAGGTGTTGGTGCGCGACGGGAAGAAACATTTAACAGAAGGACTTCCCTTGCTTCGAGAAACACCCCCTCATATCCTCATAGGAACACCCGCTAGTGTACTTGACCTTTGCCGTGAAGATCCTCATGCGCTCAGATTAGAAGAGCTGTCAAGCGTAGTCCTAGACGACGTAGACTTCATGGTAGAGACTGCATCGCTCGAAGGCCATACACCTGCAAAACGCAAAGCGAGGAAAAATATCGAACTCCATCCTGGACCAGCAAGGAGCATCCTGACTAACATTTACGGGGAAAGACGACAGTGGTCTGCTCCTGGAAACCCGGACGAAGATGCGTTTCATACACCACAGCTCGTTGCATGCAGTGCTACTCTTCGGCGGCATCTCAAATATTACTTCTTCAATGAAACCGGTTTATTCAATAAAGACACGGTCAAAGTGCGGGGCTCAGTGATGGGATTTGCACCCGCAAATATAAAGGAGATGGAAGACGTTGCCCTGCGCCAACGAATCTCACATCACGTTGTGGTAGCATCCCCCGAGGGCATCAAGAATGCTAGCGCTGCGGTCGAACGAGTGGAGACAAAAGAAGATGACCCTGAGCCTAGGGCCGAGGAAAGAGAACAAGGCAATGCCGCGGAAGAGCTCATGACACCACTTGACGACGCTCAAATGGAACGAGAGAGAAGTAAGTCGTCACTCGACTCATTGATCAAGATCACCGAAAATGACAAAATTTGTTAACAGAGTTCTCCATGTTACCGTCTCCTTTCAATCAAGACGCGTTAGAGGCTGTTGCAATGGCTTTCGCATTGGATGTCCCTTCTGTTGCGCTATTGACAATTCCTTCAGACTCGTCGGTTCACAGAGCTGTTTATGATCTTCGCGCGCTCGGGGTGAATGCACATGGCATGAACCTTTCAGGTGAAGACCAAGGCAAATCACATCTTTTACACGGTGGAGCTGGAAATTACAAGGCAACGCCGACCCTGCTTATTGCAACTCCTGCCACGGTCAGAGGGATAGATTTGCCTGAGTTATCACATGTGTTCATTCTGGGTGTGCGACCGCTTCAGGAACGGGCGACAGCATCGTTGGACACATATATACACGTAGCAGGGCGGGTGGGGCGGTTCATGAGATCAGGAAAAGTTGTGTCGGTTGTGACCGATGAGCAGGAAGCAGAATGGGTAGGCACAATGCTGAAACGACTTGGTGTCGAGGCGACGCGGCTTGGGTATTTCAAGTGACACGAGCAATCGATCATATAATAGTGACAACATAGTATATCATAGTCCCTTGTAGACGGAATTGGATAATATCTGGCTCCCTGGCGTAAAACACGGAAAACGGTCTGAAAAGTCCTTTGATTCTCAAGTGTATACTATACACGTTCAAGCGTGGGCCAGCAAGTCACATTTTACTCCGATAAGTATCTTGCATCACCGGTTTGAGAGTTCTTTCCAGTGCTTTCCCAGCGTTTCCCCGCTTCTATTCCAACCACCATCATGCGGCATTTCAGTGTTTGGGCGTTGGTCGCTGCCCTTACCCTGCTGCTCTCCCCAGTTGTCGCTCAATCATCCAACTCCACTACTCCCTCCGGTTCGCTCTCGCTAACCACCGCTTCGACGACTATCACGGCATCTACCACGTCAAGAGGTAGCGTCTCACAGTTTACCACTGTTGTAGTTTCTACTTTCAATGTTACTGTAACCCCCACTCCAACCTCCACGGCTAATTCTACCTCTGCCACTGCTTCTTCGTCGGCAACGCCAGAGCCTATTGCTCTAGACACTCGTCTCGATCCCGCCTTTGGCGTTCTTGGTGTCATTCTCATTCTCACTGGCCTTCCAAGTGCATTTTGGGGTCACAAGAACAGATGGTGAGTCTACTTTACGGTATTCATCCCATGTTCTCGGCTAACCTTTGCTGCATCATAGGACCTCGTTTTTCTTGATTGGTTTTTATACGCTATCGCTCGTATGTTTCGTGCTCATTCTCAGATTCGGCGTTTTGAGGTCTATCAACCCACCGAGCAAAACGCTACGCGGGATGTTCGTTCTGGCTTGCGGGATTGCCGGATTCGCAGGCGGCGCCATCGCGATCTTCTTTTGGAAAGCTGCCCGCTACGGCATAGGAGGATGGGGAGGTGAGCTGTCGTGCCTGTTCTATTCCAGAATCTTTTCATTCAAGCGTTTCTCAGGCTTTGCGTTGGCTCTCTGGATACAATGTTTCCATAACGGTGGTCTGATCAAACCAGTGGGGTTCAGGTGGATTTTGTATATTGGTGAGTTCGATGGCCCGACTGCCGCGTATTTATCAGCTAACACGTCTGCCAGGTTGTGCCGTCGTGGGATTCGTGTTGTGTACCATTCCAAAGGTATTGTGTTATACAAACGTCGTAGAGGTTGAAACCTAATTTGGCGTTTGATTTGCAGATACATTATCATGTCCTCCTTATTTCGACTGCCATCGTGGGCTCTTCTGCACTGATACTAGGTGTAGACTGTTTCACCACTGCCAACCTCAAGGAGGTAAGTTTTCATGGTTATTAATTTCGCATGTATGCTAATTTCTTGTCCAGTTCTATGTCTGGAATCTTGGTTTTGACTCGCTGTTTACCAAATTCACTAGTAACGGCATCCAGTTCCCTGTCTCTCAAACCATGGAAATTGAACTTGGCCTCATTGGTGCAATAGCACTTATGGGAATAGCCGTTCAATTACGTATCTATAGGGTGCTCAAGAGAAAGCTGAACGAAATTGCTGCCGAACAAAGAAGACAGGATGAAGAAGCAGAGATTCAAGCCGCAGGTGACTTCGCTCACGTCTTACGTGACCAGGAGCAGTGGGAAAAGGAACATGGCGGTAAATTCGGCGGTCGCGAAAGCGGGTCAAGCATGCCACTAATGAAGGATCATGATGGGTCAACTTCACCAAGGTCTGACACTACCCACGTCGATCTTCGTCCTCGGCATCCCTCGGGCGTTTCCGACTTCATGGCTGCTCCAACCCCTGACGATGAACTAAAGCGAGCTACTAGAGGCCTCCAGAGTCCTGGAGCTCTTCCTACCCTTGACCTCGGGTTGGATATCAAAGATGATGTCCCGGACGACTTTATGACTCATTACGATAACATACAATCTCATACAGCCAAAACGGAAGACATGAAGAAGAAAGACGAGTTGAGAGCAGAAATCGAGACTATTCGGAGATCTATCGACGCGCTAAAAAGCGGGTCACCAGTTCCATCGTCGCCTTCTGGGTCGCGTCACCCCTCTCTGACATCTCGCCGCACGTTGAGCATCGACGCCAATAGTGCACTTTTGCCTACACCGTCTCATCTTCGGCCCCCTCGTGAAAGGGATCCTCGTGCGCGCGTTCACTCAATGGATTTGATGGGTAATACTGCCATCGGTGAATCAATTGGGCGACCGACAAGTGCGCCTTTAAGAGATCTTGATTGGGATGCGTACATTCAAGAAAGGAAGCTCTTGCAACCGCCACAAGGCGTCACCCCCCCGATAGCTACGACACCTATTGCACCCCAGTCTTCCCGGATCCAAATGCCTCCAGCTGTTGCAGAAGCGCTCCAGCAACGGAAACAACGTGAGAGTGTACTTGGCCTGGGTGCCGAACACAGTTCAAGTTCGGAAGATATACCACTCGGACAGATTGACCGCAATCGGCATCGGCGAACTCGAACGAATTCCGCAGGTGGCAATATTCCCGTGACCATTCTACCACCGAAGAAGCCCATCGCCGCGCCGACCCCTCAGCGTCCTGCCCAAGCCCGAACCAAGACATTTGAGGAGCTGAACGAGAGACATCGGGAGAAAATGAGAGATATTCAAAAACCGCTTACTACCGCAGAGACAGAACAGGCTCAATTGCAGGCGGCGAAGCAGCGGTGGGAACGAGCCAAGGCCATTGAAAAGGAGGCGGTAACACGCAGGCAGGCAGAGCAAGCCACTCTTTTAGAAAAACGCAAAAAGTCTGAAGACGACCAGGAGCGACGAGCCGATGAGCACGGGCGACGACATTCAAGATCGTTGAGTGCAGACAAGCTAGGTTCGAAGCGACTATCGACAATGAAGGTCGAGGATTGGCAACGCTACCAACAGGAGGTAGAGGGGCCATCCCAAGGGCGGGGACGTCAGAGAGATAGCGTGCCGTTCCCCGGACAGCAGAAACAGCGAAGGAGGGGCAGGGATATGTTGGGATAAAGGACATTTGAGACACTCATTTTCTTCACTATCATTTCTCGGACATTGCACACATAGCGTAGTTTTGTAAGGACATTCTTTTGGTACATGGTACAAGATATTTTTAATGATTGAATTGGTCAGTTGATCGTGATGCCGGGTGCCGGACTCCGGTCACACGGTGTCACGAGGTGGGTTTTGGAATTGTCAGCTGTCGTGGAGTCAACTTGCCTTTTTTCCATCGTCGTGAGAGAGGAGACTTATACTTATGATGGAGACTCAACTGGGACTCGATATGGCCCAAGTCGCCCCCACCTCCACTCCTTCCCCAGCTCCCAACCAACCTGCCCTCTACGTTCCATCTAACCATATTCCCTCTCCAGTTCCCACCCCTCCCCCAGCCAATCCCAGTCCCTCACTCCAGTCCATTCTCGCCGCCTCGCACAAAGATTCTCCCCCAAACCCCTCCCTTTCTTGGGACTCCCAGACTCTTTCTCATCCGGACCCTACCGCAGCCAATGTGCGTATCATCGATTGTTTCATCTTTCAGGTTCCCTACTTATCAGTTTCAAGTCCTCCAAACGCAAGCTTGATGACACCGACGCCGAAGATTCCCAAAATAAAATTCGCCGTGTCATACGCGACATTGTACCTCAAGAGCCTCCTCGCGTCGTGCCTATGACCACTGTCATCTGTCTCCATGCTGCCGTTGCCCAAAAGTCCTATGGTAGCGAGAAGCGTTTTCTTTGTCCCCCACCTGTTGTCCACATTGAGGGACCCGTTTGGCATATGCGCAACCAACAGCTGTCCATGGCAGTTGTGTCAGAGACTGGTGAACGCTCATTCGAGCAAAAGTCAACCTTAGATAACAATATGACATCGAGCTTCAAATTCTTGCATGTGACCGGAACAGCCAAGGCAAAGAGTTTTCAGCTCTCTCTTGACATCGCAGAGCCCCACCCATCAACGGCCAGCAATCCAGAGGCAGATGGTCCTCCGGGACGCGTCTGGGCTTCCTTTGATTCAGCCCCAGTAACCATCATATCTAAACCGTCGAAAAAGACTGCCAAGACAAGGAATATTTCGTCGTGTATTTTGGCGGGTGGTCCAGTATCTCTATTTAATCGCATCAATTCCCAAACTGTACGCACCAAATACATGACGATTGACCACGCACAGTTGTGTGCAAGTAATGTCGCCTGGTCTGCCTTTAATGTCAACGTTGTACGACGCCCGAACGAAGTGCCAAACATTGGTGCGTAGATCATGTGATGAGAATTTTCATCCTCCCACCATACTGATTCTTCCCAGCAGGTCCTCAGCCTGTCACGTATGGCTGCGAAATTGTGCTATCGGATACCCAATCAGGCATCTCGACGTCTCCTTTGACTATTCGCAAAGTCGACAAGGGTCGGGTTTCTATCGAAGATGGTGGCCCGGTAAGCCAAATGCAGAAGATTGCGCTTCAACGTATCAATCCAGATGGCTCCCGACATTATTTGTCTGCCGCCGGTCCAATACCAGGCTCGACTGGTGTCGTTCCAGCTCCTGGTATGTCCAGTCAAGCGGGGACACATCCTCTCATCTTCCAATCTCCTCGTGTCAGAGATGAGGTAAAAGATGGTATGCATATCATCTCGGATGAGGTCGATGACTATCTGTGCTGGACGATTATCGGCATTTGTAGGTTTTCTTTGGTCTTGCCATATGTACAAAGCTAATTACATCGACTAGCCAAATTCCAATACACCTTTTTTGATTCCTCGGGCAAAAACAGCAATATACCAGAGCTCCCTATAACTCCTTTCCCAACGCTGTTCACAGCTCCTGTTTACCGCCAGGTCAACAACACGGTTGAATTGACCGTGTCCAATTTTTTCTATGAAGACCCGAAGACAAGAACTCAAGTCCCTCTTGACGTGTTCCTTGGCAACTTGGGTCCATTGCCGCATCGTGTCTATCAGGCGTCACCGCCTGGTCCCCTGACTTCTATCTCGCCCTATTTGACTCCTGGTATGGATGGTGCTTCTGCAGATTCCCCGACATCTCCCAGTTCTCCTGCTGGAGCTCCTCGTTTCATGCCGCCGGGACCTGTGCACACCATTGTTGTTGTTGAGATGCCACCTATAACCGATGTAATCAAAGCACTAGAAGACGATGCTCTTCCACTTAATGCAGATCGACCTGATAATGCTGATGGTGCTGACGGCAGGAACGGTTCAGGACCCCCTCCCCCCTCAATTAACGGGCGCAGTCTCCCGTTACTCTTTATTCGTTCCATAGACGGTGTCGGATATCACTCTGGACGAACGATCGCATGCGAGAACGTTTTCCATACTTTAGACTTGAATGGTCAACCGCCTCACGCAGGTGGCAACATTGACACTGGTTGGTTGACGGCCGCCCATGAAGGAGGCTTGCAAAATTTGCCAGGTTGGACATTAAGGGTGATGTAACAAGATTCTGCATACCTCCTTCATTTTTTTTTTCTCATTGTGGGTCGCGTACTGTGTATATATCTATTGGCTGTTGTCAAAGTGCTTTGAAAAGATCTAACCATTTTGTATCTTGGGTACCATGTTCTTAAAAAGTATTTGTTCTAAGATCAGTGACAATCGGTGATATCTGCGACACTGCCAGCTCAACGTCTTGGCCCTAAAATCCATATATTAAATAAAATGAAGTAAAATCGAAGGACCGAAGAACGTTGGCAATTTGATTTGTTATACACGGTCACCATCGATATCGCACAAGCCACGCTTGGGTCTGCATAGCTTGACCGTGTCTATTCTGGGGATTCACCTATAAATTGTATCGACCTTTAACGCCGCCCCTTCTTTATCTTATCCACCATGTTCGCAACTGACGGTATTCATTCGCAACTCGAGTGGTCCTCTACCTTGAGCACCATTAAGGCTCCAGTGCCTACCGAGGAAACCAAATTCCACCGTAAAGTACTGAATAATTTTTTTCGACTTTCTTTTTGCCGTTTTTGACACTCGAAAATGATCAGACCTCGATCATCGCTACGATTGGTACGACTCTTTCAGTATCGAAAGATATAACCCCCCTGACCAATATGAAAAACAGGTCCCAAGGTTAACACTGCCGAAAAACTTGCTGAGTTGAGACGCGCTGGCGTCAATGTTGGTATGTGCGGAGCTCCTCTCGATCCATACTCGATATACTGAGTTTTTTTATCGAAAGTTCGTATGAACTTCTCCCATGGCTCGTATGAGTACCATCAGAGTGTCATCGACAACACAAGGAAGATGGTCGCTCGTAAGTTAAATTGAGATTTTCTTTGTTGTACATCTCAATATCCGCGCTCTATCTCCACAGAGGACCCTGAAGGACGCCCAGTAGCCATCGCGCTTGATACTGTTCGTCTTCTCCTCTCGTGTTTCCTTCAACGGAACACTGATTCTTCAACAGAAAGGTCCTGAGATCCGTACAGGATTGATGAGGGATGGCATGGATGTGAGTTCTTTTCGGTTGTGTTCATGATTCGGGCTGAGATTCTTTCTTCAAGATCGCCGTTCAGGCGGGCCATGAGTTCACCGTCAGCACCGACCCTAAATTCCAGGAGACATGTGATGATAAAGTCTTATGGATGGACTATGTGCGTCCCCAAGTCCAACTTAACTCTGGCCCAGTATCATTGACAATTTTTCTCTCTAGGCTAACCTTCCGAAGGTAACGGCACCTGGAAAATTAATCTACGTCGATGATGGTAAGGATATTCTCTGCATCAGGTAACTTTCAATCTTCTAACGCAGGGTAGGTATCCTGTCTTTGCTCGTACTTTCTATCGATGGCAACAACATCCGTGTCCGCACCCTCAACAATGGAACTCTCTCCTCTCGTAAGGGCGTTAACCTCCCCAAAACCGATGTCGACCTTCCCGCACTCTCGGAGAAGGACAAGAAGGATTTGCAGTTTGGTGTCAAGAACAACGTTGACATGATCTTTGCCTCATTTATTCGTCGTGCTCAAGATGTCAAAGATATCAAAACTGTCCTTGGTCCTGACGGCGCTAGCATCAAAATCATTGTTAAGATTGAAAACGAGCAGGGCGTTGCTAACTTTGACGAAATCTTAAAGGAGGCAGATGGTGTCATGGTTGCTCGTGGTGATTTGGGTATCGAAATTCCCGCTAGCCAGGTCTTCTTAGCTCAAAAGATGATGATTGCCAAGTGCAACATTGTTGGGAAACCGGTTATTGTTGCGACACAGATGTTGGAGGTGAGTTTGACCTACGTTTAATGGAATATCACAACTTAAAAAAACCATTTGTGTCCTTAGTCTATGACGGTAAAAAATTTCCTTCGAGTTTGGAGGTAATCATTCTCATATTTCTTCCAGTACAACCCTAGACCCACTCGAGCCGAAGTTAGCGACGTCGCCAATGCCGTCCTCGACGGTGCTGACTGTGTGATGTTATCCGGTGAGACTGCCAAGGGATCATACCCTGTCCAATCAGGTTGGTAGGACCTCCAATTGGAATGTTTTGCACTCTTCTCATCTTCTCATCTTATACTGTAGTACTCATGATGGCCGAGACTTGTCTCCTTGCCGAATATGCAATCTGCTATCCTCCTCTCTACGATGAACTCCGTGCGGTTCAACCTCGTCCCACGGAGACAACGGAAACTGTAGCCATTGCTGCCGTAGCCGCTGCCTCGGAACAGGAAGCCAGTGCGATCCTCGTTCTCTCTACCAGTGGTAACACTGCCCGTCTTATCTCCAAATACCGTCCCCGTGTACCCATCATCGCTGGTACGTTCTTTACCTTGATTCTCAACACTAATTGTAACGATTATTGCTAGTCACCCGTAACGAACAAACTGCACGTCAGATCCACTTGCACAGAGGATGCTATCCTTTCTGGTACCCTGAACCCAGAGGTATTCAGAGCCACCAATGGCAAACCGATGTATGCATCTCATTTGATCGGTACTACTCGAAGCTGTGTCCTTAGCTCTCTTTTTGCAGGTCGACAACCGCATTCGCTTTGGTCTGCGCAGTGCTCTCAAACTGAATATCATTTCTCCTGGTTCCACCGTCATTGCTGTCCAAGGTTGGAAGGGTGGCCTCGGCCACACCAACACCCTCCGTATTCTCAGTGTGCCCACTGATCCCGCTGACTTTGAGCTGCAAGAACTGGGCTCAGTCTAAACTGGGAAGACCTGTAAAAAAATACCGAGTCATGTAGATACTGTACTAACCTGACCTAGAGAATAAGTATAATAAAGACGTTGTGTACTCAGTACTAAGATTTTTCATGTGTTGTTATGTTTATGTGTGTGATACGGATTGATCACTACGCGAAGAATTATTAAACAGGCATAATTTTTGAACCCTTTTGTATGCAGTGACACCACTGTTGCGGCATTGTAAGAGGCTCTCCACTTTCCTTCCATCCGAATCCGGAGGCATTCAGGCTTTGCTTGCTTGCTTAGCCTATGCCTCAGAAGCCTCAAACCCATCACAATCGTCGATTGTCCAATGATTTACCCCAACACTCTTTCACTCTGTCAGAGAAACGCCCCCGACCTTACTATCCCTGGTTTGTCCCAGTCATAGTAACTACCGCTGGCTCTCGACCACGTAGAGTCAAACTTTGGTTTATCAATCCAGGCGCTATGTCACGTTACGGACGAAAGAAAGGGTGCCTGTTGATGGCTTGTCTCTTGTTGCTCGCATTCTACTTCACTTTCGCTCTCACAAAGCGATTTGGGACGAAGGAAAAGCGATGGCCTAGACCGCCATTTGCAGGATACCCACCTACACTTATTTTTCAGAGGGATCATTTACAACGAATATGGTTATGGGAAATTGCCAGTGGGCATTATCCTAGTAGGCAGGCTCGTACGTGTTATTTTTCGTCTCTCCCTAGAGCACCATCTAAATGCTGTGTAGTACCATTTCAACTGGGCTTTGAAACCCCTCCCAATAATCCAGCCCTACCCTCTCGAAGGAGACCTATTGTCCATGAAGAGTCCCCTAATTCCATCTCAGCTTCTACTACTCATGGTATTGGACCCAAACGAATATATTTAGACATACAAAGTCACTCTGCCAACATTGCCTATCCCCCTAGACCTGTCCCGGGAAGTATAGCGGACATGGACATTATTATGGAGCATTGTGATTATTCTCAACGAAAGGTGGGAACTCCTCGGTATCTTTTCGTTTGTTCACTCATTATATCATTCCCAGTACGTACGCGATTGCCTTGAAGTCCTTCGCACCGGAGCTGGACTGGATAATGGGAAAAGACTTAGACGTGGTAGCATGGACGACTGGAAGTACATTTTCCTGGAAGCCAATGAGACGACGGCCTCTCCGTTAATAGTGGAGCGGGATAGACTACTCGAAGCAGGCATCACTTCCTTTCCTTCCGAAAGTCCTCAATCAAGTGATTCATCCAACAAGAAGGACGGCGAACGGGAACTGCATCTCACACTTCCTTCCCCAATTCCCTTCCGTTCTTACCCCCGACTCTCTACCCCTTGCGACCCCAATCACCCTCGTGTCTTCCACATGTTTTGGACCGGACCATTCACCGACAAGCCCTACCTCGCTCTTTTGTCGTTTCTATACACCCAAAATTGCGGTTTACACGTCTATAACTATCCAACTGACACTGGCGCCTGTCGACCTCAGTTTTGGATGTGGATCAATCCCGGCCCGGCAGCCTCCGTACCCAATTCAAGTGCTACGGACGATATGTTCGATGACCTCAGATCAAATCCTTGGGCATCCCCCTTCCTTCATCCAAGATTCAAAGATGTCATTCGTTTTAGGTTGTGGAATACGACGGAGCAGCTTGACGGTGTTCCCGAACTAAAGGACGAATGGCGTTCTTTGGAGAGCCTTTTCAACTCTGGCGGTCACGTCATCAATGTTCCCAAAAGTCAACAAAGCGGAGAGGTGCAGGATGCTACAGATTTGAGTAGCTCTTTTAAAAGGGATGATGATGACCCTATCAGTCGTACGGGTTCCAAATCATCTGCGTCATACGATCGATTGTCTGTCATCCTCTCCGATATGGCACGGTTCATTCTCTGCCATAGATTCGGCGGTATATATCTAGATGTTGATACCTTGTTCCTACGAGATTGGGAAGAGCTTTGGGGCTGGAAAGGAGCATTTGCTTATCGGTGGTCTCGTCTAGAGCGGTATAACACCGCGGTGCTTCATCTTAACAAAGGATCAGCGCTGGGAACTTTTTTATTCCGGACGGCTCTGAAAAATGACCTGGATTTCCACCCTATCACGGTCTCGCGATATCTTAAAGATGCGCACCTGGAAGGATTGTTGCTCCGAGTCCCAGATGCGTTGTTTGACCCTGCATGGCTCAATACGGAGTATTTCCAGAGAGATAGGCCGCCTCAGCCTTACTTTACAGAGTGAGTACAAAAACTGTTGTGCGATTTTGACCGACGTATGGAAGCCGACTACTCTTCTCAGTTTTGCAGACTTTTTCGACACCCCCGCGGTTGGTAGTGCGGCTCCACAAGCTCTAGGGATGGATGGTTTTTTCAAGGGAGCTTACTCCTACCACTTCCATAACTTTTGGTAAGTCGAGAATCATAATCGAAACGTTTTCATATCATCTAACAGATTTTTTCATTTTCTTCCCTACAGGTGGAAACCCTTCGATCCGTCGCACAATTGGCCAGATCTAGGACCACAGTTTGCAGCTGGAGAGGCCAAAGCGAAGAGTTCTGCCAAGGTGAAAGCTGCTATACAGGAAGGTGATCGACGGGACTTGGACTGGTCTGCGGTGTTAAAGCGGACGTTCGAGTCATACATCCGAGGAGAACGACCCAACTTGTATGGAGAATGGATCAGTTGGTGAAGGTTACTTGGCGAATCTCGTTCGGGGGTTCGAACCTTCCTCGTGAGACCTGTCCTTTGACGTGGCAGAGAACTCAAGGCAAGGGATCAGTTAACTGAAGAGACTATTGGTGCGCACTATCGATTTGCTGCCTCCAGATACCATCCTAGAGCTGAAGACACAATCAGGATCAGCGTTATTGCATACACAGATAATTGTAATAACACCTTTTAACGCTCGGTACATTCTGCTAATCTAGTTGTATCCCGACTAATTGTATCTATCTACTCATGGATTTACACTTCTTTTTACACTTGTCACTTTGCAGCAGCAATTTTTGCTTGAGCCTGGTTGACGGTATTCTTCAGTGTTTGGATGACCTGCTCAGGATCCTCTGCACCGAAAATAGCAGTTCCAGCGACAATGACGTTGCTACCTGTAAAATTGAGTCAGCGTAAGCAGATGGAAATCAAGATGAACAAACTGACCAGCGTCAGCACAGACGTCGATAGTCTTGGGACCTACGCCACCATCGACTTCGATATCTTTGTCCGGGAACCTGGCACGTAGCTCGGCAACTTTGGGTACGCAACGTTCGATGAACTTCTGACCACCGCGACCTGATGTCAAGCGATTCATTTCGAACCGGTATACATGACTAACTGGGTATACTTACCTGGATAAACGGTCATTACGAGTAACATGTCAGCTTCCTTGCCAATCTCGTCTGTGATGGCAGTCGATGGAGTGTCAGGGGAGATGGCTACGCCCGCTTTCATATTGCGACCACGGATAGATTTGATGAGAGAGATGGGGTCGGCTGAAACGAGGTTCCAAAGAGATTTGAGCAAACTAGAACGAGATGTTACAATGATGGACAGGGTTTACGGACAGGTAGCTTCGATATGGAAGCAATAGAGGGCACCCCCTGCGTCTGCGATGTCATTTACCCACTGTTAGGTAGATTGAGCGTGTTGCAGTTAATTAACATGAGTGTCTATACCTTTTCCGGTTGGGCGACCATCATATGGCAGTCCATGAAGATATCGGGAATTCCTTTGTGAACGCAAGACAAAATAGGTGCACCTGCAATGGTAGGAAATAGTGAGAACCCACCCGTGAATAGAAGCTGCTGGACATAGACTTGCCCATGGTAATGTTAGGGACAAAGTGACTGTAGTTATGTATTATTTCGTGTTAGAACATATATCGATCGATTGGTGAACAAGGTGTAGGTACCCATCCATGACATCTGTGGAACGGTGAGATAGGTAGTAAAAAAAATGAACACGAGATAAAACGAACCCATGTGAAGCCATTCTGCGCCTCCCTTGATCATGCGTTTGCATTCTGCGGTTAGCTGGCCAAAGTCGGAGGCCAGGACACTTGGACTGATGATTGCTCGAGGCATCTCTAGGTTACGTAACCCGTCGTGCCTCAGTTGGTGGGGCTCCATCAAATTGGTTTCTGAAATGACGTCGATTGCCAATCATTTTCTCTTTTAAAGCCATGCAAGCCAGAAATTGCTTATTCCACCCTTTCCGACTACCATGTACAGCTCTATCCTCCCTGCTCTTGCTTTTGCTACCCTAGCCTCTGCTGCTCAGCTCCAGGATCGTCAGCGTAAGCGCTCTTCTCCATACCTCATTTACACAACCGCTAATTTCCATCCATCCACTATAGTTGACCAAGCGACTTCTGCTGGTATGGCTCCGTCTGTGTTCTCAAGGAAACATCCCTTAAATAAACGTTTTCGTGAACATTCGTCTAGTTGGAAGCGTGTTTTCACAGGCGACCGATGGCGCAGGCTCCGTGATCACTGCTGTACGCGTCATGTCCTTTTTTATTTAGTCTGAATCTGTAACTGACCAAATCATTATCATTTCCACAGGCAACAGGTGGAGCAGGATCTATCATCTCTGAGGTATGTCAACGACTTCCATCTGTGCTGACGTTTTTGACGTGTCCTTCTAGGGAACATCTGCCTTTTCTGCAGTACGCCCTTCGCTCCGTTACTTCTACATGCCCATGTGTTTATGATAGTACCTTTAGGGAACATCCGGCGCTGCTTCTGCCTTCTCTGCAGTACGTCCTCCTCCATAAGCTCTACGTTTCCTAGTGTTTCTGATAACACTTACAGGGAACATCCGGTGCCGGTTCCATTATCTCTGAAGTATGCCCTTTATTCCTGGCACTCGCTAAGCACTGACCATCTTCCAGGGAACTGCAGGGGCTGGTAATATTTTCGAAACCGTGACCTGTAAGTCCATTCCAAAGTCAAACCCGGCAGTTTGACCCAATAAAACTTCATTTTTGCAGCCGGTGCCAATGGCGTTTTTACTGTGATAACCAGCGCGGGTGGTGAGGCTTGGACAGTAGCAACCTCAGGAGCTGCCTCTGCAGCCGTCCGAGTCACAAGCATAGGCGGGTCAGCGTTCACCGTTGTAGCATCTGCTGCCGGAGACTCCGATACCAATGCTGGTACAGTCGATGCCATCCCCATTGCTGCCAGTATGGGAACACTCGTTCTCGGTGCCATCATGGGTGCCTTTATGGTATTGTAAAGAGGATGATACCCTTGGTGTTTCTTACCGAACACTGTATTAAAGGAACATTAGTATTTTAATGACTTACAAAGTAATACATTTGTTGCTTGTAATTGGATCAGTTCCTCATGTCCTTGGTGGACTCGAAAAATTTCCGGCTTTTTGGTCCGTGTGGAGGGCAGCGACGTCGTGCTTAAAGGTTCCAGCATACCAAGATGATGAATGACACCTCAAGACAGGGAGAGAAACCTTGAATGGCATTAAAGTTAATAATCAATCCATCAATGAACGTGCTGGACCTAGGGTCGAGAACGGCCAAGACCACTGTATCATTGGGCTGGGGCCGGACCTGGCGGGACACTCAAGCTTTCAAAATAGACACAGTCCACATTTAATTGGTAAAGTTCTAAGCCACAAAACTCTAAGCTTCTGCCATATCCTTCTGGACCTATACCGCGATAATAAGTATAAAAAAGTTCCGAGAACTCGTGCGAGACAAACCTCATGGTTGAAGAACAAGCTGTTGGGTCCCCAAGGGTAGGGCTTGCGCCTGACGTTCAGATACTCGTAGGCGGGAGGTTGGGGCATGACACCGTCATTTTCGTGCTTCAGGTGTTCAGAGTGAGCCTTGTGCTCAGCTTCGATGTTCCAAACCCAAGCGCTGCATACGGCAACTGTATAGGTGATATAAACGTCAGAAAGCTTGAACACGACGTAGAAACCTGTAGACACGAACTTGCAGGAATGCAGACGTAGAAGCTGTTGGTTCTCAGGTCAGCAAAGAATTTTTTGGGAAAGATAGGAAGATAGGCTCACCTGATTTTACGCCAGAGATCGGTGGTTTCTATAGATATAGACAATTACTATCAATGAGAGGTACGTTGCTTGGATGGACGCACCATGAGCGTGGTGTTCTACAGCCTCAAGCTCGGCGATATAAGGACTCTTGTGAGTGGTAGGTGCTTCTGTGGAGAAGCGGCGGAAGGCAGGGCCAGCACGGCGTGCCAAAAGACGAGAATACATAGTGAACGATGAAGGAAAACAGATCGGAGCAGCGCGGTTCGGGAATTCTGGCTGGTGATTAGTCATCAAATCGTCACGTGCGCATACTGCTTTCAGCGTAAGTGAAGGTACGCGTCACCTCAATCAAGCGTCCAAAATACGAGTCTTGTCCGTTTACCACGAAGATGGTTGCTCGCTCCCATTCATCTGCTGCTGGTGTTCTCGCTCTTCTATCTGAACCTGATCCTGTATTCAAACAACATGCCCTCAAATCCTTAAACTCCCTTGTTTCACGCTTCTGGGCCGAAATTTCTGAGGATATTGCCTTAATGTGTGTCTACACTCTTGCACGTCTTTTCCGAAAGACTTATCTCCGCGTTTAGAGAATCGCTCTACGACAATGATAAACTTCCCAAGGAAGCTCGTGATTCAGCTGCTCTTTTGGCCAGCAAGGTCTATTATTACCTCGGAGAGTACGACGAGTCTCTCTCCTTTGCCCTCGGGGCTGGAAGCGCGTTTGAAGCGGAATCTCGTGTCTCTGGATCTGAGGAATATGTCGAGACTGTCATGTGTGAGTAATTTTTCTTCGAAGTTTTTTCCAGAGAAGTAACTGTTAGTTTAGCGAAAGCCATCGACCGTTATATCGAGCTGCATTCTGTAGAAACTGATGGAAAGGGTGACAAAGTTGATCCTCGGCTCAAGCATATAATTGAAAGCATATTCCAACGGTGTATATCTGAGGGAGAGTATAAACAAGTGAGTGTTTCCTTTCTGCGCGATTGTTATTTTTTTTGTCTTAATCAAAGTCCCAAAGGCTATTGGAATCGCTTTGGAATCACACAGACTTGATGTCATTTCGAGTATCTACAAACAAACTCAAGATATCTCTATTTTGTGCTACGCAATGGATGCGGTTATAGACACGGGCCTTTCCCTATCCTATCGCGACACTGTTCTTCGTTTCCTTTATCCACTTTTCCCTCAACTGAGTGTCAAGAATGATTCACAACATCTACACGCTCTTACTCGTCTTCTCGTCACTCTTAGCGATCCCTCATTAGCTACCCCGCTTTTGGTTTCTCTTGTTCCCAAAGAGAATCTTCTCGCATACCAACTTGCGTTCGACCTCGTCGAAGGTGGCGCAAGGGATTACCTTGAAAGCATCCAAACTTCTCTTCCCGATGGCGATAAGGTCAGTAGCGGTATCCATTCGTCAACTTGTGGAATCAAATTACTAAGACAGACTTACAGGACTCTAAGCCTATTTTCGACAAACTTCGAAGTATTTTCACCGGTCAAGAATCTGTGAAGTTGTATCTCGAATTCTTGAAGAAGAACAATCACGTTGATCCTCTTATTCTTAAACACACGAAAGTCAGTCTTTTATCTGTTAGAGTCCTGTGGTCATTGCTGATTATTCTACCCAGGATGCGCTAGAACCACGGTCATCTATTTACCACACAGCCCTTACGCTTCAGAATGCCTTTATGCATTCTGGTACAACCTCTGATGCCTTCCTTCGTGAAAACTTGGAATGGCTCGGTCTGGCTTCAAACTGGTCCAAGTTTACTGCAACCGCGGGCTTAGGTGTAATCCACAAAGGGTACTTTGAACAAGGCATGACGATTCTCGGACCCTACTTACCTCAGAATGGCGGAGAAAGTGGTGTTCCTGGTGCTGCCTACTCGGAAGGTGGTGCTTTATACGCTTTAGGGTTGATCAACGCCGGATGTGGGACAGATGTTTCTGGATATCTGAGAGATACTCTTCGTTCTGCTCAGGGTGAAATTGTTCAGCATGGTGCCGCATTAGGACTCGGAATCGCGGCGATGGGATCGAAGAACTTCGAGACATTTGAGGATCTCAAGAATGTTCTTTTTATGGATTCTGCAGTGGCTGGTGAAGCTGCCGGCTATGCGATGGGATTGATCATGCTCGGAACGGCGGCTGATGAGCCCGTACATGAGATGTTGTCCTACGCGCGGGAGACTCAGCACGAGAAAATTATCCGAGGTCTTGCAATTGGTATCGCATTTGTCTTCTATGGACGACAAGAACAGGCCGATAAAACAATCAAATCGTTATTGGAAGAAACGGTAAGATATAATTGCTTGCATTAAAGACAAAGACTAATGGCGACGATAGGATCCTATCTTGCGATATGGGGGTGTCTACACGCTGGCTCTTGCGTACGCCGGTACCTCAAATAACGATGCTGTCCGCCAGTTGTTGCATATCGCTGTCTCGGATGTGTCTGACGACGTGCGAAGGGCAGCAGTGACGTCTCTAGCGTTTTTGTTATTCAAGAACCCAGGCCAAGTTCCCCGTATTGTACAGTTGTTAAGCGAAAGTTATAACCCACACGTCCGATGTGGCGCTACCCTCGCTTTGGGTATCGCTTGTGCTGGCACAGGTCTCCAGGACGCAGTCGAGATTCTGGAGCCAATGACCAAGGACAGTGTCGACTTTGTACGACAAGGTGCTCTCATTGCCCTTGGTATGATCCTATTGGAGCAATCGGAGGCTTCCTCTTCTTCACTAGCGTCTACTCGCGCACTGTACAACAAGATTGTCTCCGATAAACACGAAGACCCCACGGCAAGGTTTGGTGCGGCTCTTGCCCAGGGTTTCATTGATGCCGGAGGAAGGAACGTCACGATCAACTTGCAAAGTCGAGCAGGAAGCCGGAACACGAACGCGATAGTCGGCATGGTGATGTTCTGCCAGTTCTGGTACTGGTACCCTCTCGCACACTGTGCTTGCCTTGCATTCGAGCCTACGGGTATTATCGGTTTGGATGGAGATCTCAAGGTGTGCTTCTATTTATTTCTCTTTATCCATGGAGGTATTGAATCGTTTCTGTTCGCAAAACAGGTCCCCAAGTTCGAATTCACTTCGAATGCCAGGCCGAGCTTGTTTGCTTATCCCAGCGCTACCAAGCCCCAGAAGAAGGAGACGGCCACCAAGGTGGCAACTGCGGTTCTATCGACAACGGCCAAAGTCAAGGCTAGGGAAAAGAAGAAGGCAGCGGCTGACGGTGATGTTAACATGGACTCGGTAAGTGTTAACCTAGGTATGTTTTTGGACTGGACTCACCTCGCCTTCAGGACGAGAAGGCGGAAGGAAAGACGGAAGACGTTGATATGAAGGATGCTCCAGCCAAACGTCGGTTTTAAAATGATTATAAGTGGATTCAGTAACTCACTCATAATATTCCAGCAGCCTCAACCCCGAAATCTGGCAGGAAGGAACCGTCCTCAGAAACACTCCAAAATTTCACGCGTGTGACGCCCGCACAATTAGCATACATCTCTTTCCCAAGTAATGGTCGATACCAGCCTGTGCGCGGCGTGACAGCCAAATCTACAACAGCGAGGGCTGGAAAGGCGCCCTTGTCATCAAAACAGCATGAAGAAAAGTATGCGAGTGGTGGTGGGATTCTCATCCTTGTGGACAGTCGCCCCGAAGAAGAGAGCGAGTTCATTGAATTTGAGACGGCAGCTGAATTCACTGCACCAGCACCCGAAGCAACAACAGCTACAGGCAACGGTGATGCTATCGGTGCGACGGCGTCAGGCCCACATATTGCACTAGATGAGAGCGCCCCTGAGGCTGGACCCCCAGAGTCGTTTGAGGTGAGTCTGCGTGTTGAAAGCCCAATTCCGTTACTCATGGTATTGCATCCAGTATCCTTTTGATGGCGATAACTAAAAGTATTGAGATTGAGACGGAATGACTCTTCATTGATTAATGCTTTCTACAATAATATCATTTTTTCTCTCTTTGATTGTGCGTTCTGGGAAAAGAGAAGTTATGCCAGCGAGCAATGACGCCTTCAGCTCTTTCCCATTGACAACCATGGTTCGCGTTGCAATCCTCGATGACTATCAGCAGGTTGCTCTCAAGTTCGCAGATTGGTCGCCTATCTCTGGTCAAGTTACTGTGGACGTTTTCACGGACACCCTTGCGGATGAAGACCAGATTGTACGACGTCTGCTACCCTATATGAGATCATTTGTGCTATGAGGGAACGAACCAAGTTTTCCCGTTCAGTGCTGGAAAAATTACCCAACCTACGGTGTACGGGCCTCTCAGAGTTGAAGTACTCAGTGCTGCATGTCACTGAGTTCCCTTACTTTGACGAGGATGGTAAATCAAGCAATTGACTTGGAGTATACGATGAAGAACATATTGGTGTCAGGGGCCAGCGGCGCGAGTAATGTTACCATTGAGCGATCTGCAATGGGGGAACTTGGATACCCTGGTGGATTTATTGTGCACGGTGCATTGTAATTTCTCAAGACAATAACGTGAAAAAAATGGGAGTCCTCAATGGCAGACATGTATCTCGACCAGACTATCTGGTATAATATTGGGATCAAATCGGAGTCAGAAGATTAGGACCAGCCACAGCCCAAGTCGGTCAATCCGTTTTAGACAATAGGCCAAATTTATGGTTTGTTGTTTCATCCAAGCACTGTGGTGTAGATTATAAGTGTCCAAGTCTCCAGCAATACAAGATACACATTCTCAATCTATTCGGAAAGAATGATTTCACCCCCTTATTCTAATTACGAGATAAGAACCTGCATATGCCCCGAGTTGCCCTGAATAACGGATTTGATGTCGTTGATTTTTCCAACTTCATCCTCTGCAAGAACAGTGAGTAGTAGCCTTCTTCGGTATTCACACATGAAACGTGTGGTACCATCGGCACATTGCGTCGATGATTCAGGCAAAACCAAGACCGCAACACAAGATTTTACTTCAGAAGAACCAGGAAGCCTCCTAAGTAGCAAAGTATTGCATGTGTATTTTGCGTTTCCGGACGATTCTTCTGACATATCGGTGATCTTGTAAATCCGGCGGGAGTGTCGCTGATCTCTAACAAACCACTCTAGTTGTTGTTGCATAACGATGTCTGGGAAGTAGACAGCAGCATATTCTGAGAAAAGACCATCCGATGTGCAGATAGCGGTGTGTTCTTCTGCAGATGCAGACATAGCAATCTGATGTCCTGTCATCATGGTTGCTGGTGCCCACCGGAAACCTCGCTCTTCCAATTTTGGCCCCTGCATGAAGATAATATCCGGAGGCAAATTTCGGATCTGAATTAGAAATTTCCTCATACGTTGTTGCGGAGACAAATCATATAGATCCACCGGGTTGACATTGAGAAGCCCAGATATAGCCAATGTTTCGTCTGCAAGTCTACTTGAGGTCCGCCATCGCAGTGATTGGGCAGCATCACCAAGAGTGATAGAATGAGGCGGTTGAATGTGTTTGCGCATCCGATGCAACTCAAGAGCAAGCTCAACTAATAACGGAGAACCTGTCAACTCTTCTTCTGTCCGCGGAAGAAGATCCTCAAGTGGAGCCAAGCCATCTGAGAACTCGAAAACGAGTTTCGAGGCAAATAGTCCCTCCTGGAGTGTCCATAACCGCTGCATCCAGGCGGAGGTGATGATGCGAAGCAGCTTTTCTTCTGGAGAAGCAGAAAGAGCACAGGATCGTATCCCTGCATCGATGATCAACACAACATTTGCCCGCCGGTATGTCTCTGCCATCAGACCGATTGCCTTTTTCCGCATATCACTTTGCTTAGGAACACACAAAGCATCGATCCAAAAACTTCCATTGGTTATGAGGTGACGTGCTAGGCGGGCTAAATGGGAAATTTGACAAGTAGGCAACCCAACCTCGCTCGTGCTCCCGAGACCATCAGACCACACATGAGATATTGCAACGTAAGGTGTACGCATTCCGTTGCTGGTCCCCAATAGGTCTGAGTCACAGGTCTCTATGACGGGTATATCACCAGTACCAAGAAGATCCATGATCTTTTCCAATGCCGGTTTAGCGTATGTGCAATTACATGTTGCGGTAACATGTCTATTGACGTAGTTGGAGGGATCGATGTTGTGAATGATACATACACTACGTGTGCACTCTGCATGTCCGGGCATCCAATCTCGCGTAAATGGCTGGCAAGTGGCCACATAGCCCAGCAGACAAACGCTACCAGAGAAGATCCTCATGAGTGAAGGGCACCATCCATTCTTCACTAAATCATTCTCCACACTCTTGTCCAGGTCCAACATGAATGTCCAGTCTGTCGTAGAGGGTGGCATTTTGGGAAATATTCTTCTTGAGACCGTGACACCGTACGCAATACTTGCAATGACATTGAAGATAGCTGCGATGTCTGGGAAAGAGAGCTGAGACTGTCGATGACAGATGAAGATAGGGCTGTAACATGTGGGATGCATGACATGAAGCATCAATAGCTTGTACATCTGCCCCGTAATTTTATCTACTCGATCAGCCCACTCATAGCATCTCTGAATGTCTTGATGCTTGAGAGACCGAATGCGAGATCGCCAGGTTTGAAGTAAATGAGGTAGATTTTCACAAGTCATTACCCGGGTTCCATCGTCTCTTGTGCGAAGAAGTACATTTTCCGGTATCTTGATCTCCATCACCGACTCAAGGAAACCAAACGTGAATAAAGCCTGGCTCAATGCTGCTTCGGAGACAATGTCGATGTCGGCGCGGCCGTGACCTCGCCGACTTTTGGTATATTCGTCCAGCGGTACGCGTGGATAGCCATCGTGAGTGGCACCAAGCCAAATGCAGTCCTTGAAAAAATAGCTATTGCGCTGAGAAATCAGCGGAGGACTGGGACATAGAAGGGATAGCATCTTGAGAATGCTATCACAAGTGCAGTTATTAGTGAATAGTCCATTTATGAACGACAGAATGCACGCTTCAAAGTCGCTTTCTCATAATGATGTCATCAATCCTTCACTCACCACGACCGGGCCTCGGCTCAATATTCGATCCTCTCCTCCCGATGGTCACTGTCAGTAGCGGCATTGCTAAGACGGACATACAAGACAATGACTTTCAAAGTATCTTCACCAGTCAAGAATCTGTGATCTCGAGTCCTTGAACGACAACAAGCACGCCCATCTCCCCATCCTCAAACATCAAGATGAGTTTGTCGTTTGTTCAAACCCTGAGGCCTGAGGCCTTTGTTGATTACTCTGTTTAGAACGTGCTGGAACCACGTTCATCCATATATCACCCAGCCTTCTTACACTTCAGAGTGCCTTCATGCATTCTGATACAACCTCCGACGTTCGTGAAAACTTGGAATGACTTGGTTTGGCGTCAAATTGGTCTAAGTGTACTGCAACCGCAGGCTTGGGTGTGATCCATAAGGAATAATTCGAACAAGGCATGCCATCGATCCGAGGTTCTACTTACCTCAGAACGGTGAAAGGAGTAGCGCTCCCAGTGCTGCCTGCTTGGAAGGTGGCGCCTTATACACTTTGGGACTGATCAACGTCAGATGATGTTTCTGGATATCTGAAGAATGCCCTTCGTTCCGCCCAGGGTGAGACTGTCTGGGATAGTGCAGCGTTAGAACTTAGGACTCAGAATCACAGTGACGGGTGCGAAGAATTTCAAGACGCTTGAGGATCTCAAACGCGCTCTTTTATGGATTCTGCAGCGGCTGGTGAAGCTGCCGTGTAGCGATGGGACTGATCATGTTCGGAACGGCGGCTGATGAGCTTGTGCACAAAGGCTAGAGAAAAGAAGGCAGCACCTGAAAGTGACATTAACATGGACTCGGCAAGTGCCAACCCAGATGTGTCTTTAGGCTGGACTTAGCTTATATCCAAGATGAGAAAGCAGAAGAAATATGTTGATAATGTAGGTCTCCAAATATCTTGAACTTGAAACGGATCCAAGAGTTTGGCCGTGACGTTTCAGCAGCCTCGCCCCCAAAATTTGGCAGGAAAGAGCTATCCCTCGGAAACATCCCAGAGCTTTACGCGTTTGACGCATGCACAACTGGCGCACAACTCTCTTTCCTCAGTAATGGTTGATTGGTGTGGCAGCCAAGTCCACGACAACGAGGGTTGGAAAGGTAGCTTTGACATCGAAACAGCAACAGCGAGAAGAAATCTAGAAATATGCGAATGGTGGCGGTATTCCCATCCTGGTGGCGAATAGCCACCCTGAAGAAGAGAGCGATTTCATTGAATAAATTTTGAATTTAAGACGGCAGCTGGATTCATGGCACCGGCACCCGAAGCAACAACCTTTGCAGGCAACAGTGGCGCTATCGATGCAACATCATCAGGTCCACACACTACATTGACGAGAGTGCCTCTGAGGCTGGACCGTGACCTGCAGAGTCGTTTGAGGTGAGTCTAGTTGAATGTCCAATTCTGTTGCTCATCCTTTTGATGGCGATAACTAATTGTGATTGAAACGGAATGGTTCTTCGTGGACTAACTAGCTTTGTACAATTATATCATTTTTTTCTCTTCGACTGTGTGTTCTGGGAAAAGAGAAGTTATGTCAGCGAGCAATGACGCCTTCAGCTCTTTCCCATTGACAACCATGGTTCGCGTCGCAATCCTCGACGACTATCAGCAGGTTGCTCTCAAGCTCGCAGATTGGTCGCCTATCTCTGGTCAAGTTACTGTGGACGTTTTCACGGACACACTTGCGGATGAAGACCAAATTGTACAACGTCTACAACCATATGAGATCATTTGTGCTATGAGGGAACGAACCAAGTTTCCTCGCTCAGTGATGGAAAGATTGCCCAACTTACGGTGAGTATATGAGCCTACTAGAGTCAAAATATTCGATGAGTATCCGGACTGAGTATGTATATCCGAGTTTCCTTACCACAACGGGAATGATGAATCGAGCCATTGATTTGGAATATGCAAAGGAGAAGAATATATTGGTTTCAGGGACCAGTGGCGGGGGTAATGCTACTGTTGAGCATATATGGGCTTTAGTTATGGCCATCGTATGTGCGATCTGCAACGGGAGGATTTGGAGACACTGATAGATTTCTTAGGCACGGTGCATTGTCACAGAACACAATAACGTGAAAGATGGGAATCCTCAATGGCAGACGTGCATCCCGATCGGGCTGTCTGGTAAAACATTGGGATTGATCGGAGTCGGAAGATTAGGATCAGCCACAGCCAAGGTTGGTTATTTCGTTCTAGACAGCCATAAGATGATGGGGGCTGACGATACAAAGATTGCGAAATTGTTTGAGATGAAAGTCATCGGGTGGTCTCCAAATCTCACCCCGGAGCGGGCTGAGCAGGGTGGCGTCGAGTTTTGCCCGACGAAAGAGGAACTCTTCAAACAGAGCGACTTTGTGTCGATTCACATGGTCTTGTCAGAGAAGACTAGGCACTTGGTCGGTGCAGCAGACCTGGCTTTGATGAAGCCCACAGCGATTTTGATTAACACGAGCAGAGGACCATTGGTTGATGAGAAGGCTTTGTTGGAAGTACTGCAGAACAAGAAAATTGCTGGAGCTGGGCTGGACGTTTTTGATCAGGAACCTCTTCCTCTGGACCATCCATTGCGGAAGCTAACAAATGTCACGCTTAGTCCCCACAACGCATATGTGAATGATACAAGTTACAAAGTTTGGTGGCCCCAGACGGTGGATAATATTCAGAAGTATCTGGAGGGTAAGCCGGTGAGATTGCTGTACAAGTTGTAGTGTATATGTAATTACCCGCCCTATGAATAATTCCGCATTATGTAGCTGTACTCACGAACACGATCTTTGTTATTTACTACTATGAGCGACTCGTTCGCAGACTTATGGAGCTCGACTGCTCCCTCGAAACCGACAGCTCCTCAGAAACTAGGATCTATCCAATCACAACAACCTCAATCCGCTACAAACCGTCGACCTCAAAATGACTTGTTCGCGCAACTATCTTCGACCTCTGGCCCTCCCTCTAGGACTATGACGCCTTCATATACTGCTTCCACATCCCCAAAACCACCCACATTGAACTCCTCAGGAGATGCTTTCGCCTCGTTATTCTCGTCAGACTCTGGGCTCTCGGGTAAATCCAGCCAGAATATGACCATAGCGGAACGGGCTGCGGAGGCGGATAGAAAGAGACGCGAACAATTTTTGAAAAGTCAGAATCAGCAGGTACAGAGTTCGGGATCGAAGGCGAATGACGCTTGGGCGGGGTTAGATAGCTTGGGTGGAGGATTCGGCGGAAAGACATCGATCCAGGCCACGTCGTCGTTAGATGATGACTGGGGATTAGGTTCTTCTACTACGGTTTCTACAAATCCCGCCAAATCGGTGTCCGCAAATCCAGCCAACGGTGACGACTCGGGATTGGAAGGTTTCTCGTCCTCGAAACCTACACCTCCCCAACTAAAAGCTCAGGCATCCTCCGGCGGCTCGTTTTGGGACATGGATGAGTTTACTTCATCACCAATCCCACCACAGAGGCGTTCTCCACCAGGTCGTAAACCTGATACACCTAGTAATGACTTTGACTTTGGAAGTCGCGAAGATCAAGATGATCTTTTGGGCGATTTTGGGAGCTTACCTCGCGAAACCAAAGCTACTGCTACTGCTACTCCTAGCGAAGATGATATCCTAGGCGCCCTTAGCCGCCCAGTGGATGAACTTCAAAAGGAAAGGGAACGGATACGAAGAGAAAAGGAACGCGAAAGGGAGCGAGAGGTAGGTTTTTCGCAATTCATATTTCTAAAGACTATCGCTTTGTACTTCTCTCTCACAATTACTGATTTAAACTAACTTATCTCTCGAACAGGCTGCTCTCTCGACGCGTTCTTCCCCTCCTCGCTCGCATACCGACTCAACCCAAAATTCAGGCAAAAAGAGGTCTGCTTCTCCGCCTCCGCACATAATAGGTCGCCTCATAGAGATGGGTTTCGGAATCGACCAGTCCAGGGCCGCGCTAGCCGCGACATCGAATACAGAAAATGAAGACGAAGCATGGGTTCAAAGTGCCTTGGAAGTTTTGATTAGCAATGGTGCGGGAGGAAGTAGTAGCGAACCGAGGAGGGAAAATGGGACGGACGGACCGGGTAAAGTCAGAGATGATGGCTGGGGTAGTGACGGCGAAGAAAGCAATGTGAAGGTGTCCAGGCAGTCTTCATCTCGGGGTGAAGAACAAGGCATATCGAAACCCCATCCTCGTCGAGAACCAGGACGTACCACTTCTTCCCGGGACCAGGGTCGGAATCGTACGCAGAGTCCCGACCAAGATCAGTCAGTGAACAACCTCCAAGAACAAGCTGATAAGATTTTTGCCCAAGCATCTGAACTTGGGAAAGGATTGTTTAGCCGTGCCGGTGCCGCATGGAAAGAGGGTAGAGATCGGTTACAACGAGCTTACGAAGAACAGTATGGTGTAGAGGGTAGTAGAAAACCCACACCGAGTGGGAGACCTGCATGGATGACGGACGGAGGGGAGTTCAAGGGCGAAGACGAAGGAGGCAGAAGGGAAAAGATGGAGAGGTTCAAGGACGATGACGCAGTAAGAGAAACAGAGGAAAGGGTTGAGAAGAGGCATAGAAAGGTTGATCAAGAACAGGAGAAAACAAAGGAAAACCCTAAAGATAGGCGACAAGAAAGCGATGTGGATCTCTTCTCTTCATCCTCCACTCCCAATGCAAGTGCAGCCGCATCTTCCCTCGTGTCTGCAGCGTCCACCTTTACGGGAGCTTACGTTTCAAAGTGGCGTCATGGCAGACCTAAAGACGTTGTGAACGGGTCTACCTCGACCTCAGGTTCAGGCGCCCCGTCGCCCTCCCGTTCTCCTGCACCTAACGTTGCATCCCGGCCTACTCTTTCTAGGCCTCGAACGCCTCCACCTCATCCAATAACTCTTGTCACTGCCTCTGCTTCATCCCTCTCCCTCTCCTCGCAACATAAGGCTCGTGCGACGTCTGCGTTCAAGTTGGGTGATTACCCTGCTGCTGAATCAGCGTATACCCAAGCAATTGAAGCACTTCCGGAGGGGCATGGGTTGAGTGTTCTGTTGTATAACAATCGTGCTTTGACCAGGCTCAAGGTAGGAAACCTGAGCGGAGTAATGGACGATACTGGAGCAGTCTGTCGTCTAGTCGGGGACTCTGCGACAAGTCGAGGGAAAAACACTGTAAAAGGGGCCCAGGACAAGGCAGAAGAGATCAATCTTGGAGATGCACTGGTGAAGGCATGGAAAAGACGAGCGGAGGCATTGGAAGGCAAGGAGAAATGGGAAGAAGCCGGTAAAGATTGGCAAGCCGTTGCCGGTGCTGAGTGGGCCTCCGCCACTTTGAGGGGAGAAGGAGTGAGAGGAGCCGGAAGGTGTAGAAGAATGGTTTCTCAAGGCAAGAACGCTAGTGAAAATTCTGCGGCCCCCGCTAAACCAAAACCGAGACCTAAGCCTACCCCGTTGTCAAGATCAACGAATCAAAACTCTCAAGCTGTATCCTCTCTCCGTGCAGCGAATGCCGCTGCAGAATCCGAAGATGCCGAGAAACATGCTCTCAAGGACACTGTGGATGCCAAGTTGCAGGCTTGGAAAAGAGGCAAAGAAACGAACATCCGAGCTTTATTAGCCAGCTTGGATACAATTCTTTGGCCCGAACTTGGAGTACAAAAGTTGAATATGAGTGAGCTTCTCACAGAATCGCAGGTGAAAATCAAGTACATGAAGTCGATCGCAAAAGTCCATCCTGATAAGCTAAATTCTGGGAATTCAACAGTAGAACAAAGGATGATTGCTGGAGGTGTTTTCGGCGCTTTGAATGAAGCATGGAATGCATTCAAACCTTAGCCTTGCACGCTCGGACTTTTGTTCTTTTTTTTCTTTCTTTTTTCCCCTTAAACCGGAAGAATCTCAGATACCTAGGTGATTTAGAAGGGACGTACACATGTACAATACCTCTACTGTCATGTATAAACACTCGAAACAGTTAAGCTATATTATCTATTACAACGCATAGAATTAGACACTTTCGATTATAGTCTGGACTTGAAAGCGAACATCATGAAATACATAGACTCATAGTAGAGGCAAATAGTAGAGGCAATGAACGTGTAGCTGTGTATCTGCGTTCGTTCGTTTGCTCTTCCCGCGATTTATAGTTCATTCAAACCCGGGGTCACGTTGGACATCCTATACACTCGTTTGGATTTGATCAACTTGAATATTTCCTTAAGCTTGCTGAAGCCTGAAGGCCAACGCTTGGACTATTAACATTGATCACCTGATTTATGTGGCTCAAACTGTCACGCGATAGTCACTCTTCAGATCTGATTCCTGAGCCTTCTTTACTTTCTCTTCACCTTTGACTTGGTTGAAGCCACTCGTGCTCGAATCTTCATACCATGGATGCAGAATCTCGTACTACTAAAGCTCGCAGGGAAGGTAATGTCCTTCTCATATCTCATTTCCTCTAGCACCTAAACTGACGCGCCTGATTGTGTCTCTCAGCTTACAAGGCCAAAGGTGCTCTCAAGCAAGATGATCTTAGACGTCGACGTGAAGAACAGCAAGTTGAAATCCGTCGACAGAAGCGAGAAGAGAACATTTCCAAACGAAGGAACTTCCTTCCATCTTCTGGACCCGATTCAGATGATGAAGTGATCAGTGGCAACTGGGATCCTCCTGTACGACATCTCTTTAAATTTCTTGCTGAGCGGTGTTCTCACTTTTACGATGTTTATTATAGTTGGCCGAAGAAATGATTTCTGGCGTCTTTTCTGATGACCCCGAACGTCAATTAGACGCGACTACCAAGTTCCGAAAACTCCTCTCAAAAGAAAGAAACCCTCCCATCGAGCGTGTCATCGAATGCGGAGTTGTCCCTCGTTTTGTAGAATTTTTAAAAACCGGTCACTCCATGTTGCAGGTGTGTTTCATTTCTCTTTTGGTTTGTCTGTATAGTCTGAAAGGGACGACGCGTCTCGTAGTTTGAAGCTGCCTGGGCTTTGACCAACATCGCCTCTGGAACCGCAGAACATACCCAGGTCGTCATAAATGCTCAAGCTGTTCCAGAGTTCATCAACTTGCTCTCTTCTCCCGTCTTGGATGTACGTGAGCAAGCGGTTTGGGCGCTTGGTAACATTGCTGGAGACAGTCCCCAATGCAGAGACTACGTTCTTCAGCAGGGTGCTTTGAGACCTCTCTTAGCTCTGTTGAGCGAACACCACAAGCTGAGCATGCTCAGAAACGCTACCTGGACTTTAAGCAACTTTTGTCGTGGCAAGAACCCTCAACCCGACTGGGAATTGGTCAGTAGCCGAGCTTTCATTAAGTTTGATCAACTAACGACTTTGCCGTAGATCTCCCCGGCCCTCACTGTCCTGACCAAGTTGATCTACTCCCTCGACGACGAAATCCTCATCGATGCCTGCTGGGCAATCTCATATCTTTCCGATGGGTCCAACGATAAAATTCAAGCCGTCATCGAATCTGGAGTATGCAGGCGTCTTGTTGATTTGCTCTTGCACAACTCCACCTCAGTTCAAACACCTGCTCTCCGGTCCGTTGGAAATATTGTTACTGGAGACGATTTACAGACACAAGTTGTCATTGCGTCCGGTGCACTCCCAGCTTTGCTTTCTTTGTTGTCTTCCCCCAAAGACGGTATTAGGAAGGAAGCTTGTTGGACAATCTCCAACATAACTGCCGGGTCTCCCCCTCAGATTCAAGCCGTGATCGATGCAAACATCGTCCCCCCGCTCATCAACATCCTCCAGCATGCCGACTTCAAGACCAGAAAGGAGGCTTGCTGGGCCATTTCTAATGCTACTTCTGGTGGTCTCCAAGAGCCATCCCAAATCCGTTACCTTGTCAGCCAGGGTTGTGTCAAACCCCTTTGTGATCTACTCACTATGATGGATAACAAAATCATCCAGGTCGCTCTTGATGGGCTTGACAATATTCTCAAGGTCGGGGAGATGGATAAACAAGCTGCTGGCCCTGGCGCCGTGAACCAATACGCCGTGTTTGTTGAGGAAGCTGGTGGAATGATTACTATCCACAACCTCCAACAGCATGACAACTTGGAAATCTACAAGAAGGCATTCAACATCATGGACAAATACTTCCCTGATGAAGAAGAAGTCGACACCGCCATCGGTGCTGCCAACGTTGATTCATCTGGTGCATTTGCTGTATGTCGCTTTCCTTATTATATATTTGACTTATTTCTTACTCTTTTGTGTAGTTCCATTCCGATGTTTCTGCACCACAAGGAGGTTTCAGTTTCGGGCAGTAGAATATTAACTTCTGTTATCGCTTCAGACTTTCGCTTCCTCTCCTGTTTTATACATTTCCCTCCGATACAGTTTACATAGCTCTTCCTAGTTTTGATGTATTTTTTTTTCGTCCAGCTCGTAGCGGTTTTGCTTCCATGTCTTCATACTCAGCATAAAGTAAACATCTATGTATTCAAGATATAACAATCAAAGACAGACTCAAATACATGTTGATGTTCCATGAAGATCAGATATTTGCTATAAGACAAGGTTGATCGACGCTATTTGTGTCACCCCAAGACTCGCGAGTTGAAACGCGACTTCGCACCGATGGCTTCACAAATACTTCCACTTGGTCCGACAACGTTTCTTCTTTGTCTACGAACTCTACTAAATCGCCACCAGAATTGATTGACAGGTGTATCGGATCGAGGATATGGGTAATAATGAAGGGTGACCGCGAGTTCACTGGGACGTTACTTGGTTTTGATGATTTCGTTAGTGAGTAGTTTTATGCCTCAGCATCTTTTTGCATCTCATTCTCAAATTTACAGACATGGTTTTGGAGGATGTGATAGAATAGTATGGCAAACTTTTAGTATCTGTGGAAGGATTCGTGCTGATCTTTTTGCGGTATGCTCCCCCACCAACCAATCGCAGTGAGATTACACCTGAAGGGCGAAAGTCAAACAAATTAGCACAGACACTATTGAACGGCAATAACATTTGTATGGTGCGTGGATTTGTCTTTTGAACAGAGTATGCACTAACATCTCGACCTTTAGTTAATCCCTGGTAGTAGCGGACCCGAAGATTCATAGGTTTTTTGTACTTTTCTGGCATCTATTGCTGTCATCAAATTAACATGCATACTGTAATGAAGAGTTTTTGCGAGGAAATCCAAGTTGTATATAGTACATGTCGTGCTTGCAGCTTACAGCGTAAATACCAGTGACACTGACAGAACGCGACGTTACCATTGCCAAATTTCTCGATATGATCACGTGCAACATCTACATTTTTTGCCTTGCACACCGACAACTGAAGCTAGCAGAATGCCTATGCGACTCCGTTTGGCCGTTCATGGGAAACGCAACGACCGTATCTTTCACCTCGTCGCCATGAATCAGCGTTCAAGACGCAACGCGAAACCCACGGAGCTTCTGGGTGTTTACGACCCGCGCGTCAAGCCCGGAGGACCTGATCATAAAACGGTAGAATGGAGTGTCGGAAGGATACGGTATTGGCTGAGCGTTGGTGCTATACCGACCAAATCCGTTGTGAAATTATTGGAAATGGTGCGTTATTCGTCTTGTCTTTGGTGTTTGCCATTCTCATTCGGTACTTCACGCACAGGGAAATATTCTCAAGCCTGGTTCCCCATTCCACCCCAAACCCTTACCTTCCCTCTCTGCATCCGAAGTTGCACCGAGAGAGACAGTATTGGCATCCACTGAAAAGCAAGAGGAAACTACGTTATCATAATAATTCCTCGAGCACCTACACGACTATTTTACATACGACTTGGATCACCCCAAGATAATGTCACGCGAGAATACGCAATACACTTGATCTAGAGCCGATTTTCGAGAGAACATTACCGGTGGTAGGGCTATGGGTTAGAGAGGATATCTACAATGTCGTTATGACCTGCTATCCGTGCCAGCTCTCCTGCAGTTAATTCATCTTCATCCTAGAGAGAAGGGGTTAAAACACCGTCGCGATGACGAAACCAAACTCACTTTCGCAGTCAAATCAACACCATGTTCTACCAATAATCTCACCATTTCGACGTTTCCTCGGTCGGCAGCCAAGTGAAGACAAGTGTATCCCTACTTGAGTTTGAGAATGACCGCAAAACCAAAACATTTGAACTGGTCGATTGACCAACTCACAAATTCATCTCTTGCGTTGAGATCGACTTGGGAGTTGTTCAGTAGCAACTTTTTCATATTCGCGACGTCGTTTGTAATGGCGAGGCCATGTATGGTGTTGTCCGGTAGTTGGTCAGGATTCATCGACATTACGCTAACCGAGTGGCCCATACCACCACCTACATTCGGTCCTTTGTTGCTGTCGCTATCGGGATCTTCATCATTGTCCCCTACAGCTGCACCAGGCGACCATCCTAATTCTCGCGCAATCTCTAAGTATCTCTTTTCGACTTCGGCACCGTTTGAGTAATGTTGACTGGCAGTATTCCAAGCATCCCATTTCGCTCTTCCCGTCATGTCAAAGATCGATGGACGGGACGTGTCGGGAGCTGGGTGAACTGTCAACCATTTGAAAAGTCCGTACAACTAGCAGACTGGATCAGGAATTGCATATCGAAAGGGCAGAACCACAATGGACCTCTAGTTTGATGGAAGTTGATACTTTTGCAAGGGAAGAAGCTTTCGAAAGATATGATGCAGCCTCATGAAAATCATCTGAAGGAGTATAGTCCATGGTTTCGCAAACTAGGGGATATAATATTATATAATCAAAAAAGTAAGTCTAATCGGGAAAGTTGTCTATGCCAACCCTGCCGCCTTCATGGCCTGAAAAAAATAGTGTTATCAATATGCACGATTGGAAGTACTGGCCTCAACATACCTTGAGCATCTCCGACCCAATCTTGGCTGGGCTGTCTGTAACTATAACGCCAGCCTTTTCCATAGCAGCGACCTTGCTCTCAGCGCCACCTAAAATGATTTGAAAAAGAGCACAAGTATTATCCATCTGTAAACGAACCTTTTCCACCGGAAATAATTGCTCCAGCGTGACCCATACGTCTTCCAGGAGGAGCGGTACGACCGGCGATGAAGCCGACCACAGGTTTAGGGTTCTTCCTCGTCTTGTTGTATCTCTCGAGGTATTCAGCAGCTTCCTCTTCCATGGTGCCTCCAATCTCTCCAATCATGACAATACCTGATGTACTTTGTTAGAAGGTGCTTCAAACACCCGGACGTTTACTGCGTACCTTCAGTATTGGGATCCTCGAGGAAAACTTTGATCACATCAATGTGTTGGGTGCCGGGGAAGGGATCTCCACCAATACCAATACAAAGCGACTGACCAAGGCCGACGTTAGTGGTCTGGGCAACGGATTCATAGGTGAGCGTTCCGGAACGGGAGACGATACCTAGTGAAGGATATGAATGTGGATAATCACACGCGAAGATGAAACGCGAGAAAGATCCCAACGTACCAATTTTTCCAGGTGTATGAACGTGTCCAGGTTGTATACCCATTTTGCATCCCAGAGGGTTGATTACTATGGGTGGATAATTAGCAAACTTTTTAATTGAAGGGGGACCGACGTACCTCCCGGACAGTTCGGACCAACGAAACGCGATTTAGATTGACTTTTCAGCGCCTCCATCACCTAAATGTCCTCGTCAAATGCTGTGACACGTAGTGAGCTCGGAATGCGTACTCTAATCTCGTCTGCCTGCGGAATTCCCTCTGTTACACAGACAATCAACCCAATTTCATTTTCAATGGCTTCAATGATAGCGTCGGCGGCGGTGGGAGGAGGAACGTAGAGAATAGTGGCATCAGGCTTAACCTCTCGGACTGCCTACAACGAAAAAAAAAGGATATAAGATTGCTGGAGCTAGAAAAAAAGGCAAGCGTACACACCTCTCTGACATTGCCGAATACTGGAAGACCCAAGTGAGTCTGGCCAGCTTTCTTGGGCGAAACACCTCCGACCATGTTGGTGCCAAATTCTAATGCCTCTCTGACATGGAAGGTTCCCTACAAACAGTGTGAAGTGAGGACGAGGCCGCTTCAGACTTCGCCTGGAATGAACTTGCCGTCTTTCCAGTGAGACCTTGGCACAAAACTCTAGTGTCCTTGTTAATAAGAAGGTTCTGAATGGTATCCTCATAACTCTTCCGAGCTGCAGATTGCGAGAACGACCTGCGTCCGACTAAAGAAATCAAATGCAATGAATAAAAACAGAATGAAAGAGAAATAACTCATACTCACCGCTACGAAGGAGGGGTTGACCAGCACGATGGAACATTGTAGTGGTAGGCGCGACTTTTGAGCGTGTTTACCCGGTCGGCCTGAATTGGAACCCGCTCAGCTGTTTACAGTTGTTGTTCAATTCATCCGTGCATCATACATACATGAGTAGTACTGTACACTGGCTTCTCTCGATACAAGATAGACGATAAAATCTACATATATAAAGTCTATGGGACCAGGGCACCAGTTCTTCGTCTCTCACGAATTCTCCTAGAGGCACGATGCAGTGTTATGACCGCATACTTTACCTTGTCGAACTTCTTGTTATTAATTGCACTGAAAAGAGCGTAAGCTTGTGTAAAGTGAAGATGAACGTCCTACTCACGTAGAGACATCAGAAAGAAACGTGGTTTTTATCTCATTTGGAGCACTGGAGCTTGGAATTTGTTGAAGTATCGTGGGGAGCCAAGCCATTACTTGAGTTGGCCACATAGCTGTGATTGACCTAAAGATCGACACGACCAATGGGTCAGATTCAGGTGGGAAGTTCCCTACTAATCCAGTCAATAAGTATCCAAGAAAATCGGGTCCCGATGCTTCGAACGCAGTTTGGATGGCCCTGGCGTACTGGGTAAAGTTCGGAGGAAGATTATTCACAGGCTCCAAGCAATCATGAGTGAATATGGACAGGAAGAAATCCAGAGCGGCAAAGACTGGATCAGCCTGAACGAGATTCAGGGTTGCAGTTGCAGCACGGAAAGCGAGCGGAAACACGGATGATTGGAACAGAATATCTGGAGTTTGTTGTAGCATCTGTATCAGCATCTGAACATAATCTTCCAGCACTGCACAAAGAATTAGAATCGGTTTAAATTTAACGATTATAAGAGACAACATACCACCAGGAATAGTGTCCGGAGACTGAGTTTGTAGTAATTGTACAAGTTTTTGCGTCGATCGTTCATAAATTTCTTTGAACGAACCCCGAAGATCAGGGTTTTCGCGATCACCAAAACGGCCAATGATTTTTCCAGCGATCCATAAGAAACTAGCTACGCCACTGGCTTCAAAGGAGAAGGACATCCTTGCGACGACGGATGGCGCAACTGGAAGAACAGCCTCATCGAAGAAACTAAGACCGTACCTGACTACACGGCAAGACCTTTCGGCCACGTTTTCATCCTTGCAGTACTTTGAAAGTAGAGCATCGAACATAGCCCAAACTTCGTTGCAAGTATTCTGGCAAGCAGCGGGCAATTCCTCCCCAAAGCTTCCGATCACAGAGAGCATAACTTCCAAGCTCTCAAGTGCATCTACCAAAATAATCAGAAAAAGAGCTAGGATAATGAAACGGACGCTGTTTACTGCAGATAGTAGTCAAATCACCGTCGTTCGCTGTAGTTGGGCTTGTTGCCACGTTGTGTACAACTGCGAGTAGATCAAGCGAGAAAGTTCTCAGCGACTCCGCAGCCTTTTCCATTGGCATTGCAGATATGACAAATGCAATCGCCTCGTATATTTGAACCTTGTCTTCTTGACATAACCTGGAACCAGTAGTGTTTAGAAAAGTGTGCAGAGTTGGAAGCACGTCGACCAAATGCTAATAATAATAATAATATGTTTGTCATCGTCGTGAGATAGAAGACCGCAATACAACTCACTTCTTTGCAGTCTTGACAAAGATACTTCAGTGCCTGCCCAGCCGCAGCAACTACGTCCATATCAGTATCTTCGAAACCGGCAGAGATGTACTGCAGTTGAACCGGGATGTAGGCGGGATGCTTGCTAATCCATTCCGTGTACCGGGATATGATCAAAGTGGCAGCATAGCGGACTCGAGGATGATTGGGCAGTGAAGGAATAAGATCCATTATTTTCGGCACAGCAACCTCGTCATTGAGATCGATACGTCCCCCAATAGAACGCATGGCAAAAAGCGGAGCTTCTACTTCTTGCCAGGAAGAACTTTGAGATAAAGCGGTCGCGATCATCTCGTAAGTGGCGAGAAGACAGGATTCAGTCTCCAAAACTTCGCAACAGTCCTTTAAAGTGTCGCCCATGACATGTCTAAAGGCTCGGAAATCATCCGCTTCTTGACCCACAAGAGGAGTTGCATCTGGCGGAAATTTTAGATGATTGATTATGACTTGCATTACCGAGCGATATGCTTGTTGGAATAGAGGGGAAACGGACGTTCTCTTGCCTATGACCTGTGCAAGGCGTTCCCAGAACGGGAATGTAATTGGGACGATGTCAAGATCCGGATAGGCCGAACATTCTCCGATGGCCTCGACAATGGGGAAGAAAGTCTCCGTATGTTGAATAATGAGCACTCGATAGGTTTCTCCTGCTTCTGCAAAAATGCGAGCATAACCTCTAATTCTATCGGAATCATCTCTCTGGGTGGTCAATAGAGGTTTGAGAGCGATCACTCTAGGAACGATGACCTCTATGACAGGCATATTGTCGTCAATTTCTTGTGTTTCGTGAATGAGTTCGCATATCACATCCACAGCAGCATCAAAAAGGTTTTCGGATGCGAGCGCTTCAAAGGAGAAAGCCAGCAGCGGCGACTCGGCCATTTCCAAGGTCGAAACTTCGCCTGACATCAGCCAGCTGCGTAGACATTTGAAGGCTTGGTTCTGGACGTCGGCCGTGACGCCTGGGGTGTATGCAGGTTAAGCAGGTATTATTTTAAGGATGAAAGTACAACGCACCAGATGCCTGTATATACATCGATAGCAGATCCAACACTTGTTTCGAGTTGGCGGCTAAGAGGTCAGAAACCCTCTCTCTCCATTCATAATCCTGTGAGTGCGATCCTGAGTGTCGGAACGGCCATCAGTGAAAAGAAACTGACGGTAATAGGGATTCTGTTATTGGTATGTACTTCCTCCGGCAATAGGGTCAAGAACTGTAATAAGACAGGAACAGTAGCGGGATTGACACCGAAGGTGTTGATCATCGTCTGAACAGCGTTCTCCCAAGCTGGAAATTGCAAAGCAAGCCCAGAAATGGCAAGGCAAAGTTGCACAATGATTGTTCTAGGGCCGGCACTGTACTTCTGCAATGCAGCTACCAGTGTGTCTCTCAAGCCGGCGATATTTGAAGGGTCTACTTGGCTCAAATCATAGGTGACCTGCGTAAGAGTACCTTCTGAGAAGTAAATTCGACATAAGCGGCACAACCGCACCTTCGTTCTAAAAGTCTGTGCAGCAAAGAGCTTTGCGGCAGGGGGTACATCTGGAGAGAGTAAGAGGACATTGCAGGTCGACCATGCCTCGGGCTAGGACAGCGAATTGATTTTAGAATTAGACGGGTCCGGTCGGCGGGTCCAGAGAAGATAATTTACAGAGTGTTGAAAATCTTGGAGCCACGTATTGGCTTTCTCTAGCGATGCCTTGTCGGGAGTACGTGTAAAGACATCAAGTGCAGATAAAAGCTCTGAGATATTGGCCATCTTCAGACCACAGGTTTTAAGGTAGAGATATGAAATGAGAAGAACAATAGTGTATTTGTCATTCGCACGATGGCCAAATCCATCATTTCCAGAATAATCGTGGTATATTGTCATAACATAGACTCTGCAACGCCCAGCAGTCCAAACAGAAAGGAGATAGGTAGAAATAGTACTAGACAAGTAGCAATAGAAAGTATCCATTGAAAGAGAGTGGAGCTTGTTCAGAATGAACGAAGACTATCAATCAACACTGAAGAGAGGAGAATACAAAGAGATATAAAAAGGTAAAGCAAGTAATTGGTGGCCAAAAAAGCCTTCCGATAAGAACAATCCTATGAGGTTGCTCTAAGCTCGGAGGAAACCTTTTCTCCTGGTCTGCTGTGGGTTTGCAGAGTCAGAACTGTATACTGAAGAAAGAGAGCGGATACTGACTGAGTTCTTTTCCGGAGTGATGGGTCGACCCGACTCGAGCTTCCTCTTCTTTTCCTCGAGATCCAATCTCTGTTTTTCGAGGGCCTCCTTCATCTCCTTGTGACGAGCGTAGAGCTCCTCTTCGGACTGCTTGAGTTTGGATTCCTTCTCCTGCACCTTTTGTTGGAAGACCATCTTCATTTCGGCTTCCATCTTGGCCAACTTCGCCTCGTGCATGACCCGCTCCTCTTGCAACCGTGCGGCCGGGCTGGTTGATATTGTCAACGAGTGTGAAATTGAGTGTAAGCCAGAAAACTTACTTGACTTCCTTGAAGACGCTCGAATCCTGGGCGACACCCATGCTGATCAATTTCTGTGTACGCCAATTCTCGTAAAGAACGTCGTTGGTGTATTCCCTGAGCTCCTCCATGTAGGTGCGGACAAGCATTTGGCGAAGCTTGACGAAGTCGCAGTGCTCTTCGTTATCGACTTCAACAACACCCCAAGGATAAACACGTCCGCGGACTTGACGGCCATCAGGAGTATTGACAACTCTATCAGAACCGACCACAGCAAAAGGAATTTTGCTAGCAATCTCCTCGGCTTCGGCAATAGTCTCTTCGTCCTCGTTCTCATACGTAGGCGCTTGGAAGATGTGAATATTGTGATGCTCAATGTCGGAAAGGATCTGAAGGAGAAAATTAAACTTTAGTACGAACAAGACAAAAACGTCACGTACACGCTGTTTGAAAGCGATAAGCTCCTCATCGGTCATGGTGTCGGCCTTTGCAATGACAGGAATCAAGTTCACTTTGGTATGAAGTCTACGCATGAACTCGACGTCGATCTGCTTGAGCCTATTTGGTAAAGCCAAGTCAGAGACAGCTCGCACGAAAGTCAAAACCGCTTACGAGTGACCAGTGGGTTGAATGAAGTAGAGACAAGCATGAACACGGTTGTCGACAACCTTCGTGCGATTGACTCGGTTTTCTTGCTCAAGATACGAATCAAATCGTGATTCAATGTTCTCCACGATAGGTTTCCAGCTGTATCAATCAAGAATGAGACGCGATTCACAGGATTTTGATGCGACTTACCTATCGTCGTTGTTGACAAAGTCACCGAAACCAGGAGTATCAACGACGGTCAAATGAAGGCGTACACCGTTTTCTTCGATGTCTTTTATACGTGAAAAATAGGTGAGCCTGTGGGGTTAGGAGGGTGACAACGCAACACGTACCAGCACCAATAGACTCAATGGCAACCGTTTTGGGCCTCTCCGCAGAAGGCGGCAGGGGCTCCTTGGCGGGGTAAAGAGTCGTGTTGAAGAGAGTATTGATCAGGGTAGACTTTCCTAGACCCGACTCTCCTGAAAACACTAATGAGTAGGCGCTGGGAAAAAAACACGCAAGGAAACTGACCGACGACCATTGCGGTAAACTGGAAGCCCTTCCTTACACTCTTCCTGTGCACCTGGTTGGGAAGGTTGGCAAAACCAACATAGCCCATGAGTTTTTTACGGATAACCGAAGAGAGAGGTTGAGGTTGTGTCAACGAGGGAGAAGACCCATCGGGCACGCCATTGGAATAGTCACCGGAAGAGGGATACGAGTCGGTCATCTGGATAGGAATGAGAAATGGAGGAGACAAATGAGCGAAGGGAAAATATTTACTGGAGAGAGATGGAAAGACTCTGAGAGCGAACTAGCTGTCGGCTGATGCGGCTCCAGGCAAACGTTGTTTGTTTGCGTCCCAGTGGCGGTACTCAGCCGAGGGTGAGGTGTCACCAACAAACTCAGCTTCTAAAATGTTTGGTCATTACCGCTACCGTCCTATATCCATTCCAGTCTCTTTCTTACCTTCTTCAATGGCGTCTTCATTATGGTGTAAGCTATCTGCTATGTCCACGCTGCTTCCTATACCCTCCAACTGCGTACCACCACGCAGAGACAACGTGAACATCGATATCCAATATCACAAATTACAATATACAATATATACTTCTATCGTAAAGTCAAGTAAAAAAAAGTTTCTTCAGCCTCTCTATGCCCTGCTTTATCCAATCTCTCTATTCACTGTCATGTCCGAATTAATTGCACGCATCGACGTTGATGTACATCTCGAATAGTTCTTGGAACTCTCTGTCTGCCTCCAGCGTCGCCGGAACACCCAATTCTAGTCCAGCATTGTCCTGAGATGTCGATTGCATACCAGTACGTGATGGGTCCGTATTCGATAGGAGGAAGTTTTCGGCCTCCTTCGGAGTATCCATAGAATGAACGATAGAACTTCTTCTTGGGCTGGGAAAACGCAAAACTCTGCCGTCACTGGCGCTTCGTAGGATCTCGTCTTTTAAAAATGCTCCGCGTCCAAGGGACGGTGCGTTAGAACCAGAGCCGATGTTACTCTGTGTCCGTTTATTCGATCGGGAAGGCTTGGTTTGTGTTGATTTGATCTGCAAATCTCGTTGTCGGAGGACGGCCGCAAACAAGACGCTACGCGCATTTCCATCGTCGAAAGTAGGCTTCATGATCAGTACGTCGACGAAAGTGACCGGGTATCAAAGAGGGTAAGTAGAGGGTGCTGAGAGGGCGTTGAGAGGGTTTGATACGACAAGTCTCCAGTCATTGCACTTTTTATGCGACTGATTCCAAAGGCTCAAAGCGTCCGGCAGTGGTCGCTAGCCACACAAGAAGTTATCATGACCAAAAGGCTACCGGTTCTGGCAAAAAACTCTAGAAGTACAATGGGTTAATATGTCCAACTACTAAAACGAACAAAGGACTAGATTGCTTGGACACTTTCTCCTCGTCACCTAAAGCCACCTTAACGTACATTCGCAGTAAAACCAAAGACTATAGAATTGGGAACAATCAGCCGTCGCGTGGTCATATGTGGACAAGACGCGTACCATCAGGCCTTGCATAATGACCAGTCACATCCAAGTCAAATTTACCCCTCACACAATCGTTCAAGTCCAGTTCTGCAGTCAACACTCCTTCGGCGTCGAGTAGCGGGCCAGCTAGTGTCTCTCCAAGAGGACTGATGATAACGGACCCTCCAGCAATCATGACATTTTCAGCATTTCGAGCATTGGGATCAGCCACCGGATGGTCAGAGGGATAGTCCTTTTCCTGTGCGAATTGACAAGCAGAGAGGACGAAACAACGACCTTCCAAAGCAATGTGTTTCATTGAATGCTGCCACACTGGCCGAGCATCCACAGTAGGAGCACAATAAATTTGTGTCCCTTGCGAATAATAGTAATACCTCACTGGTGTATAGTCAGTACTTGCCTATAATAAGAAAAAAACACTGCATACAAAGTGGCATATAGTTCTCCCTAGTGGCAAAACGGCGGGTTTCATACACACAACCGGAACGCACACTAAGAAGCATACTCACCAGCATATGGTCGCAGAAAGCTTTGTTGTAAAGCACTGTTCGGATGCCGATCTAAATGATCTCTCCAAAACTGGTAGCGTGCTCCCGTCCCCCTGTCCCCAAATAAGCCTCTCTGAGGCAGTTGGCATCAGTTTCCGATGCTTCCCCACGTAACCCTCTGTAGGATCAATCATGATCACAGTACAATAGAGTGTACCTCCGCCACGTTCGATAACGCCGACCACAAGAAATACATCCGTTTTTCTGCTGATCTCCTCGATCCTTGTAATGGCGGGTCCAGGAACATCGATAGCAGCGTTCCAGTAACGGAGAAATTCCTCTCGTCCCTCAGGAGAACGCTCACCTACAACAGCTCCAAATGTGGACCGTTTCGGATAACCACCAACGCTAATAGTCATATTAGATCATAAATGATAGAGGAGTATATCTAGGAAGCATACAATGCTTTCAAGGTCGTCAGAACGCCGATTGCTTCTAGTGAATCGGTGTATACATACCTTCGGGAAAGACCACCAACTGAGAGTTATCGCGCTCTTTCGCAAGCAGAGTAAATTGTTCTAACTTGTCCAAGGTCTTCTCAAGATCGTATTGACAGCATGCTGTCTGTGCTACAGAAGCTCGTAAAGTCTTGGAAGGTGAGCTCATATTTAGGGTCTTCGAACCTGCCGACGGTCGGTTTTATACTCAAGTCGGCGAAACTCTGACCCGAGGGTCCGGTTATGAGACTTCTTGCGTTATTTTATCACACGGAGCACAAAAGATTGCTGGTCTTTCGGTCAATTCAAGGCATTCTGGACAGCTTCGAATGAGCTCAAGGAGCATCCACAGTTGCGAAAGATGGTTTTGAAAGTCTTCTTGACCTTCACAACTTGATAATGGAGAAAGAGAATTCTATTCAGATAGCACGTAATGATAACAGTTCATGCTTGAACAGGAGGGTCTGGTAGCCATTCCTGGGGAAAGTCGCGTATGGTGGGCCGATCGTAGATGCGAGTGCGAAGGTGTTCGCCCTTTTTGGCTTTCCGTGCTTTTGAGTATAAATGTCGGACGTCTAGAGGTACGTCTTTGAACGTATCCGAAGACTTTACAAAAAGGAAAAGCTTCAACAAAACGTCCACAAGTGACAGTGAACGAAAAGTACGCACATTGTTGGCCTCTTTAACGAGCCTGTCCAAAGTATCACTAACCCACTTCAAATTCTGCATAGGTTGAGGGAAGTCCTCGCAGGATATCTTGACGTAGCCATGTTTCCAAGAAGACAACTCGTTAATTCCAGAGTCGGCTGGAGGACGAGGTGTCCACCGCGGCCCAGCTAGCAGTTTGAGTTTATGTATTGCAGCATCGTTGTGTAGAGGAAGGTCGTCCACGGCGACGACAACCACTCTCTTCTTCAAGACAGGGTGATTTACGCCACCGTATTCGAGAGAGCGAACAACAAGAGGATTGGTCGGGGGTTTGAAAGGTTTTCGGTAGGCTACACAAAAAGGTAAGTTTTGAGGAAAACAACGAAGACGTGTCGTACGCACCAACGAGTTTTGGCATTTCGTGTTCAATTAATCGCATGTAATATAGAGTTTGTCTATGCTCCCTCAGCATAAGATGGCCAGCAGAGGCCGTGTCATCGTCATCGAATGGGTCGTCCAAAAGGTCGAGAGCTTCATCCGCAGTGACAGGATCCTCCAATTTTTGTCGTTTGGCTACAGAAGGAGTGGAGTGAAAGAGACGGGGTGTTAAGAGTGATGTGTATACTAAAGCATTTGACCTGGAGGAATGATGAGCTGCACGAACCAGGTGAGTTGCAGCACGAAAAGCCATAATTTGGACCACTGCCAAAACAGGAACAGCGATACTGAAGACACGTGAGACTGACTGGACTTTGTATCCGAACTATTGATCCTAGTATCGACCATGGTGGTATGTTCTACTTACTACCGTCCATCCAGACTTATCAGCAATTAGTATACAGTGGCTACTTCTCTCGATAAAAGCAGAGCTCGAGAATGTCACGAATCTTATTCCTCTCGACGACGATTTTCAATATTTCTTCCAGGTCGTGCATCGCGTCGCATCTTGTCGCGAGCTTATCTCTCATCCTATCGATTGACTTAGGTCAAGTGCACAAGTTGTAACGAAACGCATTCGAAACATGTCTCCCTAAATCGAAGGGTACACAGACCTACTGGTTCTGATCGGTTCTTGTTTACATTATATTTTATAGGAGGAATACGAGCTCTCGGGAAGCAAAGGAGCAACCGCACATTTCGTATGGAAGTGTAGCCTATGCAAACGAGAAAGTTCAGCCAAGTTTGATGCAGCTTCTCCACCAAAACCTTACAGTGCAGAAAATGGCCAGTTCGCGCCGTTCTTGAAGATCGAATGTCGTGGACTTGAATTTACGGGTTTTGACCCTCAGGTAAATCTCAATTATTTAATCAAAGTTTTCATACTCAAGGGCCCTACACAGGGAATGTGGAAATGTGCTGGAGCAGAGTCGGGCACACCATTCACAAATGTAGACTTGAGCGAAAGCGAATGGGTTGATTATGATGAAAAGGTGTGTCGGTTTCTCTCCGTGATCCAGAATACAACTCTCAACTTTTTTCTCTAAAGGCCGCTGTTCCTGTCGGCGTCTCTGAATTTGGTAGCAAGTGGACTAGAGCTTAGGGTATCACAGTCATAAATTAAGAGAAATTAACAAAGTTTATGTACAGACGAATCTGACTCCTATTGCGAAAATCGATCACATTGACCCGAACACTATGAATTCTCGTTATCTTCGGTTTTCTCATCGTGCTGATCCATTCCCTTGTCGGCTCCTTGAGGTCTGGGACCCGATTTGCGTCGTCCTTCCAGGACATCCTTTTTCCAATTAGAATCCCCAGGCGTGAGGGCTTGGGCTATACTCCGGCCAACATCTGCTGCTCGTTCTTTGCCGGCCTTCGTTACCTCCTTTTCTTTCTTTTTCCATTTCGCAATATGCTCGATACTGCGACAAAGATTTTCAAACTAATATCTAGCGATAGCATAATAATGGCTTACCCCCAAAGAGCAGCTTCTGCTTTACTTATTTTGGCTTTGTGTAGGTCGACACCCTTTTCGGTCATGACATCGATGAAGCGATGAAAATGCTACAATACCTCAATGATGCCGAAGTCCCAGAGTTGCTTGCTTGATTACTCACCTCTATTGTCGTCCTAAACGTCCACACGTCTGTGTTACGGGCTAATTGACAAGATACGCAAACTATACTAAACGTACCTGTAATGTCCAGACAGGGGTGATAATGTATGAACCAGACCGTTTCGTACTGATATCAACCCTGCGGCCGTTGCGAGACCTCCACCTAGAAAAGATGAATGTTGAAATGCCCCAGTATCTACGAACAACATCAAGCTTTGCTAGAATTGTTCGAAAAAGCTATCACTACCTTTGATTCCAATGAAGAGATTATCTAAAGAATGAGTAGATCAGTATGAAACAACTATTCAGGTCTTCATAACTGACAGTTTTTATCCTACAGCAGATCAATAATCACTCCAGGTAATCGTTCCAGAAAACATACCGTGACGTAGATCCAAGTATTTCGTCTCACTGTCTTTCTCAGCATCCGATTCAAAATTCCTTTGGGAGTGAAATATTTATGATAAGTTCTAGACCACCGGTTTTTTCCCTTCGGTGGATCAGCGTAGTGCATAGCAGCATTTGATTCTTCGCTTGATGAAGAAGTTGACGACGAGCCGCCAAAGCTGTCCCTCCGGTGATCATGCGTAGGCCTGTCAGGCAAGTCGTCTGGTACGATACCCCCGCCATTCCCAGCATCTTTCCAGTTGCCTGCTGTCGTATCTATCAGTTCATTGTTACGAGCCCATCTTAGCTTCCCGTCTTTGTCAACTGTGGCAAGATAGTTCAATCCTAAAGATTGGGGTCAGTGGAAGTTGAATATCATCTGAACCTGTTTTTGGCTACTTGCTTTGTTCTGCTGAAAGGTAGCTGGGAATGGTTTCATTAAGGGCAATGGTAAAAATAGAAGTTCAACAGCGTGGACCTACACAATTCGCTGTAATGAATGTCAGTCAGGTTCGAAAACGTAAAAAGATAGACTTGACCTCTTTTTCTAGCTGTTCCCTTGGGCACTCTGGCAAGGAAAGCGATTTGCCAGCTCCTTGATCCAACCTAATGCGGTGTTCTCGAGTTAACAATTCATGTATTTGATGCATAAATCGCCTGACTACTTGCCATTTAAAAAAGTTATCCTCGGTGTCCTCCTCCTGCCATTTCTTGTGATAGAACTGTTGAGAAAGTTAACAGTAGTCCAGATGCCATTCATCAAAAGAGAGGACGGAAACGAGCCTTCACTACAAAGGATGGTCAACATTTTTGAAAAGGCCCCAAAAGCCCAAAATACTCAACGATTGGATCCATAACGATGTTTCCTACACGATCAGAGGGTCAGTATTGCGTGTATCATTAATCAAACTGGATACATAAAGAATCGAAAACGCACCCATCGACAAGTTCCAACCAATGTTGCGTTTCGAGGTTCTTGTGCACGTCAGCATTCGAATCCATCGACCCATCTGCACGATTCAAAACTTCGTTCTCATCTCGGAGTCTGGATGCATAGAACCCTGCACGCTGCCAACGTTCACGAGCGCTGTTCTTCCCCTTGTTGGCATCTGTTCGTTGAAGCTGTTCGTTATCAAGGAGAGAATACGAGATGTGTTAGCCTAGACCGAGATGTTGATCTGAATGTAGCGGCCTACTTTGAATTTTGCATGGACGGCAGCATCCTGTAAACAATTGTTCGCTTCATATCTGGACGAGGACTTGATGCGATATGCATACCTTCCATCGTGCCTCCGACGTCATGTACTTCATTGCCGCTTTATTATTCCTTCGCCTCCAAGCGCGTTGAATGGTGCGAGCAGCCTTGACTTGCTGATCATCTCGGACTTGCCTTTCGATTGCTGGTTCTGGATTCATCGGATGGTAAGCGTTCTAAACAAGTCTAGTGCAGTCATTTATGCATTATATATCTTGACGTCAGCCAAAGAGGCGCGGCGGACCAAGATGGCCAGGTACCGTAAGATAAGTACAAGAATAGATCTGACGTCACACCATTTCGCAATTGTGTCAGATTCGGTTTCGATGGTGTATTAAAAACTAATTTAAGAATGGCTACATGTTACCAGAGAGCTAATGAAAACATGCGAAGACTGGGTAATGGACGAAAAATGCAAATGTGACGGATGAGTGAAGGGAAGGAAATGGAAAAAAAGAAACAAAAAACACAAGGAAGTTAGATGTGCAGGATATTGAGAACAAGCAGATTTGTACAAGTACTTAGCGAATTGACGATAACCGGAAAAAAAGAAAGGACAAGAAAGAAAAGAGTATATCATGATATATCCTATGTGAATCCGATAAATTGCCAGCCTGGAGGTAATTGAAGATATGGATGAGTCCGTAGCTCAGCAGCACTTGGGCGTTCGTCCGGATTTCTATAAGAAATGGTGTAAGAGCCTCATATGGCATCACTAAAAAAACAACTCACATCGCGAAACATTTCATCCTAAAGTCATCCCCCAGCTCTGACAAAACAACATTCGCGGGAACCGGTGGCAAGGTTTTTGATGAATACAACTTGAACATCACTGCGACCATCTCATCACCTTGCCACGGTCGCATACCAGCCCACATCTCCAACACAACACAGCCAACACTCCAGATGTCAGCCTTGAAATTGTAGTATCCCCGTGGATTCGGGTTAACAACTTCGGGGGCCATCCAAAACACGGTCCCCTGCATAGCGGTGACAGCACCGCCAAGATCGTCTGTTCTTTTCGAGATACCAAAATCCGAAATTTTACAGACACCGGACATTTCGACCAATATATTGTCAGCTTTCAAGTCTCTGTGCAGGATACCCTTGGAGTGGAGGTATTCCAACCCGGCGAGTATCTGCGCCGTAAATGATTTCACGACGTTTTCAGCAAACTTGCCGTGTTTGTTAAGAACACTACCTATTGAACCACCAGGGACGTATTCCAGAAAGCTGTAAAAACGTAAACAACATGTCAACCTTGAACAGCACAACTACGAGATAAAAGGCACGAACATGCTCAGGTTTTCTGGTGTCTCCTCAAACCCTAGATATTGGACAATGTTCGGATGGTCCAAGTCTTTTAGCGTCTCACTCTCCATCTTGAGCGCCTGCACGACTGTCACTTGGCGCGAATCGTTTCTGTCACTAGCGGTATGAGGCATCTCGACTTGCTTGACTGCCATCATCTCACCCGTGGTTGCATTCATCGCTAGATATACACGACCGTAGGTTCCCCTTCCAATGAGCCCTCCCTTGACCCAAGCAAACGAACCTACAACAGCATTTCGATCAGTAAAACAAAAAAAAAAACAGCATGGCGTATTCCGATCTGCTTACTCTTGCTTGGTCCGGAAGGCGATTCAGGATGAGCAGGGACGGGGGCTTTCTCCTTACTGCGGTCCGTCGTAACTTCTTCGATTCTGCTACCCCACAATTTGGTACTTCTCTTCCTCATCACATTCGCCCATGTTGAAGACTCTGTTCGCGAGGTGCGATCAATTCGCTTCTTGTGTTCCTCGGCAACGATCCTTATAGATTTCTTGCCCTTGATCCGTGACCTTTCTGGAGGGCTAGGTACGGGCAACGCTGGCGAGGGGTCTGCAGCTGTTGGAGAAGTACCACCGGAACCAGCCTCGATGATCGGTTTATCGAGGTCATGTTCTGGGAAGTATTCTTCAAGCCGTTCGTACACATCCTCTGGTGGAGGCCGCGGTGCCCAAGTACTTTCGTCTTCATCCTCAGCAGCACCAAATGCGCTCGCTCTAGATTTAGCCTTTCTGGCGCGTGACGTGGGAGACGGTGACGAGGATGTCAGGGAATGCATGGGTGTGGGTGTTGTAGATGGGGCACGTGAGCCTTGTTGTGACGACTGGCCGGAGCTGGGTATTGAAACTGGCTGCATACCGTTACTAGTTTCAATCTGAACGGTCAGCGGTGGTCGCTGAGACCGTTGATCAGGGGCAGGTGGTCGGTTCCACATTGACGGCGAAGTGCTAGTATCCCCGTCTGAATCGGCGCTCGACGCAGATCTGAAAGATGTGAAAGTACCATAAGAGCTGAGGGTTGAGGTGTCGGTGGTAGGTAACGATGTTGAAAGGAAACTATCTTCCGACTGCTTGTTGGATGATGAAGGAATCAAGGTAACCTCAGACGGTTTGTCAATCATATTTGATAACCATGCACGATCTTCCTTCTTCAAGGTAGCATTGGAATTGTGTTTGCTTTCCAGTTGTAAATCCAGCACAGTATCGGAACCATTCATTCGGTCATAGGAGTTTGCAGGGCTATCGGTGTTGTGAGGGCTATGGGGAGGAGAAGAGCGAGAAGAGCGATAAGCGTCATTGTAGAAGTCGGACAGGGCAGTGGTTGAACGGGCTCCTGTGATACCGTTGGGGATGTAAGGATGTGAAGGGGATAGCATGAAGGATCCTGGCGTTCTGGCGGATTCGGCATCGAAAACCTGTGAGGGTGAATGATATAGCCGCTGGTTATTGGTTTTCTGAGTTTGAGTGGGAGAGGCCACTGTATCTCCCAATGCTGATTGTGGTCGAGGATAAGGATCTTGATTGGGTGACGCGAAGCCTATTGGCGTCCGAATAAACGGACTCACGGCCTCGGGAGAGAGGGTTTGCATGGGATTGCCTTGAATTGGCAGAGGTCTTACGGGCCGAGAGATGGAAGTTGTAGAAGGGTTTGGATATGGTACACTACCGTTTGCACGAGGTGTAGAGACGTTTGGGGGCCGACGAGAGCGGTCGCTGGCACCAGGTTGTAAAGTTGTGGGGTGGCTTCCATAACTCGCGACAGCACGCAGATTGTCCATACTCTTCGCACCTTTGGCGAGTTTATGGAAGTTGGAAGAAGAAGGCAAAGGCCTCTGTTCTAAACCCTTTTCTTCACCTTTCCATGTAATGGGCCAATTGAGCGGCACGGGCTGTCCAGCGGTACGGGAAGGACGGGGCTCGTTTGTAGATGTGGTAGGGACAGCGGGTGGCGGATGACGAGGTGCTGCGGGAATGTTGAGGAGTTTGCCAGTTACCTTGGTGTAACGTGTAGGAGAGACATGTGTGCGTATTGATTTTGCCGGTCGAGAAGACTCTGGGGGAGTGGGGAGTGGTTCTTGCTCAGAACGAGTACCTTCGGACTTGGCTACGAGTATCCAAGAGCCGTCGTCGTAGTCACGATTTCTGGGACGCAGATGATCTCTGGCTTGAGAAGGTTCAGGGATCAACCTGTTAGAAGTCAATTGATGTTGAGGACGCAACGACTTGGGCATGTCAGCAAAATATTTCTCCCTCTCAGTAGCAGCATCTGAACCTGTCCGTAAATGGCTCCGTGGCGTGATATTGTTGTCTTCGTGGAAAAAGGAGGAGCGATTTGGGGATAAGGATAAGGGAGGAGGGGGAAAGGGAGGAGGGGGAGGGGGAGTAGGGATGACGTTTCCAAACTTGTCGATAATGGTATTAGGAGGATGATTCACAGGCGGAGTTTGAGGAGGAGGAGAGTTGGGACGGGAGGAAAAAGGGGCAGTAGGACGACGAGCGCTGAGAGGAGAAGGAGGAACAATGGAAGATGTGGGAGGAGGACGTATGGTGTTTCGGTTGCTGTCACGGTCGGTATTGTTGTCGAGATCCGCTTCATAACCTGCAGCAAGCTCAACCGGTTCGCCGACAGAGGAAACGCTACCATCATTCCGGGAAGAATGATGGCGATTTGGACGAAGAGGAGGATATGGCTGGGGACTTGGCTGGGGAAGGACGGGAGGTGGAATGGTGTTGACTGGGGGAGCAAATGAAGGAAGGGGACGAATGTGAGGTTCATGGATGGGAGCAGAAGAGTGGGATACGAGAAGCTTGAGAGTGCCCTTGGAGTCTCCGAGAGTGTTGCAAAGCTCAAAGAGCTTTTCGTCGGACAAAGCTTCACCGATGGCATAGGCACCTATTTCTGTCTGGTAAATAGAAAAGCGGGCCTGGTCTTCTTCGTCATAGATATTGAGCTGAAGGGGAGGATAAGATAAAGATGACAAGGCAAAGAAAGGGAAACAAACTTTTGAAAAGACACACTCGCGAATATAGTTGGGGTCGCGGGCATCGGTAATGTCGACGTTAACATATCGTTCCGAGTCTGCGGTGACAAGGATAAGGGTTCTGTTGGAAGTGTTTGGAAGGTTGGGAGACTTTATGGGAGTTCTGTCGGGGGTTTCTAGAGCGGGAGTCGGAGGAGGGAGAGGCTCTTCTGCGGGGGAGTTTGTAGAGGATGGAGATGAAAGATCGTGCTGGGAACGGGGACCGCGAAGACTGGGTCTTATGGGACGAAAACGGGGAGCTTCGTCGTCGCCCTCTGACTCACTGCCTCGGTTTGCGATAATGTACTTGACGCCCCTTCGAGTGGGATGCATCGTACGAGGCCAGCCTGCAAACTAACAGAGCACAACCACCCTATGACAATTATGTAAGACGCTTGTTATTCATTGGTCTACGCGGTCTACAATAGAAGTTTGCTAGGTACTTCTGCTTGCTCAGATAGCATACTCGTCCCCCAGCTCAGCAACTTCAACAGGCTCACCAGCTTCACTTCCTTGCCCTGGCTCAGACTCTCCAGTATCGCTGCATTAACCTCTCCCGCCGTCTTCATCCGTTGTGCAGGCGACAGCAACTCTCCAATTTCAGCCGGCGTTGTTGAACTCGCCTCAAACGCTAACAACGACATTGTCTTTTCCAATTCCCCCAGAAACTCGGGGCTCTCTTCTCCTCGCGGTGCCAACTCTTCTTGTGCAAACTCTATCGCTTCCGTAGTTCGTCCCTGTCGTATCAACTCGATGAGCTTCTGTTGTTGTAGACGAAAATATAGCTTAGGATTCGTGTCGAGAATCTGAAAAAGTAACAGATATCAGCGTTCAGTCCATAGCACTAGATGCAATGCGCAAAGATGTATATATCATATTGAAGACTGAAGTTTTGGTGTTTATTGCTCTCATCATTGACCCAAAGGGTCTGAGAGTGGTGCATGAAACATTTTAATCATTCAGTAGAGGCTGGTAAAGCAACTTACCTCTGGGTTCAGGTCATTCACTCTCACAATGGCGTCTGCAACGTCGCCCCTATGAAGAGCCTCCCTGATGTTCATGCGATATTCGATGCTCTCAAAATCGACTGGTGGGGCAACGTGAGCCTCCTGGCTAAACTCTTCTGCCGCAGACTTGTATCCCTCTATCACAAGGTAGTCCATCACTAGCCGGTTCATGTCCCTACGATCGGCAGTAGTCAGTAATCACGTAGAATATAGACTCGGTGCATAGAATGATGGATTTCAGATAATACATGCAATTTTTTGACTCATCAGGGGGTATCAGAGAGATTCCCAATGATTGTATCATCATGAAGAGACAACACTGGACGAAACAACTCACGCTTTCGTTAGTGGCACTTCGTGCATACGGCGATCCCATTCTTCCTTGCGAATCACTGTCTTGGAATTCGGTGGCTTCCAGAGCGAAATATCAGCCAAGCCCTAAGGGAAAAAGGTAAGAAACACACCATGTGGAAAATTTTCAAGCCAAGGCGCCAATTTATACAGGAATCAAACAAGCGACTTGAGGGCAGGTTATGATCGAGTTGACCTCAGGTAACCGCTACATACATCTATAATTATACTGTAACATGTAAAGTACTTTTCATTGCAATTATGCCTTGGACACCACTGTTCCTGACCGAATCATATCAAAAAACTCATCCTTTTCAACAGTTGCTACACCAAGAAAATGAACATCTATCACTAGAAGAAACAAAAAGCAACTCACCATCCTTTGCCCGACCAATGATATTGTCTTTCTGCTTTTTCTTCTTCTCCGAGTCTAGTTTCGGTGCAGGTAACGTTGGCTTTCCGCTTCCTCTTGAAGCCTTTTTCTTCTCTTCTATTGCTGCGGCATTATTCTGTGACTGTTGTACCATGTTGAACAGTTTAACCACTGTAGAAAACTGGTCAGCAGACGTTCATTTTTTGCGCTTTCACTGAATAAAAAGTTTCCCGCACCTCCTCGCTGCGCAACCTTCCTGAGTGCACGCTCACTTTCATTTCCCCATCCCCCAATGATATCAGTTACTCTACCCTTGTCCTCTTTTTCCTTCCTTTCGATCTGCAACACCCGCTTCGCTTTCGCCTCCAACTTTTCATCGTTTAGTTTCCTTGTTACAGACGGTTTCAACGAAAGTGGTAGATTCGAAGACGTTTGTGTGTTCAGCAGTGACTGTAGAGTAGTCCCAAAGGCCGTTGAACCCGTAGCTCGTAGCTTTCGTTTCTTTGTCTGGCGCGACTTTTGAGGCTTCATCTCCGCGATCTCGTCCGCCGAGTCATACGACTCGTCATCTGTGTCGTTCTCACTTCCTGACGTACTTCCTGAGGATCGATGAGAGACAGACTGGCCGTCTTCAGAGAGTTCTGGATCATCAGCAGGGTGTGGTCGTTTCAATGACATGACTGTGACCGGCAAAAAGAGAGATAGTTGTTAGGCATATGTAATTGTTACTTTACTTATACATACCCACCAACCCTTTCCAAAGTTTCTCAACTGACACGTACATTTGACTTGTCCATAGGCAAAGGATTCCAATGCTTCGAGAAAGCGTTGCCTCACCGACTTCTATTAACTCTTTTGACCTTGACCCAGAACCAGACCTCCATCCGTTATATCCCTCCACTGCTCACATCGCTGTCCATCTCTCTTCCCATTCCGGTCTCAATCCAGATCAAAAGGCCGAGCTCGTCCGCCATTGTCTCAGTCGCGCATGCGTCTTCGCAGAGCTATCCGTCCTCCAGTACCTCTTCACAGATCCTCAGGCCCAATCCTACCTTGATTTAAGCATCTGCGACGACGATGGTATTGGTCTCGTCAGTCTGACTATACACGGTTTCGGATCCGATTCTGAGCGAGACGTGGAACGAGAAGAGTGTGTTCGGTTACTTATCCAGCAAGGCGCAGATTTGGGTCCAGACAAAGGTACGTGTTTCTCTTGAAGAACTACTGTATATGATGATCAATTGGCCATTGTCAACCCTGCAGCTGGATGGACACCTCTTCACCATGCTGCTTTACTATCCCCGCCCACGTTAATATCGTTCCTTATGACACACGGATGTTCTCCTTTCGACGTTACACGTCGCAATCTCACCCCTCTAGATATCGTTACCGCCCATACCACCATGCCAGGTCGGGCCGATGTTGCTCTACTCTTAGAAGCAGCCATGAGAGGCGAGGGCTGGACAGGTGGACGAATGGAACAAAAACGACGTCAGTTTGACGAACAAATGAAGCGAAAGGGGAAACAACAAATTGTACGTGAAGACATTGGTAAAGCTTTAGGGATACCTCCAAGGTGGTGGGGAAACGATTCGGATAATTTGTTTTCCGACTCGGATTCAGAGGACGACGACCCAGAAGATGAAGATACCGCGCTCTATGTATGTCTTTCTCTCCGAATGCGGATGATTCCTGTTCAAGATTGTCTTCTCACAGACCCCACCTCCGGATTATACCTCTATGCTCGTATTCTCGCCTATCGATCTACCGAGCATCTTTGAATCCCTGATAACGAACTACCCTCCTTCATTTTGCGATGCTCAGCCCGCTAATGTTCTATACATGCTAGCGAGGTTTGCGTGTTTGACGTGCGACCACAACTGGTTAGAGGATCTTATGCTGGGCGCGACAGAGACCATAGAAGACTGTTTCTTTGTAAGTTTTTACTTGACCAAGTAGGCTGAGCTTCCATTCTAAACCCAATTGTTCTACCCAGAGTCATCCAGAAGACATCACTTGTCTCGTCTTTTGGTTGTATAACACGACTGTCTGGTTGCATTTAATGCAATGCGATAGTTCCATAAGCGAAGCTTGTGAGATGCTCGGCTCGTTCGACCTCATAGAGGAAACTATAAATTCTGTTTTTGGTGAGCTCGTCTGGTAGGCTATACACGGCTCCACTAATCCTTACTTGTCTGCGCCTAGTTTTCATTATCCGACTTGCCGAACGCAAGATAGATGAACTATTAGACAGTGCGCTCCTTGACTATCAGTCCCTAGGCCCTGAATTCGACTCGATTCAATTCGAGTCTGAATGGACATTCCTTCGTTCGTTGACTGGCAAGAAAAAGACCGCAACAATGACACCTAACTCTACAGTAAGGGCAAGTGGTTTGGTAGCACACCCACCTCCCCCAAGTCCTGGTCGACCTCCTTCACCTGCGTCTATCTCTTCATCCTCTTCAATGAGCTTTTCATCATTTAAACAAAGTTTCTCTCGTAATCGAGCATCTTCTAGCGTGACGCCGCTACAATCCATGTTCTCCGATGCGCCGTCTACACCTTCTCCATCAGAGTTGACTACTTACCTGACTGCTTTCCATACCTTATTAACCCTCTCCGAAATTAATCCCGCTCTTATCACCCAGTTATGGTCGCAAGTGATGTATTGGACATCTTGTAAGTCGATTCTGCAGATGCAGTCGTTGAAAAACTAATGACCGCAAAAGGCGAGCTTTTCAATAGGATAATCACCAGGAAAAAGTATCTATGTCGGTCAGCATCACTCTCAGTTGTTTTTTTTGCGACTCAGCTGAGTCGTTACTCGTTATATAGATCGAGAGCCGTACAAATTGGCATGAATCTGGGTGCACTCGAGGAATGGGTCGGCCAAATGGGCCTTCCAAGAGGAGTACAAAGCCACTTTGCTCCAGTCCGAGATCTTTTGAATTGGCTACAAGTGCGTATAGCATCTGTCTCTGTCTTCGTTACAACCTCTGACGGACCAGTGATCATTTACAGTGTCTCTCATCAATAACGGAATTCCCTGACCTCGTCGCCACAATACAGACCATGAAAAGCATAAATCCTCTTCAGGTGATTGGTGCCCTCGGTGTTGACAGACGATTTGATTGACAAGTCATGCGTATAGATGCGAAGAGCTGTTCGAGATTACAAATATGAGGTTAACGAGGGAAGGATGACGGAGGAGTGTATCCAGTACTTGACGCAACTTCAGAAAGACTGGGAAAGACATCGGGTGAAGCTTGGTGTCGAAGCGATGCGCAAGGAGGTCATTCAATTTTTCTAGCATTGATATCGTCTGGTCGTATTCACTTATATTTCTCACTTCAGATGGGAGATCGTGAGAGGGATCGCGAGGGCAGCGTCTCGTCGTTTGCGACTGACTCTCATGACAATTCTGGTCAAGCATCAAACATGTCTGTCAGCAGTTCATCAGAATTAGCAGCAGCACAGGAAAGCATCGACCTTTTATTTGAAAGAGGAACTGACAAGTCGTCCTGGGAACCTGCACAACCCCCCAAAGTTTTGGGTGAATTACTGGATTCCAGGTACATGCTTCCGCTGGTTTTTCCCTCGAACCCTCGTATGTTGGGCGCTTCACCGGGAAATTCAATGCGGGACGATGACGATAGACGGTCAAACGCGTCCGATTCCAGAAGTGCCAGTCGATCAAGCGTGGGAGCTATGTCTTGGCGGGCGAAGAATCGCAAGCTGCGCAGTTTGGGCAGCAGTGCTTTGAAGTGGGTTGACGGTGCCGCTTCAGCATCTAGATGGGGAAGACCTGTGGTTGATGAAGACGAAGCGGGAGATCAAGCTGGGGAGGAAAAAGAGGCCCGAAATCTCGAGGAACCTGTCGGTGAACTTAGGGTTGATACAAACTTGACTCCACTTACGAGAAAGCGCTCGACCAAGGGTAAGGGCAGGCCTAGTCATGCTGGAGAAACGACACCTGTAGATCAACGGACATGAGCATAAAGTTGATTCCCTGTTCCTTTATACTCGCTGCTAGATCTCGACTCCAAAGTTGACTGTATTTTTCTTTCACTCGCTTTGCAAATGTAACAAATTGTACAATGAAAAAGAATAACAAGACGTCCATTGGACTCTATTATATAGACTGCGATGCGTTGTATGAATTCAGAAGTCAGTGAGTTGCAAGTGGCGGAAGCCATGATGCATGAAGCATGAAGAGGCAGTGTGAGACGGTCTTAGCATTAGGCTGTTTGTTTGCTCCAAATTACACTGTTACTGCGCGGCTTAAAAGTTGTGCATGCGTTCATAGGTTGCCTACACTCATTTAAGCGACTACATTGTTCTCTACCCTCTTCTGCCTTCCTCTCAATCTCTTCCCTCAATCTCGCGACTCTGGTCAAGAATGAACCATTACTACGATTCACCCCCCGATGACGCAAAGGAGCCTACGAACGGTGTCCAACGCACTGTTTCCTTTGCCACACGAAACGAATACATACTCCCTTCGAAAGCCCCAGAAGATGAAGGCTTTGATCATCATCTAGTAGCAGCAAAACAACCAGGTTTAGTCCGAGGGGCCAGTCTGACTAGCCGGCAAACTGCTTCTAGTACCTCAATGTACTCCCAATCTTCACCTATTCGGCCCAGTCCCATCGATGAAGAGCCGCATGACCCATACGATGACAAGTACGGTGGCCACCATGCAGATGCCTCGGATGCACCTCTTGTCTCTAATGCTGCTGAGATGGGTGGTCGATCTAGTAAATACCAAGATTTAGGTATTTGCAGATTTCGAATTTCAATTTGAAGACGGATTGCTGATTATTTTTCATTTCTAGAGTATGCTGACCCATACGACGCAAGCCGTGCTAAACCTGTATCAGAAAAGGCCAATCCTCTGACGAAGCTCCTAACGCCTGGAGACTATGGAAAGTACCCGTTGGAGCAGAGGATACAGGACAAGAAAAGAGGAATCGGGCGACAAAGGTACCCCTTTGTCGGTGCGTGCTACTGTACCCTTTCTTATTCGACGTGAACTCATTTTCTGACCCAACCCAGTATGGACCTTAACGCTTGTGATGTGCGGGGTGTTCATATACGAACTGGTGTCCAATTCGCATGCCCAAGGGACGCCAGTTTCCTTCAAGGTGTGTCAAGTAGTACTTTAACCGAGATGTCCTCAGCATTGATGTTTTACTAGCCCGTTGTCAATTACATGCTAGGGCCTGCATCGGCTGTGTTGATTAATGTCGGGGCGCGATTCCCGTGCGTATAGCATTCGTTGACGTACCCACTTCATCTAACAATTTTGAATAGACCTTGCATGAAATTGGTTGAAGCCATTCCGCCCACTATGCAAATGGCCTGTGCGTCTGTAACGTGTTATCCTAATTTGCTCCTTGACAACGTTCCTTTTCAGGTATGAATGCGACTTCCAATCCTCCCTCACCAGATACACTCTGTACAGTGGAAGAAGTCTGTGGCTTTGGTGGTTTCCATGACGGGAATCCTAACCAGTGGTTCCGGTGAGTCCAGAGAAAGTGAGAAACAAACATTTTGTAACCGTGAATCTGAATGACTATTAGATTCATCGTTCCCATATTTTTACATGCTGGATTTATCCATTTACTTTTAAACATGCTCGCCCAGCTCACCATCACCGCTCAAGTATGTTCACTCGGCATTTCTCTACATTCTCCTGTTCATTGATCTCGACTTCAGATTGAGAGAGAGATGGGTTCTGGAGGATTTGTTATCACATATTTCGCTGCTGGAATATTTGGGTATGGCATTTTATCAGTTTGACATTTTTTAATTTCAGCTCAAGTTATAATCAGAAATGTTCTTGGTGGTAACTTTACACTGGTTGGTGTACCCTCTGTGGGAGCTAGCGGTGCAATCTTCGGAACTGTGGCGGTTACATGGGTGGATCTTTTCGCTCATTGGAAACTCCAGTATCGACCCGTTCGGAAGGTGGGTTTTAGTACATCTCACACTTCAAAACTTCCTAAAAATCTTCCCAGTTGATTTTCATGACTATTGAACTCTTGATTGGTGTTGCAATTGGATACATACCCTGTATGTGGTCGCATTTTTCATAGTTTCTTCTCGCAGTCCTGAAAGAACTTGTCCTCAGATGTTGACAATTTCGGTATGCTTGGACATCCTCCTGGAATAAATTCTATCCTCATGACTTTTTCTATTTCAGCCCACCTCGGAGGTTTCCTCATGGGCCTTTTGGTTGGGACAGTATTCTATCCTGTAATAAGCACTTCCAAGCGGCATCATACCATAACGTGGGGTTTCCGTTTGGTCGCGATCCCCCTAGCTATCATTTTGTTTGTTGTCTTGATAAGAAACTTCTATACTTCTGACCCATATGCTGGTGGGTGAATTTCCACTCTTTTCTTGTGGTCTACATACTGACCTCCGTGAATTCATGTCTAGCATGTTCGGGATGCCGCTATCTGTCGTGCTTCCCGACAGATGCGAATGATCACTGTCAAGGGTGCGTAATTTTTTCCATTGGTCTGAATACTTGTACTGATTAATCAACAGAACTGGTATGGTTTTGCTGACGTCCAGCTCTCTAAGGGTACTAACATGCTTTCTTCAGGACTTACCAATTCCACATCAAATTAATCCCTCGTTACAGAATCCGTATCGTAGGAAGCACTTCAAGGACAATGGACTATTTCAGGACACATCCATTACTAGTACACATAATATACTTATACTCCCGTATACCTGCTTGCATGTAATGACGATTCCCAGACTCTATTACGTAAAATATTATATCCAAAAATTGCCTCAGTGTGCATCAACTCCTTGACGTGGCTGGCCTCACTTTTGACTAGTGGACCGCCAGACTGGACAAAACTACATGGTTTCGTCAACCTCCGGATACTCGTTAAATCCATCATGGCCACACTTTCTAGGATACGCGGTCATTGCCTTCTCATTGTGTATAGGCGTAGGTCGATATATCTTGTTCGGTGCGTCAAGGGTAAATTGAGTCTGCGTATGAGAGTTGAACTTTTAGTGTAGACCAGTTTGATCCACTGCACTGTGAAGCACTAATCAATCGTGGTAGTTGGTTGGATTTTGGGCGGAGAGCTTGGCAACCTGACGGTGCGCCGTCCACTATTACCTTCTATCCTCGCTCTAATGACTTGAAAACTAGGTTGCATGCTTCGTGACTATACGCCAAAAGATTCTTCAAAATGCTTGGGTCCTCGTGAGGTCGTTTTCATTGGAGACTCTGTCACACGACGATTGTTCTTCCAGTTTGCGCATCTAGTAGATGCATTACTACCTACTCAACCGGAGGACCCGACCCAGAAACATGCAAACCATACCCTCCGTTCGAAAAACGGATTTACTGCATCGTTCTATTGGGACCCATTTCTCAATACATCACACACGTTCCAATCTGCGAGTCTTGGGACGCACGAAGAGGAATCACCAGTGGACTTTCCGCAGCGACCGGTCTTGCTCGTGCTAGGAGGCGGTCTCTGGTACTTGCGTTATCAAGACAGCGGTGGACTATCCAGTTGGGAAGCAAATATGGAGCGTCTTTTACATCAAGTCGGGCACGGACCACACCTTCCGGCTGACCGAGTTGTTTTCTTGCCTGTAGAAGATGTCGTTTCCGTCAAACTGTCACCCGAGCGTGCCAAGACGATGCATTCCTATGATATAGACGCAATGAACTCTGATTTGTATCATCGAATCCATTCACCACTTGCAGACACAGTACAATTCTTGGAGCACACTGCGCCCCTTCCGATATCCCTTCCATCGGTATTCAATCAGTTGCTCGACCCTTCCCAAACTCAGGATGGTTTGCACTTTTCCGATGCTGTGGTACAGACGCAAGCAAACATTTTGCTTAACCTCCATTGTAACGACAAGCTGTCAAAACGGCCTCCATTTGACAGCACATGCTGTCGAAGTTATCCTTGGCCAAACATTCCTCAGTCTTTATTCATTGGAACACTTGTCGCATTTGCCACCTATGGGATCTACGTTATGCTACAAAATCGTATGTCGACACTCAGGGTATTCGTTTTTTTCGGATGCTGATTGAAATGCAGGTTCTTCTATCGAAGACTGGCTCTCCATCGCCGAGACAAGCCCTATAACGACGATCTGTGTGGCTGGGATTATCATATTTCTTGCTGATCGCACTGGGATCTGGCTTAAGGAACAGAAATCTTTCTCCCCGTGGACATTCGCTTTCCTGACCTTGAGTGCACTAGCTCTCGGCTTGGCCACCGTAAAACGCGCCGACAAGGACCTGGGCTTCCTCAATCGAGAACAAACAGATGAATGGAAGGGTTGGATGCAAGTCGCCATCCTCATCTACCACTACCTGGGAGCTTCCAAAATATCAGGCATATACAATCCCATTCGCGTTCTTGTCGCCTCATATTTATTCATGACTGGTTATGGACACACAACCTATTACTTGAAAAAAGCTGATTTCGCCTTCTTGCGTATTGCTCAAGTACGTGCTGTTTGCTTGTACTGCTGGAATGTCTGTTGATACGTTAATTTAAAGGTGATGCTCCGATTGAATCTATTCACCTTGCTCCTAGCGTATCTCATGGATGCCGATTATCTTGCATATTACTTTTCTCCTCTCGTTTCCCTTTGGTTTATGATCATCTACCTCACTATGTTAGCTGGCCATCAGTACAACGATCGAACCTCGTTCCTTGTTGCCAAATTTCTCGCCTCTGCTGGTCTAGTGACTTTATTCATGTATGACTTGGCGCCTCTAGAGTTCCTTTTCGACATTCTTGGTGACTACTGCGGAATCTATTGGTCAGCAAAGGAATGGTCCTTCCGTGTCAAACTGGACTTGTGGATTGTCTACGTCGGGATGTTTACAGCTTTAGCTGTCGTGAAAATCCGCGAGCGTCGTCTGACGGAATTGCCTCAATGGCCACTAGCTGTCAACGTTGCTCTTGGTGCATCTGTCACCGCCTTTCTCTGGTATTTCGCCTTTGAGCTCTACCAAGAATCGAAGTTCACCTACAACTTGTGGCATCCCTATATATCTGCCATACCGGTGTTGGCTTTCGTGGTCTTGCGGAATGCTAATGCAATTCTGCGTTCTGCTAATTCCCGTTTCTTTGCATTCATCGGACGCTGCTCGTTGGAGACCTTCATTATCCAATACCATCTCTGGTTGGCTGGTGACACCAAAGGTGTCTTATTAGTACTTCCAGGGACATCTTGGCGACCACTGAACTTTGTGGTGACCTCCATTATGTTCATCTATGTCTCTGATCAAGTCGCTCGAGCCACTGGTCATGTTGTCGGAATGATCTGCTCCGACAATTCAAAACCGAAACCACAAGCTCTCCCTACCTCTTCCACTGGCGCAACAGAGCTGTCGACCTCAAATGTTAACACCCAACGTGGTACAGAGTCGGGAGAGAATTCATCTGGCCAACGTCTCCGATGGGTCGACAGGTTAGCCGAAAATCCTCGACCATCCAGAACCGCAGGCTCATGGAGTAACGTTGGTGTCAAAATGCGAATTGGACTCCTCCTTGTCCTCATGTGGCTCTTGAACATGTCATGGTCATACCCCCTTCCTTAGATTCTCCTCCTTTTCTACTTAGGATAGCAGTACATATTTAAACTACAAACGGACAGATGTTACATTAGCACCGCAAGATATTCATTACTACCATTAACCCCCGGAAAAGAAACGATGGGTACGACGAACGCTAATAGAGAAAGTTAGTGGAAGCAAAAACTGATGGTCAAGTCAGGAGAGCGGAGATCATAAGGTTGAAGACATTTTTTTCCATTGATGATTCGTCACGATAGACATCCGGTAGAATAACGGAACTAATCATATGTACAGCAGGAGGAAGCAATGCTCACACAAGTTAGTCTACGACGGTGTCTTTGACTCTGAAATATACGTTAGCGTCGAAGAATGACAATCATAACAGGAGAATGAACAAAGAATGATTCAGTATTAGCATGGTAAAAATCGTCAAGTCTTCCTTTAGAAGATCTGTGCTTGACTTCTAGATATTTCACATCATACAAAGGGTGTTGAAGGATTTCTACTCACCATAAAGACAGAGACAATGCAACGAATTTGAGTGATCAAGAGGATGGGCGAATCAATATCTGGACAAAGAAGTCAGTAAAGAGTGACAACACAACCACAAGGAAGAATCTCAGAAATTTGGGTATATTATAAATGACTCATCAGCTCAAAGGCTTCGAAGTAGCGATTCATTTTGAATCTTCACAGGAAGAAAAAAAATAAGAGGAACACTCACCATGAGGAAGGAAAACAAGGAAGATTTCGAGAGAACGTGACTTTTCAAGAGAGTGTTTAGGGCCGGCGGTTTGATTGTGAGAAATGTGACTTGCGCAAGGAGGTCTGTGTTTTTGGGCACGAAGCCGTGTTTGGACCTGGTCTTTCACCAAGATGGCCAATGTTCTTCCTTCCTCAATAGGCTTCCATTCTCGCCCTCATAAAGATGCTCCTACCTTTGGTTTTGGGCTATCTCCTTCTATGAACCCTACCCAGTGGCCTTCGTCCGTTCCTATTTACCAGCCCACTCCCTTTAACCAGTTCACCTCGAACTCAAATCACAGCTCTACTATACGTTCCCAGAAGCGAAGACATGATTCGGAAGACGGCTCAGAGAACTCCCAAGACGCTATGGACCGCAGTCCTACTCCAGACCGCCCAAAACGAGGTCTTGCTAAAAGGGCTCGTATATCACCGAATCCTAGTGAGACATCCGCGAAGGACGAGAAGGGCTCGAAAGAGGACAGGATACAAAGTCGGAGTGAGCAAGATATTGATGTTGGTGTGCTTTTGGGTGAGTCTTTTATTGAACATTTTAGGTGTGGTGTGCTAATCATGGCACAGCACGCTTGCCACCACAAACTTTGCTTCCTATATTGACCGCACTCATCGAGAAACACCCTACTATCAAACACGAGATTCTCCCGCTCATTCCAGCGCCCACGGTTGAAATTGCGCTCCAAGTGCTCGCAGCCGCTGCTAAGAAACTTCGCGAGGCGTATCCTCATTCCAATGCTACGCCCTTTCAATCGCCAAATCCTCTCAGTTTTGGTTTCGGGTTCAGTTCTCCCTCTACTTCCATGCAACCCAATATGAACTCTCAGGTCCAAAATACCGGGATGCGGGATTCTTATGTTCTTTCCAGGATACGCCCAGCCCTAGCTGAATTCGTGTCTGCCTTTTCCACCTACATGCCCTATTTCTCCATCCTGGAAAGCTACTCAATACGACCTTCCTCTCATGCCAGTCGGCCTGCCCAGCTCCATCCCCACGAGACATTCCAATTCCTCTCAGCTGTGACCACCCACGTATGCTCCCAACCTTTACTTGTCCAATCTGCTCTCGAATCCGACCTGCAGGCCAGGCTAGCAGCCGAGTGGAATGCTTGGGTAGGCAAACTCGACACCATTGTTAATCATGAAGCGGGGATGTTTGGTAGTGAGATGGCTTCCAGTTGGATCCGTCAGCTTGACAATTACGCGGACTCGACTACGTCCAGCTCTTGGGTTGTCACAATGTTCAAGAATGTGAGAGACAATTTTGTCATGAGGGTTGGGTGGCTAGTACAACGCACGCATCAGTATCGAATGGAGGAGTCATAGACAAGAAAGACGGACAGATTTAATCAAAGAGACGCTTGCTTGTATACATCTACTCCTCTTGACACATTAGCACTATTATCTTTTTCACGAATACATTCATGTCCTTATGCTACCATCGGAAAGTTCTCTGTAAGAGCCGTGGGAACCCTAGTTCAAAAATCTTAAGCTCGACACATCCATGCATGCGCTACGCAGGATGGATGTCTCGATCCACCAATGCTCTAACTTTCCCTTCAATGCTGCAGAATGCTGCGTGCAGAGCATGGTCCCGTTGCATGTCCGGTGTCGCACAACAATCCCCTCCGGATCCTTCCACCGCGTCCGATAATGCTGACGCGCCGTCCAGAATGCGTTCCTCTGGACTTTCAGTCACTCCCGTTGATAGGTAGGCCAATTATTATCGTGTTTTAAGCCTGACTTGACGTGTCTTTTTTCTCTTAGGCAGCCTAAAGGAGTCTTCAAGTTATACGAATCTGACGCACGCTCTTCTGCCCACCTTCTCTCAATGAAATTGCCCGAACTACACCACTTAGCGCCTTTTAATGAGCATTCCTATATCAACCCGAATACATTAACTAGATATGACATGAAACCTTTCGACCCGGGAAGGTCCACTGACACGAACACCATCTGGAGAGACGAAGAGGACTGGATGTTTACGCCGTGTTGCTGGGGCGATCCCTTTGTTTATTCTTTGCCCAAATCCCCGACATCCAAGCCTCCAAATTTTCTTACTCCCATCACCAGTCACAAACAGCTCTACAACACCCTAGTCCTTCTCAGGTCACCCTACACATCACCTAAGGCGACCCTTCCGCAATTGCTCGACTATTACCAGTTCAATCGAGAGTTTTGGTCGACACGTTCCTTCAACTATCTCATTAGTTTGTCACTACAACATGCATCTTTTGGCGTTACAACACGTCTACTAGAGACCATGTCCCGCGCTAATCTCTCCCCGAATCTGGAAACCCAAAAGTTATATATTCGACTAATGGTGCAGACGGGTCAATGGGATGCCGCTTGGGAACAATTTACTAGTGCAGGGTCTGAGAAGGAAACGAGTGGATTGGGCACACTACATGAAACTTTGTGGCTCGAGTTTTTTAGGTCGTCAAAGCAGGGTGCTATCCGGAAGCGAGGGATGTCAAAGGGCGTGCGACACGACTCGGAATACGGAGAGTATGAAGATTACACTTTTGTGCTTGCTCAACGCTATCTAAAGTTGATGCAACATCGTCCATCACTTACACTCGAAGAAGCTCGCCCAAGAGTGCTTTACTTTGTCACTCATGCTCTACTTCAACTCCGAAGGCAGGAGCACGCCCTGTCCTTGACCAAGTTCTACTTGAGCAACCTTCCCGTTCATTTGGATCGAAGACACGCAGTCGCATGTCTAAACATAATCCACCTTTTTCTCGTCTTCGGGTCCTCCCAGAAAGGCATACAGCGGTTCCAGGAAAATCGACGGATACTAATGGCCTTGTTTTCCTCACATCCGTCACTGAAGCCGACCTCGGCAACTCTGTTTCTTCTGTTGAGCAGCTTGCGCTCGACGAAACGATGTGGCACTCTGGCTTTTCAGACCCTAGTTGACTTCAAACGGAGATGGGGAGCGCAAGTAGAGGATCAGCAAGTTCGGAGACGAATCTCGAAGCTTGCATTGAAGGAGGGACGACATGACATCGTCAAGATGATGTTTGGTCAAGAACGAACTTCAGGACGAACTTCAGGACTGACGCCTCCGCCTCATCATGCGTCTATGTGGACAAATATTGCGGCTGTAAAAACATTCTTGCCACTTCCCCCCAAACGAAAGGGGCCAAATGCGGTAAAGCGACTGTATCTCTGGCGGGAATTGCGGTGGACGAGACGCCGCAAAATACAACGGCGAAAGAGGCTCTTAAATCTTAGACAGAACAATAATACAGCGATGAATGTTTGAAAGATGTTAAAGGTGCTTGAGGTTGGATGAGATCGAGGACTAGATGAATACTTGACACAGGTGTGACGCATGTTAACAACCTCTATTAGCCGTCGCGTCAATGAAAAGTTAACCTACAGGACTCGAGATTGCTAAGATCTCAGGTAGAGAGTCTCAGGGAGCATAATTGATACAAGGAAAAAGGAGCGATAAGTGCCTCAATTGACGAAACAAATTAACATGCCTCCAAGAATGACAAGTTGCAAGAGGCTGGCAGTGACGAGCATTCAGTGCAGGACAACTTCAAAATGGATAACTTCCGTTTTATTATTTTGCGACGGCGGCGTTTATCGTTCATTTCAAATCGTTCACCTCTTTTTAAGATGGGTGGTTGAGTCGTTCGATTGCTATCGACTTCTCCTCAATCTTCATTGCCAATGGTCAAACAGGTCTACGCTATTTCCTGCATCAATGTTGGCGTTGGGCCCGGTGGCACAACCTCGATGCTTGCGTACGGTTCCCACTGATCTGTTTTTTTTTTTTTTTTTGGTTTATCACAATTATCTTCCAGCCGCATAGCAATTGTCGATTTTCGAGGTCAAACCATTCTCGATACGTATGTTCAACCAACGATGAAGGTTTGTTTCTTGTCCTCTTTTCCTCGATGGGTAAATTTCATGTTTTTGACATGACATTACCACCTCAGGTTACAGACTATCGAACCGCCCAGACTGGAATTGAACCTCAACATTTGTACGGCAGTAAGTTCGCGGGTTCCAGTTGATTTTTTGCTCCATATTCTCCACTTTCCTTGCCGTCCTTGACGACGACGACAAAAACTTAAAATATCCACACGTATAGGAAGTGCCGTATCATTCGACGCTATACAGCAGCATGTAGCTAATACGATCAAGGGACATATTCTCGTCGGGCATAGTCTGTGGCACGATCTTTCAGGTAAGTTGCATCTAAAATATTACGGTGGCGCTAGACTTTTGTTTTTAATTAAATGTTCTTGACAGTTCTCGGCATTCCTCATCCAGCTGTAGATACGCGAGACGTTGCTCTATACCAGGTTAGCTAATTAATTTATTTTCTAGCTTTAGGCTTCATTGATGTTTCCTTTTTTAATATGCTGATAAACTGACATTTCGTTCTGCCATCTGTAGCCGTTCAGAAACGCCCTGCGTTCGCCCAATCATGTCATTGGTTTGCAAACGCTCTCGTGGCAGCTCATGTGCAGACGCTGCCAAGAAGGAGAACAAAACCCAGTTCGTTTTTACTTTGCCTCTCCTGTCCGTTCCGATGTTACCCGTTACTGAAATGTCAGCCACATTACAGTTGGAGAATGCCCGAGCAGCCCTCGATTTATATCGTTCGGATTTGCGTGATTGGGAAGATGCTATCGCCAGAGCCAATTGGCCCTGCGCTTTGCCCCCAAGCACTTTTTCACGTTGCTACTTATGATCTTAACATAATGTTCTTTATACAGGACAAGCGGCGTTTGTCGACAACTAGGGTCCTCATTAATTCTCTATTTCGTACTGTTCATAACGTTAAAGCTATCTTATTCCTTTACCCTAGAGTCTTGTCTTTTAATCCCGGTTCGATGCTTAATTTTTGAATTTTAATGTAGACATACTTAGTTATTCATTTTACTTACCATCCGCGTTTTTTGATAGATAATCATGATACTAGATGTAGAGAGACTCGACGGACAAGGGCATATCTGGGTTTCCGGGGGTTCGCATAGTAATCCGGCGGAAAACACTAATTCTCATAATTTCATAATGCTAGTATGCATATACACTCTTTAGTTCGTGCTTAGAACTGTCTCTAACGACTTTCGATGTTGCCATTAACTTCTCTGTTATTTTGTCACACGTCTTCTTTCGTCTTTAGCTTTAGACTTGAATGTATCGACTGTGGCCCATTTCGGCGACTTTGAACACGGTTGAATGCCGGTTGACGTCAGCCAGAACACGTTCACTCTGCTTACCCATGGACACTCAAGACACCGAACCCGAGAAGCAATGTCGAATCTGCCTCGACGGCGTAGATGCAGAACCGGAGCTGGGTCGTCTCATTAGACCCTGTCTTTGTAAAGGATCCATTAGCGTGTGTCGACCAGGTTGTTTGCCATGACCCTCTTTCATTTGCTAACTTTTGAGCGCTTTTGGCTCTAGTATGTCCACGTCGGCTGTCTCAAACGATGGCGCACATCCTCTCCTAACCAATCCGCTTTCTTTTCTTGCCTTCAATGTCACTACCGATATCGTTTCGCGCGCACCAGTGTCGCAGGCATTGCAACAAATCCAAGTAAGTGTCTTTCGTCTACTTTATCCGCAAACAGTACTTACCTTCCTCCACAGTTATTGTAGGAGGCATAACTGCCATAATATTTACAATGCTCACAATGGTCTCATCCACCATAACAACCTACTTATTATCCGTTTTCCAAGAGCCGACCAGCACGTCCTTCTACTATAGCTATGGCTGGGGCTGGTACTTTTCACCATTCGAAACAGTTCGAGATCTAGTGAGAGCCGCGTTGCGCATCATCCAAGACAACGATCTCGGTGCAGCCTTTGGTGAACCAGACTTTCTCTCTGCTTCTTCTCGGTCTCGACCAGGTTCAGCCTCCGCTGGTACCATGTCGGAACTGCCTCCTCAATCCGCCATCAAGAAATTCATTCAACGTTTCGTCATCGGTTTGCCTCTACTGGGTGCCGGTTCACTCATTCAAATGTTGATCTCGGTGCCTTTCATCGCTCCTGTTCAGTGGATAGCTCGCTATAGAGGGAATCGCAGGAGGAACAACGACTCTTCAAGAGATATCACTTCACTGATCATCATTGCTTTAATTGCTGTAGGAGCAGCAAGGTGCGTCACCTTGTTCGTTGAACGTCATGAAATGTTTTCATTCACCCAAACAAATCTACTAGGGCACTTCTCACTGTCTACAGGTGGACAGAATCTCTCACGAAAAAGATGCTCATGCGTGCAGAAGATGCCATCCTGGAGGTGAACTAAGGGGCTTAAGATCTTCTGAAGCATATTATTGCGGATTACCAGCTGGCGATATACCTTGTATAGCATGTATATATCTCGACATATCGAAAAGAAAAGGATTTTTTAGGTATACAACATGAATAATCCACAGATCACCAGTTACGCCGTAACTGTCTCTTCACCGCCTCATACGTGGCCTTGGTCTCCTTTCGGTCGGGATGTAATTCCGCGATGTACTGGTCGATAGCGAAATCTATCCGACTGACAGGGAACTCTCCTCGTCCTATAGAAGAGTTTGGCCTTTTAGCTTCCTCCAACCAATCTGAAAGAAGAACGGCGATATCTGATGATATTGCTTGTACGTTTGTCTGCGCATTGAACGGAGGCACCTGTGTAAATGGGGTCCGGCGCAGTCAGCAACAAACTCTTTTTACGTGTATGTATAACTTACATGGGACTCATACATCTCATGAAGTACATCCCATGTCTCTGAAAACGGGACTCCGCATTGGACCAGTATCCGCGGTGCCCATCCAAACGGTAAAACTTCCTTTCGTTCCAACGAGAACCGTACCAGTAGGTCAGCAACATTGCCTGAGGAACGAGAATCTGAGTCTGATCCGTTCAACAAGATGTAAGAGGGTACTTACGAAGCGGGAAAGCTGATTCTGATGGGTAGAATCTCTGGCCAAGGGGGACAACACTCGGGACGACTTGATCTGCTTGTACTTGTGGGTCCGTAGTATCTCCAACGACTACATGCCAATCAGCGCGTTAGGTCGTAATGGTAGGGAAGAAAAGTACCCACTTTGATCAAAGATTTGATTCCAAATTTGCTTGACCATAGCCTCGTCTCGATGTTCTGATATGTGTAGACACAGGAGTTTCAGTATCGGAAGGTCAAATGCTACAGCGTATTCTTGATATAGCTGAAACATGCGAATGTTAGGAACAAAGATACCGTAAATGTCAGTAACAAACCTCTGTCATTGTAAGCAGCTTCTTCGAAAGGGCTATTATTTTAGCGTTGACTTCCGGCGCGTCGTCCATGTGCGGAAGAAGAGTATTGTAAATCTCTAGTTGCACTTGAGCAACTTCGAGTTTCTCTTCAAGATCAGTAAGGAAAGCAATGGCCGTCTCGTGTCTGCCTCTTGTAGATACAGGGTGTGATTTGGCATTCCCGACTGCGAGAGTCAGATATTCTAACCGGGCGTCCAAGGTAAGATTGAACCTGCATAGAACTCTGTGAGTGAAAGTCTGGAACAAAGAAAATCATTCTTACTGGTCCGACTCGGCTAGCGTGCTCAAAACCTCGGCGGCACGGAGTGGTTGCCCATCTTTCACATAGAATTGCCACAATAATTGATACTTCTCTACTGAAACGGGTTCACGTCGCAGATGCACCTCTAGGAAGGGTGGACGAATCTGTATATCGGTAGTGAGTAAACTTTGAGACGATTTAATGATATGTTTTACTTGCCTCTAACAAGTCATCTGCAAGCCCCCTCTGAATGAGCCAGTCGTACAACACGGAGTGGAACATTTCGTCTGGGCTCGAGAACGCTAGTTCATATGCAAGAGACCGCACAGAATCCAGATCTTCCGAGGGGAGGTTCGTCGATGACGCGGAATGATCATTCTGCCCTTCAAACACCGATAAGGAATCCAACACAAGCTCGTAGCATTTGAGTCTCCTTTCGTAGGGTTCACGGCGTATGTCATCGCCAGAAGCACCAGATCGCCAGTATTCCAGTCCATTGCTGTCTTGGTCAAAAATTTTGGCACAGACCAAAGGTAACTCGATGGCTCCTAGAGGAAAGAATTCTTGTCAGGATAGTACAAAAAATGGGGAAGAAGAATGGTAACCTTTGGCGTATCGTAAAAGCTGGAAGTCTCCTGCAATTTCCCTCAGTTTCTCAAGGTCTAATATCCTAGCACCTTTGGTGTATAATCTAATCTTTTTTTTTAGTATTGATTTACGGTGGCGCACATTCTCTGTCGACATGCCTTAATGACTCAGCCAACCAATTCTGGCGTTCCACAGGATTTGATGTCTCGGCGGCCTTGCGAATATTTTCTTTGGCCTGGAAATGAGTGGATTAGACGTTGAATCATTGTACCGACCGGTATTTACCTTGTACAACATGACATCATCGGTACTACAAAACGATCCACACCTGTTTTGCAGAACTTCGCTGATAGTGTCGACCTGTAAAAAAAAAGTCAGTTCGCTCTTGTTTAGAAACATCTCGGCCTGATCAACGTACGCTGATCTGTTGACCAATTTGCTGGTCAATAATGACGTTCACAAGCGCTCTGGACGCTGTAAGACCATTTTGGGTGGTGATGAGGTCTTCAAATGTTAAAGAAGACACGATCTTCTGCACTTCAGCGTCGCAGCTAGAAAGCATGTCTGAGATGAGACTTGTACTCCTCGAAGAGCACGGAACTTCCATACCGATTCAGAAGATCACCAAACCTGTAGTCGTTGAGAAGAAGAACAAATGACAGGGCTTCTACTGTCCTCGTTAGCAGAGATAACAGTTCAGAGACCGAAGCTTGCTCTGCCTGCAAACGGGAGTTGACAATCTTTGACCCAAATGACCATTGAACAAGCTTACCTTCCATGCTTCTTGCTCCAGCGCGGGAGCACGAGCAGCCGTAGAATCCCCAGGAGATGAATGGAAGAGCTGTGGATTCTTGTCGAGTAGATCCTTGAGAGCATACAGATTTTTTTGTATCACAACCAACTTGTTATCCGGTATAGCTGACTGGGGAACTCCGGATGGTCTGAATGGACTATGAGAGGGCGGTACGACAGGAATTAATTGAACGGCGAACGCTCACCCGGTTGAGGTCAATTTGGACTTCCATATTGGACGTACCAGCCTTGAAAGATACAACGCAAGACCCTCTCGCCTTCCACTGTATATCGCGGTCCCCTGATTATCACCTAATCAAAAAATATTGATACATTTCCTTCATTACGATGAAAAAAAAAAGCTTACTTCTGCCAAAAACTGTTCTCTCAGACCAAATTGGCTTGTCACCGAATTCGTAGAATGCCTGTTTCGCAACTTGAGCGAAATCAGGGCTGAACGATGTAATCGTATTATGAGGTTGATCCGTGACATCTGTAAAAGTATTTCCACTTGCAAGACAGAGAAGCATTGCACAGGTTTGATTTCGCCCGAAACTGGGACAGGGGTACGTGAGTTGTCGACTTCTCGAAAATTCTGGAAGAAATAATACCTGTCACGAAATTCGATGATAGGTTGAACATTTCCTTCAGAGTGTAATTCTTCAATAACCGCTTTGAGGTAATCCAATGCTCGTCTCTTGATCAGGAAAGTCAATCCAACGTTGGTCAAAATCATGAACTGGCGCGGAGATTCTCCGAACTGAGTGGCAAGTTCGTTGATAGTGGCAACAGAGGGAGAAACTTCTACTGAAGGTGTTTGCAGGACCGGTGCCATTGCCCAGGTTCGTCCTGGTATTGACAGTAATGTTGCATATTCGGTCAATGGGGGTCTATTGCTTCCAGTTTGTCCAGCATAATAAGTTTGAGCGGCAGCAGATGGTGGCAAGTTCAATTGTTCAAAAGAACCAAACCGAGTTAGATCAGGGGACATGCAGAGTAGATAATCTGATGTGTCCACGTCTCCTTGTTGTGCTGCGATGGTGAGACCATCGACATAGCAAGCGTTGTCAATATTCGAAACAATGTAGGGACGGGTTTGTGTCGTGACATGCCCTTGGGATGCTCCGTACATGGATGATTGCGGAGGTCGGTTGGGATGCTCTTGCTCATCGGGGTGTATTAAGTTGGAAGGCGGTAGTCTCACGTGCATAAGCTGCAGAGGCCGAGGACTAGATTGACTTGATCCATAGGAATAGCCATAGCTTGACGGGGAGAAATACAGTCGCACTCCATTGGTTGTTACCGCAAGTAACTGGATAGTACTCCTCGAGGACGGGGATACAGGATGGAGGGAAATGAGTTGGAATGTTTGTGGATTGATAACGGGAGAGGTGGGGCATTTGTCCTGAGTTGTCTTATACAAGTTCGAGAGCGTCTGAATATGCTGCACAGATTTGTCGGTGGTAGGTTTATACACTGAAATGACGTTCTTCTCGGTCAGAGTATACAAACAATTTCTATCGTGATCCGCGACAACAGACACAATACGATCTAGATATATCGAGTTTCTGAGCACAATTTACATGTTCATCACACCTTGCTTACCTTCTACATTAGAAATAGCAAAACGAGGTAAAAGACTGGACACCCCTCCGACAGAGTGATTGATCAGTTGGACACGCTTGCCAAACCATGACTCATTCTCTTGATAATGTAACTCGTAAAGGTTTCCGTCTTGCGCACCACACATGAATATACGACCATCAGGTGTGCCGGCAACAGAAGTCATGTCCACTTCTGTGGATACAGTTAGATCTGTCGCATATAACTTCACCTCTTTTGACGGTCGGTGGCTTCCCGGAACGGGTGTCAGAGACAATGCAATTAAAAGCACGGAAACCGGTGTACAAATGACAAGCAGGTTGGATATTTCGTCAATGAAAAGACCTTTTTTCGGTTTCACGAGCGCAACATGTGTAATCACGTAGGGTTGGTCAACAAAAGAGTTGATTTCTTGACTGGGCTGCTTAAGTGAACAAGTTCTGAGAGGTAGGGAATTAAAACGCACCTGTCACTCGAATAGTCCCACAGAAACAGTTTATGGTCAATAGAAACCCATACTCGTTCAATTTCAGGGAGCAGACCCATATGCGAATTGACACTCGTCGCTGCAAACATTTCAGCTGAGAAACTGAGATGACGAGTGATTTCACGTACTGCTGTAGTACTGAAATAAAGCCTCTGGAATACCAATAAGTTTGCGTTTTTGAAAAGGAACCCTAACGTCATCGGGAAAGATGCTGTATGCTGAGGAGGCCTGTCCGCCTTCTAAAGTACAATGAGATATTTGTGACACAGAGTAGGAGAGTCACGTACGGGCGTTCAAGACTTCAGAAATCTCGGGGACGGCTTGGGTATCTTTTGCAAATTGTTCATGCAGGACCTTGCTGGCACTCTGCAAGGAGGTGAGATCCACAGGTGTATTCCTGTCCATATTCCTCGTGCTCGGGCCAGCAGTTACAGCAGCAGAGTGAGAGAAAGAGGACGTTGAGGCCATTCGTGGCACAATGGTCGCGCTTTTCGTCCGACGCGTTCAACTAGAGAAAGCAAGGGAACCTCAAATTAGGGTTAGTACCTCCTTTATGAACAGCTTAAAGACTAGGGCTCTTCCGAGTATAACTTCATTCCTACTTTATGAACACCCAGCTCAAAGAACAGGGCTCTTCCGTGTATAACTTCATTCAGAAGCAGTTATCCTCGCATATACACAGCACTGCGTTCCAATATTTTGAACTTCCTACGCTCTCATCAACAACTTGGAATAGCATACAAAATGATGGAGCAGAGTATTCTCGTCTTGGTTTTTTGGGCGACGCTCTGATGAACACCTTTGTGGCGGAATGTATCTATAAGCAAATGAAACAACAAGGAGATGCAGGAGTGTTTACAGTAGGCATTCTTCTCTCCAAATATATGACTGCTCCTCCATTTCTTTCTTAGGCCGCCCGTAGTGCTCTTGTTTCAAACCGAACTTTTGGCCAAATAATGCGGAGACTAGGATACTCTGACGGTCAGGGCCCTATACAGAAGTGCGAAGCTGATGTCTTTGAGACTGTTATCGGTGCTTATTTTAGAGAGAGTGGCTCAGAGGCGGTGAAGAAATGGCAGGTTCTCAATTACACTCCTCTAGTCCTTCAAGTTGCCCAGATTTGTCGGTCAGGATCGTTCCAGCATTGAATCTGCTCAACGGCGTTTTTAATATTTGGCATCTTTAGCTCTCTTCCTGCACGAAGGAAAAAGCGTAAATCCTTCAAGATAATGATACCCAGACCCCTAATAACCACACCTTTGCGTGGTCAGTACTTTTTTCTTTTAATCATGTCAAACCTTTTCGGAACGTCAAGTAGCCAGGAGAAGTCAAACTGCGACTTCTAAATCACTGATTGTCAGCCCTCTCCGTGGTATGTTCAAAAAGTGTCGACCTACACGCCCATCCAATTGCTGAACTGGTATGCATGACTAGACCGGTTGAAATCTAAAGACACTCGACCATCTCGTGTTATGTTCAAAGCAGTTTCCCCTATTGACCTGACAGCCGATAGTGACTGGGAAGATACCGACGACATCGTCGAGATTCCACCGCCTGAATCACCTGTAAGTGAAGTAAGACCAGGTATAGAGTTGATCTTTCAACTGACTATCACCTCTGTCGCACAGCCATTAAGAACAAGGTCCTCCTCTGAGATCTTCGTCGGATTCGGGTCCTCTAGTAACCCGATCATCATCGACTAGAGTAGTCATCTCCCTATGTTACTTGTCACTTAAGACTATTACAGTATCTGATACCCCCCATGTAATACTAGTTCCCGCATCATGTATTTCCATGTCACTTATTTCGAGGGAAAGACGGGTCAATACAATACAGACGGAGTGGACCGGAGGTTCGCCGGTGTCGGCAACGAACAGTTCTCTGGTCTGCAACCAACAAATATGGCACAGGATAGCCTTCAATCAATTATCTGCATCAGTCACGATAATGGAGGCCCTTCGTGAGCGTCTTTTGCTTTTTCGGTACGACCACAACCATGAGGACCAGCAGTCCGTTGTCTCCTTCGTTGTCCCCGATGGAACATGGCACCACCACCACCAGTCTATTCACCTCCAATATCTTCCGCCGTATTTTACGGTCGAATCCGCTAGCCACAAATACTCCCAGACAAAGTGATTACGACAACACTACACCGACAGCCACTACAGCAACTTCTTCTACCTTGACACAGTTACCTGTCAATACCACGCATGTCCGCTCTGAATCCCCCGATAATTTTGGCCCACCGAGATCCGTTATAGGCAACAACACTTTACCTACTGGCACTGCTAGACCAGAGCTACATGTTAATCCTCGGATTTCCGGGAGGCAACAGAGCATTATAGAACGTAAGGGCTACATTCGTTTACCAGATTGCTTTTGCTGAGCTTGACCACAGCGCTCAAGTTCCAGTGGATACGGGGTGAGAAATTAGGGTCGGGGAGTTTTGGAAAGGTGTACCTAGCTTTGAATGCGACAACGGGGGACATCATGGCTGTCAAGCAGGTTGAATTGCTGAGAACTATTAGCGGGCCTACTAAGCACCAGCAAGAGATGATAGATGCACTCAAGTTTGAGAGTAACACGCTGAAGGATTTGGATCATCCTCATATTGTACATTACCTGGGTTGGGAGGAAAGCCCCGAGAATCTATCTATGTGAGTACGGTATTTATCTCCCTGATGGTGTCCTGTCTTATTTCTTTAGATTTATGGAATATGTATCAGGTGGAACCATAAACGGCTGTCTAAGCAGCCATGGTCCATTTCACGACTTCATAACACGGTCTTTTACAACACAAATATTGAATGGCCTCGAGTATCTCCATAGTAAAGGGATAATCCATCGAGTGTGTAAACATCTTATAAGTACATGGCCTCGCTTGCTCAACTTTGGATAGGATCTCAAGGCTGACAATATCTTGGTGGCGACCGACGGGAGATGCAAAATCTCGGACTTTGGGATATCCAAACACGCAGAGGAGGATTTTGGTCGTGCGTTCACCGGAATGAAAGGCACAATTTACTGGATGGCACCGGAGGTCGTTGAAATTGACAAGGCCAAAGGCTATGATCTGAAAGTTGATATATGGAGTGTCGGGTGTGTTGTACTGGAGATGTGGTCCGGAAAGAGACCTTGGTTCGGGCAGGAGCTCTATCCAGTCATCTTCAAGGTATGTTTTTTTGAGTCCCAAATCTGTAGACCGATCATGACCCTTTTCTTCGAAGCTCGCTAAAGAAAGGTCTGCACCACCAATACCAAAGAACGTCGAGGTGAGTGACCTAGGATTAGACTTTAGATCAAAATGCTTTGCAAAGTACGTGTATCCAAATACTTGGCCGTTTTCGAGTCTAAAGTGAGGTATTAGGGAGGCGCAAATGCGACCGTCAGCAGCAGAGCTGCTACAACATCCGTACCTCCAACTACCACCAAACTGGATCTTTGAAGGGTTTGACGCTGATCAATCACGGTATACACGCGGAGGCGAAGCCCCCGTGCATTCGAAAGAGCCTGGTCGCCGCCGACTAGGGTCCACAAAAAATGTTCCCCCAGTTCCTCCGATCCCCCCGCCTCCCGTCAATCCTCCACCGACCACTTATCCCGCTAACCCCACAATCACACAGGCTAGGTACGATGCCGCAAGTCCTTCACGGCCTCCCCCTTCAGCTGCTGGTCCACCTGTTGTCGTCATTAAACCTGCGAGACCGCATCCAGTTTCCAATAATAGCTCACCCTGGAGCCCAGCGGAAACACCATCTCCCAGCACATCAACATCCAGTGCCAGATGGTCTGCTCGTCGCAAGAAGTCATTCTATGTCGTCAATCCAGATCCGGACGACTATGTCCCACAAGGCCGGAACAAATTCTTCTATAGTCCACCACCGTTACCCAGCGTTCCGGGCCCTTCCAGACTCTCTGTCGGGATGGCCCCTCGTCGGGTATCGTCTTCCTTGACCTTGCACAAACATGCCGTACCAAGACGTGCACCATCTACCCCGGCCCTTAGATCATCAGGGTACCAGTCGATGGCCCTTTCGGCTTCATCATCATCAACATCATCATCAACCTTTAATAACGCCTTCACCACTACCACCATTACAGATTACACCGATTCTGATTCAGATAGCGACGATGGACTATGGAATAGACCACCGGTACCTACGCTGACACGCGAGGAACTTGGCGACAATTCAAGGAAGAGGGCGTCTCGTATCAGCAAAATCGGGACTAAGCGCGATTCTGCTTGGGAAAGACCTCCCGCCGAAGATATTTACCAGAACATAGGCAAATGTTTCCCTGGTCACGACATCGATAAACCCATCATTCAAAACGAACCGCCTTTGGATCCACTTAGAAGGGGGGGAACCATCACGCGGGCAAAGACGTTAAGGGAGGTGGGCCAGGAGCGAGTAAATGACTCTGGTCACCCTGGGCGAAGAGTTACCAGGTTGTGGGGTTTGCAGACGGAAGAAGTCATAACTTAAGTTATAACCAGCACTTGTCATCTGTACTGTTTTACATACTTATTTATAATAGTGCACAACAACACCGATAATTTTTTCGTCTCTCTATATGTCTGTATATATCGCGACCGGAATCACTAACCTGAGTGACGAACATACGCTAAGGACAAAATATGCTATAACTACGTATACAGCCCACGTGTTAGCAACGACGATGAGCAGAGGGATACAAGTTCCATTAATCCGATCAGAAGTGCTCCTGCAGAAAATGAAGTTAGCAACCGTGGGAAGAGCAACGAGGGAGAGACTTGCCTTGGCAAAGGAAAACTCTACGTTGGCGCAAGAATGATGAAGCGTGGCATCCCTAATGGATTTGGCGAGAACACCAGGACCACAGAAGTACGTCTTGAAAAAAGGGGGAAATTATGAGCAAGTGCCATGATACACCCGAAACGTTCACTTACTCCGACTTTAGTCTTGAGCTGAGATTTGCTACCAGGGATATATTGGCCGGATTCAATAGCTTGCCTCATCTGACCGTAGATGGACATCCAGTCGGGACGTCCGAACATGGTACGAGTTCGGAGAAGAGTGAGAGGATCGTATTCGGCACCTGCGTCATTCACAGCAATGTTCCAGAGCATGTCTTCACCGATCTTTTGGGTCAAGTAGATGTTGATACGCAAGAAGTTGGCTGCAAGCAAACATCAGTCGATATAAGAAAATGAAGATGAAGCAATATATAACTCACGATCCGCCTGAGCGGCTTCGACCTCAGAGAGCAAGCTTTGGAACCAACCGAAGGAAGGTGCATCACGGCAGACCCAGAAGAACTCGACACGGCGCAGAGTTCCGAGATTGCCCCTCTTTTGACGGTACCAAATGTGCTTCAGGATAGAAGCGAAGGGAGTGACACCTAAACATATCTCAATATTTAGGTGATTACGGCTGCGGCGAGGCACTTACCAATACCGGCACCAATCAAAACGGCAACTTCCACGTCGAAGACATCCTCAGCAGGAGCACCGTAAGGTCCGTCGATTCTGACATTAGGAAGGGTTACGCCAGTGCTGGAGTCGAGCTCAACGAAATCGCCACGGAGTCCTTTCTCCTCTTTCTCAGAACCTTTCATAGCAGCCTGAGTCATGGCAGCAACGACATTTGGACCAACGCCTAGACGCTCGCCAAGGCCACGGGTCCAGTCACCTACTTGACGAATATGAATGGAAACATACGGGTCCTCGGGGGCAGAGGTGATAGTGAACTGGAGGAGTAATAGAGATTGTCAAGCAACATCATGACAGCCAAAAACGGAAACACTAACAGGATGCCACTGCCATCTAGACAATTCTGGAATCTGAATGAACAGCCATTGACCCGCGACATACTTGAAACTGGGTTTGACAATTCGGAGTTCCATAGCACCTGGGGACAGATCGATAAGGATCCAATGGATTCTTTGTTGAAAAAATGTGATTGACTTACCGCTAGGGTGGACAAGCACCTTAGACAGACGGGTGGCCCTCCTCGCACGGTATTCTCGGTAGACACGTTCACCAAAGTAGATGATGCCCGGCCAGATGATGAACCTCCAACTGAGGTATCCGAGGCAGTGCTCGGTGGAATAGAAGGGGAAACTGCTGATATAGTCTGGGTCGACGGAGTCACGCACAAAGCATCCGGTGGCATGGGTATAGAGACCAAGCATAAAGAAGAACGCAAGGTGGTGGGTATACCAGAAGGCTTCGAAGCATTGGTTGCGAATCTTGTGGTGTGCGGTTCCGTACATGAGCACCATGATGAGCAACATAAAGTGTCCGGTAATTCCACCAGGTTGGGCATAGTGAATTTGGAGGGCGATTTGCTTACGGACCTCTAGAAAAATATATGAGAGATGATCTAGAGAAACACGGGTCCCGGGACTTACGGGTACGCTCAACATTGAAGAAGTTGACATAGTGAGCAGTGGTGTGTACCATAGCCCAGAAAGCCATCGAGTACGCCACTTGACGATGGAACCAGATGTTCTCGTCAGCAGGGAAGAGCCATTGGAGCCTGGGGCGAACGACACGGATGATGTTTCGAAGCATTGGGATGAGGATAAGACCTCCATCGAACGCGAGTACGAGACCAGCGCCTCTAGAGGTCCACACGGAAAAGGTCAGAGCGTTGAGAGCAGCCAGTTTCTGATTGGTAGCCTGGAGAGAGGACTGAGTGAATATTCGGAGGGTATAATCGGAGGAGACAGACCTGACTGTACCAGCCATACCCGAAGAAGAAAAAGTGGAGACCATAGAAAATGACATTGAACGCGAGTCTCCTCGCGTTGAGAAACTCTCTACGGAACCAAGATTCGCCCATTTTGCAGCGGTGAGGAGATCGTTAATGAGAGAAATGAGAGACTAGAGAACGAGACCGGCTCAGAGAGAGACGAAGAAAAAGGGCAGCAAAGAAGGGAAGAATGTCGCTGACGGCGGACAGGGAAGAAAAGGACAAGCAGTGGCTAATAAAAGCTAGGACGTGATGGGAACGTGACCATAGCAATGGTATTCTCATCGGGGTGCCCGGTAACCCATCAGTCCAATTCACACCTTCACATCACCATCAGCTATTCGACTGTCAACCAAAGTGACGGTTCCATTCCCTCGGTCGTCTAACTACATACAGACTACAGCCAAGCCATCCATTCCTTACTCTCCGTGTTCAGGCTCAAACCGATATGCAACCATGGGTTCCACCCGGTGTATGTCCGTGCTGAAACTCCTCATCTTCACCTGCTGACTCTTCCCTGCCTCGATCGCATGTGGATCTGCATCCAACCACTCCCCCGTAGGCACCTCTGCAGACTCCGATGTATACGCGAGGATGTTAAACTTCGTTGCCTCTTGTATGACAGGGAGATAAGTGACCATAGAGATAATTTGCTTCAAAATAGCCCGGATCTCCGATTGTATTTCCGATTCAGGTTTCGGTGGTGCCCTGTCTCGTCGTGATTAAAGTTAGTTATCAACAATACATACCACTGCACAGACGTACGGTTCCTTTGAATCAGGAGGCGGTTCAACTAGTTTAATATCAAACATCCATCGCTCGAGGGGCGTCCGTGTTTCCTTCGACATGATGACAAGCACGAGCTGCGTGACAGACCCGCTCAAGAGCCATTCTAAATGTAACGATCAGTTCCCTTGTGGCGAGCAAACACCGACCGGCTCACTTTGCACTTGTTTCAATATTCTGATGAACTCTGATTAGCGACACCGAACTAACGGTATTTAAGGGGGTCAAGCTGCAACGGGCGCACTTTTCTAAATAATCTTCCAGAGCTGGATCCTGGCTTACGAGCAGAGTCTGCCCATACTTTTTGACCATGTGGAAGTCATCCGATGGGTATACTTCACGTTGAAACAGGATTCTAAAAAGGCCAATGAACATTAAGGACCAGCCCAAAACAACTGGCATACAAAAGAATACAGACGTGTTGACTGCATATTTGAAAAACTCCGTGACTACTGCAGTAGACCCCTTGAGAGTTATTGCTTGACGATTTGCCTGCTTGGAAGTCATGGGAAGGGTACGAGGTGGTCAAAGAAAAAGTATTTCAGAAGCGAGTGGCGACGCGTCTTTCCAACTTTAATGACCGTGGATCACATGACCCTTATGACTTCTCCTGCTGCTTCATCTCCCCCAACTCAAGATCCTGATCCATTTCATAATGTATCCCCTCAAGAACGCGCTGTTCTTGACTATTTACGCACAAGGGGCTACTCTGCAGCAGAAAAGGCTCTACTTGCATCCATAGAAGCTGCTTCCTCGGAAGAAAAGGAAAAAGCGGAAACTATCGCTGCAGAAGAACTAGTAAAAACCTTGGCTGTATTCACCCAGGACCCATCTCGTAGTGGTACAAATGCTCTCAAGGATTCATCCAATGTCCTGCAAGAACTCAATTCCCTCGGAACTCCGGCTAACTTACAAAATCTCATCGCAAGCATTGGTAATGTTGGTGCTGAAGAAATACTGTCATTAGACCCGACAGACAAGCAAGAAGGGTTCAGAGAATTGGAAACATGGGTAGAAGGATCACTAGACATGTATCGAGTGAGCCTTTCTCGTTCCCTCGATTGTCCAATTGGTCCTGACCTTTTTGTAGCCCGAGTTCCGTCCAATTTTGTTCCCTATATTCTGTCATTTCTACCTGGATTTGATACAGCGCGGTTTCAAAGATGCCGGTTAGTCCAGAGCAGCCCATTCTCTGATCAAACATATCTGATATCGTGTATAGCTTTACGCTTCTTTAGAGAGTTTTCGCCATCCCTAGCGCCCGCTCACTCAAACACTTTGCATCACCTTTCTACTCTCCTTTTACCTGCACATGTTCAGAGCGATGAGACTGCACAACACCTTCTCAACGAAAAGTACATGATCCGTATGAGTCGGTCCGGGTTCAGTTTACTTGTCGGCTGGTTGACGGAAGGTGTCGGTGGAGAAGCGTTGGGATCTGGTCTGGGGTTCTCAGGCGAGAAAGGAAAGAGAGGCCGAGCAGCTGTCATGCGCGTCGTAAACAACCATCTTCGTTTTGACGGTAACACTATTTTCAGTGTATTTGATCGAATTCGTGTTTACAAGCATCGCAGTCACTACTACCAAGTCATCGGCAATATCCCCCTCTACATGGGAAGAAACTACAGGACTTTTATCCTCATTGATACCCCAACCGAATGGAAGTTCTTCAGCTACGAAACTTTTCGATCCCAGAGCGTTCAACATGTCAAAAGGAGATTTAAAGCTTGGGCCTGCTCCTATAAACGAAGAGCTTCGAACTGAAACCGAGCGTGTTCTGAGGGAGCAAGCTATGGTAGAAAGGGATCAGAGTGTCCAGTATGACATTGCTCTGACGAAACCACAACCGTTACCTGGCCAGACAGCACCCGCAGAATCTGATCTCCTGCCTCGCCCTCCCCACTTTAAAACAGTGGATGTAGATCGTGAGGTCAGCGCTGTACGTGATGCGCGTCGTCAGATACGATTAGATCCATCAGTCTTGAATAATGTCGATCCAAACTCTCCACAAGCAAGCGCAGTTCGTGCAAGAGCCTTGCCTAGTATATGTGCCTACACACTTCATGATGTAGTTGAAGGGTTCGTCAATCGTGATTCCCGTATTCATTTCTTGCCTGACAAGTGCCATCAGTGCTCCATGTTGCACCTTTTCCAAGGATACATCATTGATGGCGGTTGGATTTGCTGAAAGCTATATTCGGCTATGGAGTCTGAAAGGGGAAAAATTGCGAGGCATGAGGAGTGATTTCTCTGCTTCTCAAATACGCGACCGTCAGTGTCTTGTTCCTCATACATAATTTTTCAAGCTGACTTTACCGCAGCGCCTTCTTTACGTAGGGTAAAGGAGAAGAAAGGGAGCACTACGAGAAAACTGATTGGGCATAGTGGCCCAGTATACTCTGTCGCATTTGATCCAGTTAGTGGGTCAGCGGCTCCTCCAAAACATTTGCTTTCTGCTTCAGCAGACGGTACAGCTCGTCTTTGGTCCTTGGACACGATGACAAATGTCGTTGCTTTTCGCGGACATGAAAATCCTATATGGGATGTCAAGTGGAGTCCTATGGGAATCTACTTTGCGACGGCGAGCCGGGATCGCACTGCTCGACTATGGTCAACGGATCGAATCAATTGTCTGAGAATTTATGCTGGCCATTTGGGAGACGTTGACGTGGGCATTGATCTACTCTTTAGCAGAGGCTATCCATACTGATGACCTGCAGTGTTTACAATTCCATCCCAATTCGCTATATCTGGCAACTGGTTCTAGCGACTGGACTGCTCGTTTGTGGGATGTTCAGCGAGGCTCCTGTGTCCGAGTGTTTATAGGGCACCAAGGAGGAATATCCTCAATGGCAATCAGCCCTGATGGACGGTATTTGGCTAGTGCTGGTATTTGTCTTGCCTTTTTCGAAGCCTAGTTTGCTCGCTCAACCCAACCTTTAGGAGAAGACTTGACTATCAATTTATGGGACATTGGGTCCGGAAAGCGCATCAAAAAGATGACTGGTCACAGTGCTTCCGTATATAGTCTTGCGTTCAGTCAAGAATCCTCGTTACTCGTCAGTGGAGGAGCAGACTGGACAGTACGCTGTTGGGATGTCAAGGGCGCAGGAGGACCCAAGGCCCGCGAGAATGGGGCGACTGACAGCGGAATCGTTCAGAAATACGGAGAAGAAAACAATAACGAAACGTAAGACTATCGGATTGAAATCGAAGGACACATTTGATCTAACCAGTTTGTGCAGTGCAGATTTGGTGGCTACGTTCCCTACCAAAAGAACGCCAATAATCAATGTTCAGTTTACTCCTCGGAATCTTTGTCTGGTTGGTGGAGTCTATCAAGCTCCAGAAACAAGATGATATGAGATCTTTGGTATTTTTGTCCTCTGAAGTGTTAAGCTTTCTTGTGTCCTGTTTATTGTAGTATAGCTGTATGGTGTATTTGATCATCTTAATATTCTTTTCGCGCATTTCGGCGCGGCAAATCAACGTTTCAACCAAAAGGCTTTGTTTTCGAATTTCAGGAGAACGCGTCTTATTGCCTCACGTGACGAGTGAATCTCAAGAACTGCCCTTGATTCAATTTCAAGCAGGTTTAAGCCACACAACCACCATGGATTCGGTACGTCCACTTTGTTACTACTTTTTCACTTTAACTCATTTCTGGTCAGATGGTAGATAACATGGAAGTCGACGATGCCATGACTGGTACCAACGCAAACTTAGTAGCTTCTATCCCTCCATCCGACGCAAGTAACATGCAACGTGAGCCAGGCTCCTTTTGTCTTCTTTCGAACATTTTGTCGACTAAAGCCTCTGTAGCGGCAGTAACCCCTCGTGACAATTTTCGCGACATACAAGTCAAGGTTCACATCAGAAGGCCGGAAAGGGATCAGTGGTCCTACATGGGCAGAGGGCTCGTCAGCCACGAAGTTATAGGACAATCTTCACGTGTCGGTGCGTTGACCCGCTTTTCCCTCATTCTTGAGGCTTGATTGATTAGGGTCGAATAATGTCTAGTCGTTCGTGCATTGACAACGAATAAGCTGATCACTCAATTTGGCGAAGTGCGTCATTTCACTCCTTCACAGAACCTCTTCCGACGTCGACTGATTTTTCTCAGGGCACGGACCTCCAAGCGGAGAAGAGAGGTAATTTTGTCGTTATTGGGTGCGTAGAAAATGGGGGCTCCGTTGTATCTTGGTCCTTGAACGTACGTAGTCTTTGTCATGCTCGCTCGTGTCCGACTTACCAATACGTGCTATTTAGGCTCTCAACAACTCGGAAACCCTTCGCCTTCTCGCCAGTATTGAACTTGCTTGTTACAAGTGCAAAAATGTCCTTCAAGACCCTCGTCATACCTCGAAGAGTCGTCGAAGGATTGAACGGATTATCAAAGAAGACAGGCGAAGGAGACATCGTCGACGGAAAGACCAAGAAGCTCTTATTGATGCATTTGCCAAGCAAAATCTTAGCAGCGAAGCTTTACCGACCGATGGCAACTCTCAGACTATTAACTCCCAGCCTCAACAGTCCCAACCACAATCGTAGTGTGAGGTTATCCGAGCTTTCTTATCCGTTCCTCAGGTGTAACAAGAACAGTTGATTCTCCCATGTATTTCTGTAAATCATTATTATGCTATCTCACCGTTCCAGTTCCCGAGAACCAAGCGTGTACGCTGAAAGTTGTTGAATTGACCACATTGCAATAGGAGGGACGTCTCGCATGGAATCAGAAGGAACGGTTTTACGATAAGAGTATAAGATATATAATGATTTAGATGTACAAAAATCTGACAAAATATATAAGCTAGCTATAGGACAAGACTACTTTTCACAAGTTTAACTATGAAAAAGGTTGCTTTCCGCTAGGGTACGTCGAACTTGAACTAGAACCGGCCCACTGGCCCTCGCTACCACTCCCACTTCCGCCAGTCTGCGGCATGCGTCGTTCGGAGTACTGAGGGGGAAGTTCAATCACTTCGTCTTCTTCTGGAACAGCTGGTGTGTCCTCCATATCAGTATGCATAACGTATCTCGAGGGTTTGTGGTTTGAGACACCAGCCATGGCTGCCTTTCTTTGACCGGGGGTAGAATATTGTGAGGAACGAGAGTCCCCAGCCGTGAAAGGCGACATTCCATGAGAAGCAGTGGTATGGTCCGAAAGGGACATTGGTTGTTGGGTATGTTGAGTGTGACTGGTGATGACACTAGAACGCGAAAAGGCATCGGAACCGAATGGATCGCTTGGTTGTGAACCGTTGTAAGATGGGAACGTTTGAGTAGCAGGGGTGTTGATGGCTGGTGTCATTGTGCCTGCATAAGGTGAATAAGGGTATGGATCCGGTGGTGGACCTGTAGCCAAAAGGTCAACTTCGGAGCGCATCCTGCGTGAATGTCTTTGAACGCGTTGCTCCGGATGGTCACGGGATTGTCTACGTCGTAGGAAGAACAGACCCAGAGTAATCGCAACCGCCAAGAAGACTAAAGCGCCTATCACAGTTCCTGCAATGGCTCCTATCGGTGTTTTATTTGAGGAAGAAGAGGATTCGCTTGGAGATGCTCCAGGACTATTGGTTGATGTTGATGAGGCAGTAGGTTGAGCAGTAGAAGACGGTGAATTCCCATTAATGCAGGAAGTGTCATCCGAACTGCTGACAGTTCTGACATCGGAGCTACCACCCGGTCGACCTTGCGCGTCCATCATCAAGAATAGAAGCTGGGTGCCATTGAAGACATTGACAGTCCAGTCAAAGCTCGTGGGTCCTTGCGGGGGGTTCAACACAACGGATTCTCCTCCGGGTATCATGGCCTTTCCGGTCAGTCAGAAACAGATGGAGCAGATTTTGACGGCTACATGAACTCACTATTATTTGGACGGGCTGAATCGCATTGTCGTAGGCGGAGAAAGTGAACGTTCTTCGAAGCCCAAAGAGTCAGTCACAACTTCGAGCTAAAAAATTATGGGGCCTCACCTGCACTGCGTCAGAGCACTGTTTAATTCGAAAGAGAAGGAGACACCTGGATAGAAACGTTAGGTACGGACTTCAAAGACTAGAGCGCTCAAAGACGCACCTGGGTCGGTAGTATTGCATGACCCTCCTTTTGAGGCCCCAACCTGTAAGACCGAAGTGTCCCCCCCTGATGCAAAGCCAGTCTGGTCCGACATGGCTATCAAGAATTTCTGATTCTCAGAGAAAGCAAGCTGCGTCGAAAATGACCCTTTGCCATCACTGAAAGAAGAGGAAGGAATGGATATGTTTCTAGGTGTGCCGAAAACCTGTTATATGGGATTCTTCAGTAACCACGTTGCATGGATATCTTGGGGAGAAAGTATACTAACAGGAATCAAGGACAGATAAAAGGGTTCAGTCCCACCTGATAAAAGCTTAGAGATGAGTCGAATTTGGTACTATTCCAAAAGAAAACTAACCAGTCCATGAGATAGTCAAATCATCACAGGAGGTTGGATCAGTGTGGGTGAAACTGAAAGCCTGCGCAAAGCAGAAAAGAGAAAAGCCAAAAGATATGGCTGCAAGATTGGATAAATAGACCATAAAGGAGAAAGGAATGGGAGCTGGGGAGTTGTAAGTGGTGTTTTACAGGGATAACATGCACACCTCCTGCATGTCAGTGATCAAACTCTTTTGCTTCCCGTGGGCATAGCCGCCGTGTTTCACACGACAAGAGACGCCATTCAGTCAAATTCTTAACAACAACCATTGGAAATGTCATTTATTGAATGATGCGAATGCATTTTGAGTACTTAGAGGGTCTACGTAGGTATTTCTTTAGTCCTTCCATATCGCTTTCGCTGCCTCCGCCAACACCCCCAGCTTCTTGTGTTCGTCCTACCCAGTGCAGATAAAATAATCAGTTGAAAATCAAATCGCATGGAGATCAGAGAAAATCACCTCCTCTGTCAATGGATTGCCTTCCCAAACGGCGGCGAATCCACACTGCGGACTAATACATATCCTGTGCCTAGGTCAGTGACAGTTACCACCGGTGGGCGACACCTGTGCACTCACTGGTTGAGCGCCATCTCTTTAGTGCGAGTAGGAGTGACCATGGCAGTCGCAGCCTCGCCCACTTGCTTGATTAGCTCTTCCTTGGTTTCGATCTACAAGGCATGCATAAGCACCCGAACAAGATCCGTCCTGAGAAGGAAACATTACCTTGTTGGATTTAGTAGTAACAAGTCCAAGTACGACGGTTCTGTCCTCTGGAATGAATCTAAGAGCCTTGAAGTCCCCGGTACTAATCTGGTCGTCATATTCCAGCTGTGAAGATGGTGAGTCAGAAATGGTAAACTACATGATTTTCAGCGACTGACGTATATAGTATCCGCATCCAATCTAGGGAAGATTTTTTCGGCAATGTAGCTGTAAGGACCATCGCAGAATGGCATTCCCTATGACACTTGAGTTGACGCCGCTCTTCCCGGTCCGACTATTGGACGTACCCTATAGTTACCCCTGCACATATGTACACTAAGATGTAAATCTTTGGGACGTCCTTGCGTGACAATGTTGACGGCTCGAAGGTAAGTCTCTAGCAACACGTCAGGGTCGACGCCATGTTCTTCCCGCATTGCGTCGAGCATGGGCTGGTGACAAAAAAAAGTAAAAGTGGGGTCATCGAGCTGGATGTTGCCTAAACAAAGACATCGAGACGTGTTTGGTAAGAGAAAACTGGATTTCACTAACGGCATCCCGCCTCGTACAGATCTCGGATTTCTTCACGATAGGCAATAGCCAAGTCATCAAAGTATTCATCTGTGGATATGTAGCTATCAACGTGTGTGACACAGATTAGAAAAAAGTTTACCATCGTTTTTGTATACATTAAGATCGTATGTCCAATCGGATCCGTGTCTCTGGTGGATCCAGGAGGGGCTGGGCATGTTAACCTTGATGTACTTGACATCCTGTAAAGAGAAAGATAAAAAAAAATCCAGCATAGGGTGGTTAGTATAGTATGTATCTAACCTCAGGAGCCACTAGGGTCTTGGTAAACTTGAAGTCTTCGACATAAAATGGCTTTCTGCGTTTGATCTTGCCCTGTGGGTCCTCCAGTAAGGATAGTTGTCCAACATGAAAAAAAATCGAACCTTACATTGCAATGCCAGGAAGGATAAGCAGGGACACCAGTCTTGAGGAAAAGCACAATGTGTGGAAGATATTTCTGGGGCCAATTAGTGATTTCCGAGGATCAGATGTTGGCCATCAGTAGGCACCTTAAATTCAGACAGAGGACCTGTCGGAGTAAAGGTCAGCGTGGTGTTAGCAAATACAATCAGCGCTACGAACGAGCAGGTATGAACTCCAATCCTTCCAAGTTCTCAAAGACGCCATCGAAAAATTGGGCTCTGAAGATGTTCAGACGATAATCACACGACCATTCCACGACGGAAGAGTTACCTCCTCATCTCCCCATCTGTGATCCCTTTGAAACCAAACCCTTGTTGCATTTTCACGACCTGTTTAATGGCCTCATCTTCAACTTCGCGCAAGTCCTCAACCGAGGCTGTGCCTTGGTCACAGAGTAAACGCCGGTCGTAGAGAATTTTGGGGCGAAGTAGAGATCCAACGTGCTCAGCACGGAAAGGTGGTTTGAGAGGAGGGTTCATTGTGTCCAGGGAAGATTGTGGAACTCGGAACTCAGAATCGGAGTGCATTTATTGCTCGCAGACATGAGAAGCGTGGCGTGATTACATTGACAAGGTGGAGAAAAAGAGAAAATCACGGAGATGAAAGAGCCCTGTATGTTACGAGAAGGCAGGGCCAAGATTGAGGAATAAACGTGTGGGGAATAAACGGCTTGAGGAGATTGGAACCGATTGTCAGAAGTAATGGTGAGTATGTTGGAATGATGTTCTGATGACCTCCCGGCACTTATAATAATTTGCCGGTAAAATCGCACTGTCAAATCAGGTTGAACTCGGCCGGATATCACCGCAGCACGGCATGTCGGCATTTGGAGCCACTGTACAGTTGCAACGGTGGCTTACACTCTCTTTGGGTATACCCAAATATTTCCAAATAACATCGGCAAAGCCTTCGACGACAAAGGTATGCCAGTTCCTTGCACTACTGATTCGTTACTGATCTTGTTTATTTTCTAGCTCTGAAGTATGGGTTTCGGGCACAACAACGGTTGGTATCTTTGAACTCGTCGTATCAGAATCTTAATATTCAACTTTCTTCTAGTTCTTCACGCCAACCACTTCCGCAAGGACTGGCAACGCCGCGTCAGGACGTGGTTCGATCAACCTGGACGCAAACTCCGTCGTCGCAATGCACGCAAGACCAAGGCTGCTACCCTTGGTGTTCGTCCCCTTACTCTTTTGCGCCCTGCAGTCCGTGGTCAGACCGTTCGTTACAACCGCAAGCTTCGTGAGGGCCGCGGTTTCACTTTGGCCGAGCTTAAGGAGGCTGGAATTGGCAGGAAAGAGGCTAGAGGCGTCGGAATTGTCGTTGACCACCGAAGGAGAAATTTGAGCGAGGAGGGCAAAAAACTCAATGTCGAGAGGCTGACGGCCTACAAATCCAAGTTGATCGTCTTCCCCAGGAAGGCAGGTAAACCCAAGAAGGGTGACTCATCGGTGAGTTCAATCTTCTTATTTCTGCTCTCTTCTGTGATGCGAGTATGATTCCAGGCGGAAGACCTCAAAGCTTCTACAACCCGTACAACCCTTCCCCTTCCTGAATCTTACCCCGCCGAAGGCCCCCGTAAAATCACTTCCGAAGAGCGCGAATTTGAGGCTTACAAGGCATTACGTGTTGCTCGCGCCGATGCTAGATACGAAGGTGTTCGCAAGGCCCGCGCTGCCAAGGTTCGTTTGCAATCATCCTCCAATCATTTTTGGATACTGAAGGACTACGCTTCATTTCTAGAAAGAGGAGGAGGAAGCCGCAAAGAAGAAGTAATTGTATCTATACAAGACGACTTCTTTTTTTTTCTGTATGCATGTGTATATGCCTCCCACCAAAACCTCCGACCAAGCTGTTTTCACATACACTATATGCCATGCTTGTTTTTATGCTGCTCAGATACGAGGAGTTTGTCCGGCCTCCGCTTTTCCGTCTCAATACGTCACTGTCTTCATACGCATGTCAATGTCAAACAGCAATATTGAGGAATGAGGAATTTTTATTGCTATTGAGATTCTGTGAGTGAACACCAAACAGTCTCGTGTCGCTGCTTGTTTCCTATCTTTACGGCTTTTTGAACAATTCAAAGAGGAGTAAATTCCAAATTGCCTTTAAACACCGAGGATATGCGTTTAATCTCATCCTTCTCCTGGGAAGAAATGCAACAGGAAGCCCCGGATTATTCGCTATACGTTAGGATGATGATGGGGTTCGGTCCATTTCTCTCGGATGATACACGATGCGGCGTCCGCTCCTTTCACACTCTTTGTCCAGGAGCTTTCTCAGAACTCGACAGCTGACGCTGACCATTCACTCAGCAACGATGACCTTCATTTTTTATGACAGAATACATGGTGCCACGAAAAATTTCTATACCGATACTGATGGTCAAGTAGCTTATAGAATCCGATGCTTCTGTTTTTTGTTTCATCCCTCTTCCACTGGTTCACATTATCTGTTCATCATATCAAAAGTTGCACGTTGCATTAAGCTTGCACACAGGTATCTTTGCTGCACATGGGAAGGCTGACGTCGAGTTTCTATTCATTGACGTCTTCTTTCAGTTCGTGGATCTGCACCATTCCCTGTATAGCGAACCCCTCGGTACAACTAGACCAAAGATTGATTTCATGAAGGAGAGGAAACTTCTCATCTGCTTGGGGGAAAAGGGATTAGCATGGTTTATCGATATAGAAATTCAAATAAACAGAAGCAGCATAATCTCCTATCTCCCCAGTCGTACAGGGAATCGATCTGATCCGGTTACCATCGACGTTCTGAAGTGGACCCCAAGAATTCATGGGCCAAAGTCGTCCTCTTCAATTACACCCATTCTGAGCTTACATCTTGGAGCTGGTGCCGTCCAGAGTGCACCGGAAAGAGCTAAATGTGAGCGTCTAACTGTATTATTCTCTAGGGGCTCAGCGAATATGTATAGCACTGACCTATTGCTATTCTAGCCAAGCACTGCAGCCTGTTGGACAAAGTCCTCCATACTCCTCATACGGGTTCTCTGCATTCGTGGTGGTCAAGCCTCGATCTTTGACCAAGAACGTTTATCGTCATCCCCATATCTATATCAACACAGCAGGGATTAACGCTAACGTTCCGGTGGTCGAAGCACCTCTTGTCCAACATTATATTTTAGGATTTCTTTCCCCAAGCGACCAGTGCCAATGTAAACAATGTAAGCACAAAAGGCACTCAGCCCCTCCCGACCTTGTAAGGTTTGGCACTGCGCAGGTACCACCGCACTGCATCTGTCCGGCAGAAGGACGCTTGTGGCTTCAGGCAGAAGTGGAGCTAGCTTGGCTATGACTTCCTTGATATCAACTCATTATTTTTGATAATTTTTTGTACGCAACCAATTAATTAAGCCAAACCGTCACTAGCACTTGAACATTATCATAACCGCAGAGCTCGAGCTAGCGTTTTACAACATCTGTTACTGTAATATGCGTGTCGCATATAATTAACATATGTGGCCGATTCATCTGCGCACCCCGCTCTGAGCGTTCTTGTCGTTTCTATTGAGCGACGGACTGGCCGCACGGTAATCGGGATACACATACGTCGCGTATTTGGAATTACCGCGACGGAACCGTCATCCGTCGAGGGCTTGTAATGCTTGTAGTCTCGTACCCAGCCGCTTGTACATCTAGCAATGCTAATTCCAAGACGGCTGGGTACGAGACTAGTACATATATTGCTCCATCGCCTTTTCCGGCCTCAGTGTACCTATTTTCCAAACGTACTTACCAGACTGTATCCGAGTCTGCAACGCGGATTTTTCTAAACTCCAAGAGCTACAGATAAATGGAAATGGGCTAATGAAAAATTTACCATGGCGTTTGCAATTGGTCATGCGCCAGTGCCAGTCAATGGGTTGTGAGAGATAGGGTGTTTAGAGGCTTGAGGGGTAGGCACCACCCAGTCCCACTTAAAGATTTTCAGGTGGGGCCTAGTAGTCTCGAGGATATCGATGGTGAATTCCAAAGCAGAGAGGGGAGAAGTCCGAGTCAAAGGATATCGGAGAGTGGTGAAGCCCGAAGCGAAGAGTGATATAGTAAAATACGAAGTGATATGATTTGGAAGTCAGAAGAAGAATATATGGTAGAAATGTCTGAATCGGAGGGTGGCGAAGTGTGGACTGGCAGCTGGTGAAGTCAGAAGTAGAGAGTGGAGAAGTCTGAGTCAAAAGATGGTGAAGTCCGAACCGGAGGGTGGCGAAGTCCGAAAGGGTGGTGAAGGGTGGTATGGAATTTCTAGGGCAACGGTAATGACGACAGTCGCCCCTAACTTCGCAAAACGTGAACGGCGTTGTTAGTACCGACTATCACAGGCAGCGGAGGCAGCTTTCATGACGAGTATGCACTCCAACCAACGATCTAAAGCGCAGCCGGACCTCGAGGTGGAAAGACAAGAAAAGTTAGGAGCTGTCATGGTGCATGGCACTTGGGCCTTGGCTCATGGATCCGGAGGCTCGAGGCAAGGCTACTCATGGTTAGGATCAAACAGTTTCTGATTCAAATTCGGAAGAAAAAGAAAATTTTATTTTCCAGTTGAAGGTACGTACACAAAACCTAATACACCGATATTGATTTTTGGAGATGAAATTTGACGAGTATTGAAACGTTTATACTGAAAGTTTGAAGTATGACCAAAAGAAAGGATATATAGAGGAGGATCCGAGGCGAAAGGGGGTACACCAAAGAAAAAGAGAAAACAAAACGAAAAAACGAGACGAGTCAAATAAACAATATATCGAACTTGGAAGAGAAGATCAGTTTTTACAATGTATACAAATACTACACACAACTCGTGAGCCGTGCCGACAAGTCGGGAAATGAATAGGGAATATACGAATCAGATGAAAAAAAATTTTAACTAGAAAGCGCATATGGGAAGGGTTGCGAACTGAAAAGGATCAGTCCAAGTGGAGCAAGTTGCGGGGAGAGAAAAGACATAGCCAAGTCGGACTACTGCTACAATATTACATACGTATGTAAAAGAGTTCCAGGGTGACTTGGTATTGCATTATAGGAGCATGTAAAGGGAAAAGGAAAAAAGGAACGTAGTATAAGCAAGTACAACTATAGGCAGCGTCATATCCTTGGTGTTGTACAGTTGCAGATATGGTATGTCAGAGATGACTAAATGACATATAGACGATCGATGTGGAGAACAAAAATGGGTAGGAGTGGTGCCAATATGTGTATCAAATGTCATCACTAGGTGGGTTTCGCTGTTGAAAGGAGGGTGGAAAAGGGCAAATACCAAACAACGAAAAAGGAGTGAGAGGGGGTATGAGTCTGTACAACGAGAGGGCGATAGCAGAAGAGGGTGATATCATATTCATGTGGGGGGTAAAAGATCACGCAGAGATGGCAATATATCTGAAGAAAGCAATCAGTTGTGATGAACAGGAATGAGGCACAGGAACGAACATACACGATGAACGAGTGTTCAACGTTGGCCACGAACGACTCTGCCGACCTTCTTGATGAGTGAAGTCTTTCTGCCGAGACCGGGAGAGGCACCAGAACCACCGTTCATGTCAAAGTATCCGTTGGAAGACGAGTTTTCTTTCGGTGTTGAGCTATCCATGGGAGGCGCCGGGAGATCTTTATCCTTAGAATTAGAATTATCGATAAAGATGAAAGGTTCGCTGGCAGCTTCGGGTTTGGGGGAACCAAAGCGACCGAGGAAAGAGTTATTGGACCTGTGAGTGGGCCTCTCGTAAGAAGGGGATGCGGTTACTGGAGTTTGGTCATAGTCGGGGCCGACTGGCACATTTGGAGAATCACGCATCTTACGGATACGGTGCATGAGGGACTTGCTACGTTTGGGGCCGTTGCCGGTGGGAGAGGAGGAGTTGGGAGCAGCGTCGATATCTGTAGAGTTGGGGTCTGGAACAAAGATGGGCTGGGGAGGAGGGATTCCGCGACGAGCTGGACGAGAGCGATGTTCATCATGTTCGCGATCGGCTCGGCGTCGGGACTTGGACGAGTGGGATTCTTTGCCGTTAAAGATGGAGCTGGACGGAGTATCGCCGCGATTACCTCCGCCTGCAAAGAATTCTTCATATGGTTCTGGTTCATGAATACCCCAAGCTTCGGCGATGGCGTCGACCTTTTTCTTGGGAGGTTCGTAGTACTGTTCGGGGGGCGCTGCAGCCTCTGCAGAAGGATAAGGGCCAGAATCTCCGCCGGTCCAGGCCATCATGGGAGCCTTGTTGCGATGGCGGTTGCGAGATGGAGCACAAGCGTCGAAGGGGCCATCATGATGGAACACTGTGGAGTATGAGATCAGTAAACCGACGACGACGAGGACAAGAACGGGACACGGACTTGGGCCGACGCCTGTGAAGTCAAGACGGTCGATGACGTCTGCATGCTGGGAGCCTTTCTTTCTGGATTTGGGGGGCGGACGGGGCGGGGTGCCTGAGTCTTGGGAATGGGAACGGGGACCCAGAGACGGGGACTGTTTGGGAGGGGGAGCTTGAGTTTGAGAACGACCCATACGTTGACCTCTGACCTGGACGGTGTCGAGGACAGCGTCTGAAGCACTTATGTTTCTGACTGGCATTGTGGAGGGAGATGTAGAGTGGTCGTCAAATGGATTGCTCATGGATCAAACCATACACACATTAGTCAGCAATGGCCCTCAACAGACCTGCCATATCTGCCCGCATTCTTGCTGGCGAACACCTCCTCATCTACAATCGCCATGTTCTCCGTGTTCCACCCTCCTGGCTCGCTGCTCATCCAGGCAGTGACCTTGCTATCCTCCACTTTGTTGGCAGAGACGCAACCAACGAAATAGATGCTTTCCATCGCGACATTCCCCAGATCATGCGTTTCTCTATTGGCAAACTTGCTGGCGATGATCCTTGGCAACCGCTCCTTCCGCCAATTGCTGCAGGCTGGTCGCGCAAGGACAACCAATGGTACAGTGCCGCGTCTACCTTCCATCCAGACGCGTCCCAGGTCCTGCTAGTCGCAAAGGACTCACCTGCAATTGCGACCGCACCCACTCTCGACTCGCTTACTCCTCCACCCTCCACTCTGTCTCTCCAGGTTCAGAACCAGCATGCTCTTGCCTACAAGCACCTTCACAAACGTGTCACAGATGCAGGTCTCTATGATACCCCTTACTTCTCCGGCTATGGCCCAGAATTCTTGCGCTATTTTCTACTTGCCGTCCTTTCCTTTTACGCGTACCGCACAGGCTGGCTCTTTATCAGCGCCGTATCTCTCGGTCTCTTATGGCACCAGCTCATGTTCTTTGCCCACGATCTTGGTCATATGGGTGTCACTCACGATTGGACATACGACAGACTTATTTCCATCATCATTGCAGATTTCATTGGAGGCCTTAGTATAGGCTGGTGGGTTAATGTTAGTCTCTACCTCGCCTCATTCTCGTTGTTCGCCGCTGACCTCTTCCTTTCAATTCCAGAACCACAATATTCATCATCGTACGTTTATAACCGACTAACCGGACTTTGCTGACGCATTTCTTAGTTGTCACTAACCATCCTTCGCAGTAAGTTTTGTCCTTATGTTTACCCATATCTTAAACACATGTGTTCCTTCCCAGTGACCCCGACATCGAGCACCTCCCCTTTTTTGCCATCTCGCCCAAATTCTTCTCCAACCTCTACTCTTCCTACTATGGCCGTATCCTTCCGTTTGACTGGGCTTCTCGCTTCTTTATCTCGCTTCAGCACAGACTTTTCTATATCGTCATGCTATTCGCCCGTTTCAACCTCTATCGTCTCTCCTATGTATCCTTGTACAAAAAGGCGTTCGACACTAAACGAACGAGAGGCGGTCGTTGGGCATGGCGTCTCGAGATGCTTGGCGTAGCCTCTTTCTGGGCCTGGTATGGAGGCATTGTCCTTAGAGGTTGTGGTTCTTGGCAAAAGGCCCTCATGTATATGGTCGTCAGTCACATCACAACCAGTCCTCTCCATGTACAGGTAATGTATTTTTGTGGTCTTTCCATCTCGATCTTGCTAATACTCTTTTAGATTGTTCTATCGCACTTTCCCATGTCAACTGTTGACCTGGGACCAACCGAATCCTTCCCAGATCGCCAGCTACGCACCACTTCCGACGTTATTTGTCCCGAATCTGTCGAATTTATTCACGGTGGCCTACATCTTCAAGTAGCTCATCACCTTTTCCCTCGTCTGCCTAGGCACAATCTCCGAAAAGCCAGCCTCTTGATCAAAGACTTTTGTAAGGAAGAGGGTTTGACCTATGCCGAGTTTGGTTTCGTCAAGGGTAACAAGGATGTTGTTGGCGTCTTGAGAGAAGTTGCTGGTATGGTCAAAGATCTCGGTCAACAAGTCAAGCTGGTCGCAGATGTAGCTACCGTTGAAGCTCGCGAAGCTGTCAACAAAAAGATCGCTCAAAAAGAAATGAATCATAACGGTAATGGTGTCATGGTAGAATCACATTAAATTTTTTGGATACTGCATACTTCATACGTACACTTCTTTTAGATCTACGCTACATTCATTCTTACAGCAATCCCATTACTTTTGAGACATTCTTTTACTTGGCCTATTCCCACCTCTCCACGATGGAAGATGCCTGCAGCCAATGCGGCTTCTACATCCGTTCCTTCAAAGACAGTCAAAAAGTGTTCTGCCTTGCCTGCACCACTGCTCGCCACGACAGGAACTTTGGTACAACCTTTGACGAGGTTAATCAAGTCGGAATCAAACCCTAATCCCGTTCCATCTCTGTCAATGCTATTCACCAAAATCTCACCAGCACCCAACATTTCGACACCTCTCGCCAGCTGGCAAACAGACAAGTTCCTCGTTTGTCTACCGCCGGACGTCGTGCATGTGTACCACCAAGCTTTGCCTCTCTCCGCCTCAATCGCCGAATTCGGTCTACCATAGACAAGCTCGTTCTTAAACGGTCCATCATACGTCTCTGGATCGACATACACCCGTTTAGGATCAATCGAGACCACAACAGCCTGCCTCCCATACGCATGCGCGATCGTCTCTATCGCGCTCGTCCCATCGCCCTTTTCCTTCCCAGAAGCCAATAGCCTCTCGACGGCATAAACCGCTTCGGAAGCTAAAGAGACTTTATCAGCTCCTGCTCTGAAATACGCGGAAGCGACTTCGAGAGCAGAACGAGGCGTCCCGTCTGGATCGACTGTGTCTTTGATCCCTCCACCTATAGTGAGAGGGACGAAGACGGTTTCGGCGGCTGCTCTTACGACGGCTAGCATCGGTTGATCTTGGAGAGGTGAATGACGAAAAGAGGTGATGTTCAACAAGCAGAGTTCATCTGCGCCTGAATTATAATAAGTCGAGGCGAGTGCGACGGGTTTGCCGAGGTTGCGGACTGCGCCTCCGGTGGTGGCTTTCACTGAGGAAGAAGGGGACGAAGAAGGAGCTTTTTCACGAACATCGTATTGGTCTCCTTTGGTGACGACTAGATCTCCTTCATCATTCGTACGAACATCCATACATGCAATGATACGTTTCGTCAGGCTGTGTTTCGATTTGGGAGTCAGGACCGGGGGCGTGGAAGCTCGTGTCGCTGATGCCCGTTCGGACTCGGGAGTTCGTAGCCATCTGTCTAGAAGTGCCAAACCAGCTTTACCAGATTTCTCTGGATGGAATTGGGTGCCGAACACGTTTTCCTTACGGACGGAAGAGATAAAGATTTCGTCACCGTACTGAGTTGTTGTGAAAGTCCATTCTGCGGCAGAAGGATAAGTTTTTGGGTCGTATTTTGCGCAGTAGGAATGGACAAAGTAATAATAAGCTGGATCGGTCTGATCCCCCAGAGAGTCACCCTCTACTGGAAGGGGATCAGCGGCATTCCAACCCATATGAGGCACAGTCTTGTTTTCATCGTTGAATCGAGTGATAGGGGAATGGATTATATCGAGTCCTGGACTAGGTGATTCTGTAGAAGATTGGAAGAGAACTTGCATGCCAATGCATATTCCAAAGTAAGGTTTTCCAGATTGAATGTACTGCTTCAGGGGTCCGAGGAGACCCTTAGACTCGAGGTTTTGGACAGCAGTCTCGAAAGCTCCAACTCCAGGGAAGATGAGGCTCTGAATGACTGCTTTTAAATTGATTTCTTTTTACCCAGGGTAGGAGAAAGGACTGACGGTAGCTTGATTGAAATCCTCTGGGGAGTTGATCCAAGTGAATGTATGGCCTAGTTTCGTGAGACTGTTAGCGAGGCTCTGTACGTTGCCTGCTCCATAATCGAGAAGGTATAACTTCTGGCTCATGACTTTTCTAATGCTATAAATAAATAAAACCAAAGGTCAATCGCGAATTGGAGAGGATTGAGCGTCCTATCACCTTCTCGCAATGTGAGGGAGACGAATAGAGAAAAGTCTAGTATATAAGTAGTCCGGCCCGATGCCCAAAAATTTTTGGAAGACGATGAGTTTGCGTGCTTGATCGAGTCATCATAGCATAACATAAAATATGTAAAGCTTACTCGAGCTCGTCCTTCACTCTCATTCGGTTGTACGTCCAGTACATACATAATGTCCTCGCCAATCGCTATCCCCGTCCCACTCCCACAGGGTTCCCCCATCTTTTCTAGCTCCTCTCCGACCTTCATAGAGAGGTTCCATCGCCGTCAAGAACAGATGGATGGTTACGCTATTAGACAGCCGAAGGTTCTTCGTCCGATGGACAACGAGGGCCTTCGTCTCTTGCTTCTCGAGAACATCAGTCAAGAAGCTGTATCCGCTTTTCGCGACCAGGGCTTTCACGTCGACCACCACACAAAAGCCATGTCCGAGGACGAGCTGATCGAAAAGATTGGTTTCTACCATGCTATTGGTATTCGTAGCAAAACAAAAATCACCGCCAAAGTTCTTAAGGTGGCTACCAAGGTATGCACATTTTCTCTCTTACAACGGTCGAAATCTCTCGTGTTTATTCGAAGCCATGATATACACCATGTAGCTTCTCGTCATTGGTTGCTTTTGCATTGGTACCAACCAAGTCGATCTTCAATCCGCTGCCAAGGCTGGTATACCTGTATTCAACTCTCCCTTCTCAAACTCTCGTTCCGTTGCAGAGCTCGTCATGGCAGAGCTAATCGGTCTCTCGAGGCAACTTTTCGAACGTTGTTTCGAGATGCGCCGTGGTCTCTGGAACAAGCAGTCCAAGGGCTGCTGGGAGGTTCGCGGCAAGACCCTAGGCATCGTCGGTTACGGCCACATTGGTTCCCAACTCTCTGTTCTTGCCGAGTCATTTGGTATAAAAGTCATCTATCACGACATTGTCAATCTCATGCCTCTGGGTACTGCCAGACAAGTTGGCTCGTTGAGCGAGCTCTTGTCGGAGGCAGACTTCGTCACCCTCCACGTTCCCGAGCTCCCGGAAACCATCAACATGATCGGAGATGAACAATTCGCTCTCATGAAAAAGGGTTCCTACTTCATCAACAATGCTCGTGGCAAAGTTGTTGACATTCCCGCCCTCATCAAAGCTATGAAATCTGGTCATCTTGCCGGTGCAGCTCTCGATGTCTATCCATCTGAACCAGGTGCTAACGGTGCCCCCTTTGATATTTCCGTCAACTCTTGGGCCGAAGAACTTTGTGCACTTCCCAACATAGTCCTTACCCCTCACATTGGGGGGTCTACAGAAGAAGCGCAGCGTATGATCGGTCAAGAAGTCTCGCTGGCTATTTCCCGGTACCTGGGCTATGGTTCCACGTTCGGTGCTGTTAATTTCCCCGAGGTTGATCTGCGTGTAATTACCACTGACGAGGGTGATCGTGTTCGTGTATGCCACGTACACAAAAACCAGCCTGGTGTCCTCAGGCGTGTCAACGAGGCTCTTGCCCCCTACAACGTCGAAAAGCAGTACTCAGACTCCAAGGGTGATGTCGCCTATCTCATGGCAGATATTGCAGACGTTAGCCCTGCTGACATTTACAACTTACAAGAAGTCATCAGCAGCACTGATGCTAATATTCTCACTCGTTTCCTAGCTTAGGATTGTCATTCGCGGGGGAAAAAAGTACATAGACTTGCTAATATGTTGTATTATAATGTGCTTGTAGCCTCACCATTCAACTGGATTAGAGAATCCATCAACTGGAAGAGCCATCCATCATGTATATGAATAAAACCAGCATCAACCTGGATTTGTGTAGTTTATAATTACACCTGTTGTATATCCTCAATGAGAAGCGATGTAAAAAGTGTATAGCATAAACATGGCATGTGGAAAAGAAAAAAAATCTTCAAGCTTCCTCCTCTGGGTCACCAATGCCACCTGGTAGAATAGCAAAATGTGTCTCCATCTCTGGAAGGCAAGGTGAGTCGTATATCTTGCATGAACGTGTGTTCCCCCTTGATTTCTTCAATTGCAGACTGTGCAAAGGGCCATCAGATCCATGAACGAAGAAAATCTCTTTGACTCACCGAGTAGTTGATGCATGAGCCATGATATTTCCTCCAATAGGCTTCTTCTCGTTACCCGCATAAGGGCCAGCAGCAGCATCCGGACTCGACATGACTTGATTGGTGACAACGACAGCGATACCAAACTACGGCAGAATCAACATCAATACCTTGCAAAGAGAGCTCAACTAACCTCGTCTGCTAGACGTTGCAGTGTCCTTAAAAATTTGCCGAGATGAGTTTGACGTGACGACAGTTCACCACGTCCACTGTAATCTGTACGATAGAGAGCAGTGCAGGAGTCGACAATAAGCAGGCAGAATCTTCGAAGAGGTCAGCGCATCGTCAGCTGAAATCCTTTCATTTACCTACCGTGACTCGGACATAAGCGCACTCGCACTAGTGAGCAGTGCGTTCTGATGATCTGCATTATACGCTCGGGCGTATGCAACATTGTCCAAAACTTCTTCACCATTGAGTCCGTAGCGTTCAGCAACCGCTAATAAACGGACTGGACGGAAAGTGCCCTCGGTGTCGATGTACAAACATTTGCCCTCGCCCCCTCCCATGCTCACTGGTAATTGGCACGTCACAGCCAAAGTATGACAAATTTGAGATTTCCCTGTTCGGAACTCTCCAAAGAGCTCGGTGATGGCACCAGTTTCTATACCACCTAGAAGGAGAGGGACAGTGAGAACGGATTGAGTCATCAGAACTATGCAACGCACCACCAAGGAGTGCATCGAGCTGCTTTGATCCAGTAGTTATATGAACGAGCTCAGATCGACGCGCATGCACTGCAGTAGCGCTCTGAAAACCAAGTGGGACGATCTTTTGAGCTAGGAATTTATAAGATTCACTGAGGACAAATGACAACTAAACAGAGAGATCTGCGCATACCTTCAGCAAGAATTTTGTCTGCCTTTTGCTCAGAGATACCCTTGATGGTTAATAGCTGCTTCTTGGGAGTGAACGCGACCGACTCGACCGTGTTTAGTCCAGCATCTGAAAGCTTCTTGATGTCGTTTGGATGAATACCAGCTTCTTGCAACTTATTGACAAGGAGGGGACCATAAGTTTGGAATTCCTCTTCTTCCTGTTGATGTTGGGATTCTTCGGGTTGCGACATGACGGGGCAATAGGATGTGACTCTGGAAGGCTCAACAGGGACACGCGGTCAGTGATGTTTAATATTGGTAATTTGCACATCACGTGATCGCGTGCAGCCACGTGAGTGTGACCGCTCCTCGCGATGTTTTATTGGTCCAATGGTGCTTTCTCTCAGTCCATATTCGCGTTGGTCGTCCCATGATGAACACCGACCTTGGTATCTTGATCTTGCCTAACGAACTTTTGATCAAAATCTTCAAACTCTTACTTCCAAATCCTCTCGACACTGTTTTATCCTCTCCCGAAACTGACGAACCCCCAGTGCCTCTGATCGTCGCTAGTGTCTGTCGGTCCTGGCGTCAATTAGTTAACGCTCCTGACTTGTGGACCTATATCAGAGTCTCTGAACGTCACCTCAATTACCTAACTCTTTTCTTGGAACGGTCCAAACCCTACCACTTCGATCTCATTATTCCTTCACATCTGTTCGACGCCCCAGATACCACCAACAAAGCCATCATTGAAAAGACAGAGTCTCATTTTGATCGTGTCCGGTCATTGGTTTTCCACAAAATTTCATCCCGCGATTTTGAGCGATATCGCGAGATACTCCCTACTCGTTCCGCACCCAATCTTGAATTCTTACATATATGCTGTCTTTCACAATCGTGGATGGTCCCTGTAGAACCAGCCGGATCGCAGGCTCCTATCAAACCCCTCCTCCAAAATACAGACTCACTGCGTTCTTTGTCTGTACGGGGTCTCAGTTCTGCATCCTTGCTCCCACTCGTCAATCTTACCCATTTAGAAGTACGGGGATATAGTCCTACCCGGTTGGACTTCCAAAAGCTCTTTTCGGATTGCCCCGGTTTGCAGACACTTTGCTTGCCTGCGTTCATAAAAGTTTTCGATGATGAAAACTATCCGGAAACAGAGAAAGAAATAAAAAAGATAGAATCTACTTCACTTCGTTCGTTGTCATTTGGGATTGAACCAGATCATTCTGGTCACCATTGCGGCTGTCCAATTTCGACTCTAGTCTTACCCAACTTGGAGTATTTGGAAGTCATCGGCAATGAAGACATCGACATTGGTACACCGAACGCATTAGGCATGCATTTCCTGGATAATTTGTCGAGCGACTCATTCCGAAAGGTGTCCAGTTTGTGCTTGAAAGATCTTGAGATGACCGAAGGCGATCTTATGTTCTGCCGAAATCTCATCTCAGTCACCAATCTCAAAGTGGACCGCGTTCAGTGCTTGCGCGGCCTTCTTAAGGACGGTGTCATTTGTTTTCCGCACCTTACTTCTCTGGGGTTATGGGGCGATGTTAACGCCGACCAGGCGGAACTCGTGTCTGTGATCAACGCTTGTCTTCCCAGACACCAACCTTCCTTACAAGTTGAACTTTGCCATTCATTGTACAACTCATCCCTACTTTTCAATGAAGGGATAAACATCAAACCCTTGCGGTCAGAAACCCGTCCACACTTAGCACGTTTTACGAGTGGTTATGATTCTATGGACGAGATGGACGATCATGCTTGGAGTGATCCGTCCGACGAATTTTTTGACTACGGCGACGAATACGATTACGACTACGATCACGATTACGATCACGATCACGATTACGAACACGACTGGGACGATGAGGATTTCAATGAAGACTTTGACGACGGATATTATGAATTAGAAGATGCATTTTGAATTAGAAGATGCATTTTCTCCTATGTAGCATATACTTTATCACGGCAAGGACACACTAGTACTAGTAACGTGTTCCACAGGGAATGAAAGGTAGCTCTTTTTGCCCAAAGTCTGCTCAAAGAAATCCACAGCCTTTCCGTCGAGCATGATACGACGCCATTTTAGCAATTCATAGACATTCACTTTTTCGGATGTTGTAATATCCACCAAGGGAATGTTGCGAATTGCTCTTTGTAGGCCGACAGGTATCTCCCTCTCTCCTGTGATGAAGAGAGTCTGCTTCAGCCCGAGCGCCTTTATTTTTTGGACCAAATACTTGGTCTTAGCATTAGGCCAATCCATTTCCATCATGATACCGAACCGCTGATCCTTGACCTTTGAGCTTAACGCAACTCTCATACCCATCTGAATGACTTTTCTCGGTAACTTCGTGCTGAAGTCGCGTGGCTTTGGTCCAAAGGCAACGCCTCCACCCCGAAGCATGGGACTTTGAGCATCACCGAGACGAGCCCTTCCTGAACCCTTCTGAGGACGGATTTTCCTTCCTGAACCACGCACTTCTCCACGAGTTTTAGTGTTGGCGGAGCCTTGTCGTAAGGAGTCACGATAGTGGGTGACACATAAATGAAGAATATCTCGTCGTATGGGATGGTTGAAGACAGTGGGGTCGAGAGCAACTACGTTGTCCTTGGTTACGTCCTGGTTTCCAGTAAAGGATGTCGTTAAACTGACAAAAACTGGTTGTGAGATGGGTGTAACTGAAAAGATGTTTATGTTTAAGTGCTAGAGAGCAACTGGAATAAAGAAGATAGTCTCACCATCAAGTGAAGGAGGGGGGAGTGGTGGGTCAGTACGTCGTGTCGCTGTAGGCCGTTTTGTTCGTCCTTGGGACACGACAGCTGTCGTGGCCAGCGTCCGTGATTTGGGATTGGTGATAGCTCGAATCAGCTGTGAGTGAGATACAAGTGTCAAGAACAACGCGAAGAACAGATAAGAAAGAAGACATACGTTCGTTCTGAGCATAACCTGGGCGTAGTGGTAAGTAAAAAAACGAAGTGAACGAATGGAAGCCCGGCCCGGTTTGTTTGTTTCGCTTGGTCTTAGGCTTTTTGACCAAAGCTGTTTACATCCCAACTTCAAGGATATGTTTCCTTCACGGAACTTAATTTCCAGCCAGTGAGAACTTATAGACGCAACCAGCCATTTATACATGACTATGCCAGGTCGAAGTTACCGAAAAAGAAATTGACGGCTGCAGGTGATAACTCAGGTCCTCTCAAGATGTAGGGCTTTAGAAATTCTGTCAAGCCCACTGTCGTCAAGGCTAACAGTTAGAGTGAAAATCTTGTTGTCAGTCCCTTTGAAATTTGTTTGGAGGATGTCCACCAAACGGTGAGCAATTGGGAAGGAAGGAAGAATGGCATATGCCGAATACGATGACTAAGAACTATCTAGGTACAGCCACCCTTAGTCAGCCATTTTTCGTTCTGTGGATTGATATTGCACACCGAAGTCTCAGCAGCGACGCATTTCAAGAAGGTAATATCGCTGGTTTGCTGTCATTCTACACTCCTAATCATCGACTCCAGATCCTAGCCGTCGCAATTTTTCTTTTTCTTTTCTAACAAAATGGCTTCCTCAACAAAGGCCGTTCAGACGTTCGGCAAAAAGAAGGTGTGTACGCACATCTTCAAGGCTCGATAATCTCTCTCATTCGATGAAAACCAGACTGCTACTGCTGTAGCACATGCCAAAGAGGGTCGTGGCCTCATCAGGATCAACGGCTCCCCCATTAACCTTGTCCAACCTGAGATCCTTCGTCTTAAAGTCTACGAACCCGTTCTTGTTGCTGGAGAGGAGTACTTCTCACCTATGGACATTCGTGTGCGCGTCAAGGGAGGAGGGCACACTTCGCAGGTCTATGCCATTAGACAAGCTATTGCCAAAGCCGTGGTTGCCTACCATGCTAAATACTCGGACGCATACAGTGCGATGGAGCTGAAAAAGAAACTCGTTGCGTACGACAGAACACTGCTCATCGCAGATCCGAGACGGATGGAACCCAAGAAATTCGGTGGTGCTGGTGCCCGTGCTCGCAGGCAAAAGAGGTATGTCTTTTTTCCTCTTCGTGACCGTGACCATGCTCATGTTGTACTCTTCAATCCAGTTACCGTTGAAGGGTGTATTTGTTTTCGTATTTTTGCACTTTCATGTCCACCTTCTACCTCTTCTTGTCATGGTAATATGAGAATAACCTATGACTATGCAATATGCGACCTTGCGGTGGACCGTAAGCTGGCTGCGCGAATATATCGAAAGATAGACGCAGTTGGCTAGGATTTTAAGTAGCAATATCGATGTACCAACAACAAATTTTGGACAACTTCAATTCTTGAGAGAGTGCAATAGATTCGAATTTCACGATAGCGTGAACAATATCGCAGTCGCGTCGGTCGCGCGTGTAATTGTTCAGGTCATGCGCCGACAGTTGTTCTATGTATACTCCGATCGCGAATCTCAGCTCTTGACCTCGTTCTTGTTTCAATCGGGTCATGGACCCCCAGATTTTTTGCGTATCGGGCACTCCGATAACCGTTTTTGTGGAAGCCAGCGAAATGGTTGGACGAGCTAAAGTTGTTAAACATCTTAAAGTAATTCTCTTTTCCCCTGTACATGGCGATTCTCACTCATTTGCAAAATAGAAACATGGAGCCGACGTACGAACCTCCATTCAAGAAGCTCATTTCATTGTCGTCGATCCAGAGACGACAGCAGGTCGCCAAATCATTCGTCAATGGAGCAACGCACTAGATAAAATTGTTTTACAGCATTCGTGGATTATGGAATGTGTGAAGGTAGGCCGCCTACTGGATGCCAGAGATAAGTGGGGTGGGTGGCAAGCCCAAGACGATGGTCTCCCCATTGCCGGTGAACCTGGCGAAGAAGAGCAGTCAGTCTACCAGCTTTCGAGTGCTCCTGGTTCAATACTGAATGTTTTCTCAAGGCAAAATCTTCCGCCACTACGTCGTAGATCAGTAGAGAATTATCGTATTGCTGCTCACAATGCCACTCATCATCAAGCCACCTCATTCGCACAGCCCATTTCTGGCGCACAAGATGCTTCGACCTCGCGCTCGGCGTCATGTCCAGTGGTGAAGAACAAGCGTTCAGTCGTAGCCACCGAACGTTCGTCTTCGTTAGCCCCATCTTTCTCGGCATCCACTTTTGCACCACCATCACTTCAAGCTCCATCGCTTGTACCAGCACCCTCGATCTCTCCTTTTCATTCACACTCAACGGCCAGTGCATCTTTCAATCATTCCTCAACACCTATGTCAGCTTCACCTCTTGACCAGCTACCTTCCTCCTTACCAAACGCTTGTTCCCAAGTTCCTCAGGTCAGTCGTGCATCGCTATTCATCAGGCATTCATTCCCTTGACCATCAGACCCAGATTCAAGCTGGAATGCAAGTAATGTCTAATCCCGCACAATTTTTTCCATTCCCCTTCTCTGCAAATTTACCTGGAATGTCTTTTCCCCAAATACCTATGATGACACTCAACCCTTTCTTCGCAAACCCCCAGCTGCAACAAGCACTTACAGAACAGTACCGATTGATGCTCCAGACAGGTGCCATACCCAACGCTATGCAAGGCGGCCAACAACCTTTTCCTGACGCATACATAAAGCAATCACCTGTCTCAGATACCATTCATCGTAGTGCCCAAGCTGGGGACCATGCTACGTCTCTCGTCGACGTGTACAACAACAGATCCCCTTCCACCAAAGGAAAAGAAAGAGTAAAATCGCCTTCCTCGGTTGGCTCCCGTCCGACCTCAGATGCTGCACTTCCTATTTTTGTCAACTCCGGGGGTTTGCCACTCAGATTTTTCGTTCAAATCGATCTTCGCGACCGACACAGAGTCGTTACTACAATCAAGGTAGGTCCCTCCATTATCGTTATCCCCGCATCTTTAACTTGTCCCTGTAGAAACATGGTGGAACGATCACAAATAAACAAGACGATGCTGATTTTGCTATTCTTTCTCCCAAGTCCAGCACCTACGCCTCCCTTTTGAAAACTTCGGCTGCTATCCACAAACCAGCCATCATTCCATCATTTGTGGAGAACTGCGTTCAACAGTGTGCTTTATTAGATCACACATCTTATTTGCTACCTGTGGATGACCTTGCACCAGTGAAAGAAGAAAAGGTTAAAGAGAAAAAGGTCAAGGAGGAGAAAGTTCAATCAGAAAAGAAACCGAAATTGAAGAGGAAAGCCAACTTCGGCTCGGAGCCCAAGGCCAGAGTGAAGAAGGCCAAGCACAGTACAATTGTGCCTAACCTCCTCCCATATCGTTCATCCCCACCTCCGCCACCGGAGCACCTTCGCAAATACCGCGATGACGGGAAGTACATATACTCTACGGAGGAACTTGAGTTTGCTGTCCAGTACGCCGAAATCTTGCTGGAAAGGGATCATAACATGCCAACATACAGTATCGCAAAAAAGTTGACTGAAAAAGTAGGTGTCTATGATCACATACACAATAATGTCACTCAACTTGTTACACTCTGTACAGATGCCTCACCATACTGTAAGATCTTGGGCAACAACTATCGGCCAGAAGAATGTCGCCGTTCGCGACAGAATTGAGAAAGCAAGGAGTAGGGCAGGTGTCGCGTACCGCAAAGCGTACGCGAAGCTACAGGCTCAAAGTTCTGCTCAGAATGATTGCGACCCGCAGGGGATTTTAGAAGAGGATATGAAGGTCATTGTGAACTTCTTTTTAAACGACGACGACGGAAATGAAGATGATAATGTGGTCTGGGCACATCTGGAGTCAAAGGTAAGGATTTTGTTCTCTACCGTGACTCGTCTTAACAGAATCACTATAGAGGTCTTGTCGTACCAAGGAAAGATGGGCAGACTTCTACAAGGAACATTCAGTGGAGGTGAACAAGAGACTGGACGAGTTGAAAAGGTAACGGGCAGAAAGTAGATAAAATGACAGTCAATATGTTTGAACTCGTAGCACTCAAGACGCACTACACGCGTAAAATATGACATCTAATTGGTCCGGCAATAATGGATGTATAGTGTCGAGCAATTGGTTAGATTATTCCGATGATGCTTCTGGTATGTCTAGAGGTTTTTTGAAGAAACTGCTTCGCTCCTCCGCGCTCTTTGTTGTTCCGCGAGTTCCCGTAAATTGACCAGCCTGGTCGAATAAGCCCACAGCAGTACCCATGAAAGCACATCCAGCCAACGATAGCGGCAGTGACCGGGCTAAAATGACAACGCATGAATAACGATCATCGGGAACCATGGGCAAACGCACCTCGAAGCCCAGCCAAGAAGCCAGCAGCACAAGCACCAGCTGCACCATTGAGGGCGTCGTCCTTTTCACGTTGGTTTGCAACCATGGCCTCGGTGAACGCGAAAGCAGCACCCATGGCGGCTAACGGGATGTGTGAGCGACGTCAAACAACTATAAAAGACAGGGTAACACACTAAAGAATGTGATGGTGCTCCCTGTCCGTGTCAGAACACCAGTAGCGCCCCGTGAGTGGTTTCCGAGAGCATTTTGAAGAGTGCTAACCACGGTTCCTACCGCCGCTACAGCCGACATGTAAGTGCTGAAAAGAGCGAGAATGGTTCTTGGACGTACCGGACTGAAGACCCACCACAGAAGTGTTCTTCAACACGGGTTTTGGGTCGAAATTCTCTGGCATGGACGAGCGACAAGAGTTGTAGAATGTATGCGGTATACGGCGTCGCCAAATTAGTGCGTGTAATCAGTCAAATAACAGACGTCAACATCCGACTTTTGAACAAAAACCATGAAATAGCACTTAGGCAAAAATGAACGAGCCATGGTACAGGTCTCCGACTCTTCCTCTGCTTTTGAGGAGAAAATTCTCTGTCCGTCGACTCAGTTTCTTGACTTCAACTATCAGATCATAACCCTTGCGCCTTTCAGTCCAACTTTTCCAACAGGTTCCGGTCTTTGGCTCTCTTTCCTTGGAATTCTAGGTCCTCCTTATGGCACGATCTGGGTGACATACCTATCGATTCTGAATCATGGAATGCGATGATAAATGAGTACACCGGTCTCCTTGCTGCTGCAAGCGATCGCTGTGTCCTTCTTATCTCTTCTACACGCAAAAGCGAAACCCCGATAAAGATAGAAATTCCTGAGCAGACAACCAGAGTAACTCCTACAGACAAAACTTGTGTCGCTTGGGCATTGAGTCCTGAGAAACCATATAACCCTTTGCTTTTGATCTCCTTCACCAAACTCTTATACATTTACGATGTACGGTCAAAACAGATATGCGGCTGTCTGCGAGGCCATGGAGGGGTGCGTCATGATTCTGTGCATAACTCCATTGACCTGGTATGAACGAGTCTCGGCAGAACATCACTTCTATCAACGTTCATCCTATTCACCCTCACATATTCTGTACGACCTCTCGAGACTTTTCTACGCGAATATACCGTCTATCAGAGCGACCTAAGGAGCATCCTGCAAATCTCCCGTGGCCTGCCGACCGTCGCCTCAACACCAGAACTAACCTTGCTGGCCCTGCTCATGGATTAGACATGAGCGGAGAAGAAGGTTGGGGTATGGGTCGCTGTGTCGTTGTCCTGGTTGGAGGACTTTCGGGAGGTCACAACGCCGAAGTTCTAGGTGCAGTAGGTTCACGTTCTTTACTCACTTTCGTTGTACCGAAAAAAAACCATATCCTTAGGCTTTTCATATCCATCTTCCTTTACTGGCTACCTGCGGGGTATGTACAGATGATTGAGGTTTCGTTTGTCTGCGGTGGCAATAATCTTTGTTGCCCATCAATAGATGGACCGTGCTGTTAAAATATGGAACGTCCCATCGTCTCAAAATGGTAGACTTGTTCGAGAAGACAAACCTCTATTCAGTACTACTCTGATCCATAAGGCCCGAGTGTTGTCTGTAACCTGGTAAGTAGTGACTCCCGATAATATTTCTTTTTCTGACCACCGTTCTGTTTTGATCGACTTCTAGGCTAAGTGATGATACCCTGCTCACTCATGGTGCACCAGCAATTATGCGTAGTGATTATACGGATACTTCAACAGTGTCCGAGTCCAGCTTTGGCGAACCCACAACACGTAGTGACCCTCTGGAACCCGGCACAGTCGTACTTTGGCGGTGGCTGGGACTAGACCGTTTTTTCCCGCCTGGGTGGGAGCTACAGACAAGGTTCGTTGGTTGTGCTTCGGTGCGGACACTGTGATTCTTTTTTGTGTATTTTTTTCCCTGAAGTATTTGGTTCACATAGGATTATCAAGACTCCAGTACGTTTCTACCAACCTATCACTGGCATTTCCTTTTTGTTTTTTCAAATCTTAAACCCATTATTTTATTTTATCTTTCCTTTCCAGGTTCTTTCAGAATTATCGCAAGCTATTTCTTACCAGCCCAAGAAACTCAATACGACACCGTACACATGAACGTCACCCTAGACACGCTCGATCCTCTCATACTCTATCTTACACCTGCCAGCACCACGATCAACATAAAGAATGTGACCCATTTCGAACCAAGACCTTTACCTGACCCAGAATTGCGACCATCTTCTAGCGAGAATCTCAGACAGGTGTTGGCAAAGATGAATAGGAGAATGCGTTTGTTGGATGACCCTAATGATCCGCAAGGTTGGAAGATTGTTCTTGAGAACAAGTACAGAGCTTCTTCGGTTGAGGGAGGGGAAAACGATGAGGTTATTGAATCTTGTATCGCTTGTATGGGCGGGAGCGTCGTTATTGCGGGTGGCTCGAGAGGGAGTATCTGGATATGGAGTTAAGGAACAGAAACTGTCTCCACTACTTATTGTTGTTCGAGGCTAGCTTGGTAAGGTTAGAATCGTGGTTTCAATGATTATCGTCCCGTTGATGGGGTCAACTTGATAGTCGAGGCGGCACCGATCGTCGATCAATGGTGTTGTACATAATTGTACGAAGCCAATGAAAATCAGTCCACGGAACTAGTCAATTGCGATATAGTGCATATTGCGCGCGCGCATACCTTCGTTGCAACGCAACAAGATCTCTCGGGATGTAATTATTTCAAGCACAGACCTCTCCATTTCTCAGTCCTAAAAAGAGTAATATTTGGTAGTAAGAAAGGGGCATGACAAGTAGTGTGTCTAGACATACTAGACATACAAAGTAGAGTAAAACAACTAAAATTAAATAGGAGAATTCAAGAACAACATCAAATCCTCGACATTGTATGATATCTTCACTCTATGCCCTCCCAACAGTTTCAAACGGAAGAAAAGGGCCATACCTACTCCTGCTCTATGAGAACGACCGACCGAGCAGAGAGGAAAAGTTTAGTAGGGAACGATTTGACCATTGTCCCCCTTGACGGCGACCTCAGCAGGGATGGTCTTCGAAAAGCACGTCAAATCTTTGAAAATATTTCGATTGACCAACACTCACTTGACGCTTGCCATAGGGAACGATTTGACCATTGTTCCCCTTGACGGCGACCTCAGCAGGGATGGTCTTCGAAAAGCACGTCAAATTTTTGAAAATATTTCGATTGACCAACACTCACTTGACGCTTGCCATAGGGAACGATTTGACCATTGTTCCCCTTGACGGCGACCTCAGCAGGGATGGTCTTTGAAAAGCACGTCAAATCTTTGAAAAATATTTCGATTGACCAACACTCACATCGTCTTGACGCTTGCCATAGGGAACGATTTGACCATTGGTCCCCTTGACGGCGACCTCAGCAGGGATGGTCTTTGAAAAGCACGTCAAATCTTTGAAAAATATTTCGATTGACCAACACTCACTTGACGCTTGCCATAGGGAACGACTTGACCATTGTTCCCCTTGACGGCGACCTCAGCAGGGATGGTCTTTGAAAAGCACGTCAAGTCTTTGAAAAATATTTCGATTGACTAACACTCACATCGTCTTGACGCTTGCCATAGGGAACGATTTGACCATTGTCCCCCTTGACGGCGACCTCAGCAGGGATAGTCTTTGAAAAGCACGTCAAATCTTTGAAAATATTTCGATTGACCGACACTCACTTGACGCTTGCCATAGGGAACGATTTGACCATTGGTCCCCTTGACGGCGACCTCAGCAGGAATGGTCTTTGAAAAGCACGTCAAATCTTTGAAAATATTTCGATTGACCAACACTCACTTGACGCTTGCCATAGGGAACGATTTGACCATTCCTCCCTTGGTAGCGACCTCAGCAGGGATGGTCTTTGAGAAGCACGTCAAGTCTTTGAAAATTATTTCGATTGACTATCACTCACATCGTCTTGACGCTTGCCATAGGGAACGACTTGACCATTGTCCCCCTTGACGGCGACCTCAGCAGGGATGGTCTTTGAACGACATATTAGATGTTTTAGCTAAATGCTTTCCGGATCAATACTCACGTCCTGACGCTTGACATACTGTTCGTTGGAAGAGTTTAGTTATAGGAAAAATTGGTCTGTATATAGCGATACGCACCATAGGACTTGCGATGACCTGGCCGAGTAGGCAGACAGCAAGGAAAGCGAAGAGTCGGAAGTTCATGATTGGTTTATTGAAAGAATAATCTCAAGGACGTCTGTTGGCAAAGGCGAATAGGAAAATGCGTTTGTTGAACGACGCTGATGATCCACGCGGTTGGAAGATTGTTCTTGAGGACAAGTACAGAGTTTCATAGGGCAAAGGAGGAGTTTTTATAGCTTGGTAGGATAGGTGGGGCGTCGTTATTGCGGGTGGCTTGAGAGGGATATAGAGCAAATAGTAAGGAATAGTAGAAATTGGCTTCATTACTTAGTGTTTTGAGGCTAGCTTGGCGAGGTTAGAATCTTGGTTTTGATGAGTATTTTGATCAACTTGAGAGTCGAAGCGGTACAGGCGTACCGTACCATTTCGAAGTGATGTTCAGTCACACATTGAAGGTCTGAACTAGGAAGTATAAGGCCAGCGCCACACATCACAGAAATTTTTGAATTGCGTGAGTCAGGTAGGTAGGTAGGTGACTGACCAATCGCAAGTAGTTTTTTTGGTGATCTGTTTTTGTTGCCACTTTAGATTTTCTTCAAGTTCACCTTCCTGGTGGTTCGAGATGTAGAAACTTTACCATTTCCAACTAAAATTCTATCTTGTGGTCTCAAACACGGGAAATTTTGTAGATTACTTACTCAAAATGAGGCTGTCACGCACTATCTTAGTGAACGAGCTGGAGTTCAAACTAGTCTCGAGGATCCAGACTGGTGACGTATACCCAGATAGTCGTGAAGATCAAACGTTCACCGGCACCGGTCACACCTGATGAACACCACTTCAAAATGGTACAGTACTTACTTGTATCAATGGCGTCGACGTACTTGCAATGATGTCGCACATCAACGTACGAGACCAATGATATCAGTCCACAAAACTAGCCAATTGCAATATAGTACATACTTACTGCGCGCGCGCACATCCTTCGTTGCAATGCAACAAGGTCCCTCGGGATGTACTTCAGTAAATGTGATTGTTTCAAGCCTTGAGCACAGCTCTCCATTTCTCAGTCCTAAAAGAAGAATAAAATTCGGTAGTAAAAAAATAAAGAAAGGGCATGACAGGTAGCTTGTCTATCTAGACATACAAAGTAGAGTAAAACAACTAGGTATATGTCCGTGAATCGAATAGGAGAAGTGAGCCAGCCCTCCGAATTCAAAAACAACGTCAAATCCTTCGACATTATATGGTATCTTCACTCTCCATGCCCTCCCAACACTTTCAAACGGTCATACCCACTCCTGCCCTATAAGAACGAGCACAGAAGTTTAGTAGGGAACAATTTGGCCGTTTTGACCCTTGGTGGCAATCTCCGCGGGGATGGTGTTGTCCTTAAACAATACATCATTAATATATTAAGAACCTTTTTTAGTGGTGTGTAAACACTCACTGCCTGGCGCTTGTAAGGAACAATTTGGCCGTTTTCGCCCTTTGTTGCAATTTCAGCGGGGATAGTGTTGTCCTTTGAAAAGACATCAATACTAAAGAAACTGTTTGAAAAGGATGTGAAACCACTCACTGCTTGGCGCTTGTAAGGAACAATCTGGCCGTTTTCACCCTTTGTTGCGATCTCAGCGGGGATGGTGTTCTTTTGAAAAGACGTTAAATCTTTTGGAAAAATATTCCGATTGACCAACACTCACATCGGCTTGACGCTTGTAAGGAACGATTTGGCCGTTTTCACCCTTTGTCGCGATCTCAGCGGGAATGGTGTTCTTTTGAGAATACGTCAATATCTGAAACATGTTTAATTGGTCAATACTCACATCGTTCTGACGCTTGTAAGGAACGATTTGGCCATTTTCACCCTTGGTTGCAATCTCGGCGGGGATGGTGTTCTTTGAACATACGTCAATATTTGAAAGATGTTTGATTGGTCAATACTCACATCGTTCTGACGCTTGTAGGGAACGATTTGACCATTCTGACCCTTGGTGGCGATCTCAGCAGGGATGGTGTTCTTTGAAAAACGTGTTAAATTTTTGAAAATATTTTGATCGACTGAGACTCACATCGTTCTGACGCTTGTAGGGAACAATTTGACCGTTCTGCCCCTTGGTGGCAATCTCAGCAGGGATGGTGTTCTTTGAAAAACACGTCAATGATTGAAGAAATTCCATTAAACAATACTCACGTCGTCTTGGCGCTTGTAAGGAACGATTTGACCGTTTTCACCCTTGGTTGCAATCTCAGCAGGGATAGTGTTCTTCGGAAAACACATTAGATCTGTAAAAATAATTCAATCGACTGATACTCACATCAGCTTGACGCTTGTAGGGAACGATTTGGCCGTTCTGGCCCTTGGTTGCAATCTCAGCCGGAATGGTGTTCTTCAAATGATATATTAGATATTTTTAGCTAGATGCTTGTTGGATCAGTACTCACGTCGTCCTGACGCTTGACATACTGTTCGTTCAGAGAGTTTAGTTATAGGAAGAATTAGCCCGTATAGTGATACGCACCATAGGGCTTGCGATGACCTGGCCGAGCAGGCAGACAGCAAGGAAAGTGAAAAGTCGGAAGTTCATGATTGATTTATTGAAAGAATGGATTCCGTGAAGAGGAGTTTGATAGAAGACAAGGTAAGGTCCTGCAACCTGGCAAGGATAAAGAAAGAAGAAAGGACTGGAGGAACGAGGTGAGTGAACGAGGGCAACTTGAAAAGGGCTCGGCTTACCTGAGAACGAAGACGAGGGGAAGGAAGGGAGTGGGAGAATTATCGACGGCAGACTCGGAGATCTATAAGTAGGTGAGTATGTAATCCATCCCATTGGTTCGCAGACGGTTGCCAGGCATTCTAGTTGCCTGATTGCTGTGTCTGTGCTGCCATCAGTCTTAAGCCCGGAAAAATCTCAAGAAATCCGAGTATGTTGCAACATGGGCGGACTTGACCTTGCAAACTTGGAATCTCAAACCGAGAAACAAAAATAAAATATCCACAGGACCTGGGTGTAACAAAACACTCTAGTCACCTCAACTGGAACTAAGCAAGATTTGTAGCGGATTCCGGAGTACAAAAATAGACCGTTTCATTTTTTTGAAAGGAACCAGATTAGAGGATTGCGGACATCTGATTGATGGCGACAATATCAGTGATCACTGCCACCCAGTTCGAGCACGTGAAGTGTACCAAACTTTTTTCTAACTTGATCAAGTTGATGTCAGACCCTCGTTTTGCTCGACTCAAGTCGGACCCTCGCTTCAGGCGTCCCAAAAAACACGCCAACAAGGTTGTCGTCGATGAACGGTTCAAATCCGTCTTTGAAGGCCCAAAACAAAACAAGAAGAAGAAAGGCGCCAAGACAGGTGCAAGTTTTCGTTTTGCATTAGATTCTTATAAAACGCATGCCTAACATAAATACTATGTATTAGCCCGCGTGGACAAGTACGGTCGCGCTCTTTCTGACACACATGATGAAGACAACCTGAGGCGGTTCTATCGTCTTGAGAACGATGAAGCCGAAGCACCCAAAGGACCGGATTATGCTCGCGGCGAAGTACTTATGCAATCTTCAGACGAGGAAGACGAGGATGCGGAGATAAAATCACAAGACGGGGACAGTGATACTGGTGGATTCGTTACCGTCGGTCACGATCCTTCCCGTCCCATTCCAGTCGAAGAGGAAATCGACTTGGACGAGAGTCAGTTTGCGGATCTCGATGCTCAAGCGGCCGAGTATGATAAATCTCATCCCGAGGCCCCGGTGATTGAGGGAAATAAAACTTCACGGTTGGCCATAGTCAATTTGGATTGGGACCACGTCCGTGCCATCCATCTTTTCAAAATATGTTCTTCGCTTGTGTCCCCGACTGCCCCCGCCAAAGCATCCTCTTCTTCAAGACCGAACGCAGACAAAAAACAGAGAGGGGGAGCGAACAATGTTGCCCGCGGACAGGTATTGAGTGTTCGTGTTTACCCCAGTCAGTTTGGGAAGGAAAGAATGGCTCGCGAGGATAGGGAAGGGCCTCCCCCGGAACTTTTCAGGAAGAAACCCATGGACGAAGAGGAAATAAATGAGAAGAATATATATGAAGTCGGTGATGCAGATGAATACGACGAAGATGCGTTGAGGAAGTATCAACTGGAACGTTTGAGGTTGGTAAATTTATTCGCTCATTGTCTATCCGTCCCTCAAGTCTTTTTTTAGGTATTACTACGCCATTGTCACTTGTGATTCCGTCGAAGCCGCCACACACGTTTACGAAGAGCTGGAGGGTACAGAGTTGGAGCGTTCAGCTAATGTCTTTGACATCAGTTTTGTTCCGGAAGACATGACGTTCGATGAAGAGCCGAGGTTAGCATTTTGCCTACATCTCAGTCAGTTTCCATATCTGATGGGTGCTAAAGGGATGAAGCTGCTGAAGAAGATTCAAGTACGAATTATAAGGCTGTTGAGTTTGTGACGGATGCGAGTATCCCCCGTTGCATTGAATCCGATCTCTTGTCTTATGGTCCTCTCCCACAGGCGTTGAGACATTCCAAGGTCAAGCTCACTTGGGACGAAGACGATCCTGAACGTGCCCAAGTCACTCGAAGGATATTCTCACAAAAAGAAATAAAAGAGGAAGACTACAAGGCGTATTTAGCTTCGTCCTCATCGGAATCCGAAGCAGAAGACGAGAACGCGGGTAAGAAAGATCGAAAGGCTGCATCACGCAACAAATTACGCGCATTACTCTTGGGAGGAGACAACGAGTTACCGGAAGGATGGGACAAAGGTGGTGATGATGATAGCGACGTGGATATGGAAGTCACGTTTGCTCCCGCTTTGAGTGCTAAAAAGGGTGACGAGGACGAGACGACTCTGGAAAAGTATCAGAGGAAGAGGAAAGAGAAGAGGAAAAGTCGAAAAGATCAAGCTAAGAAGACGAAAGAAAGCGAAGTATCTGAACAGGAGGGTAGCGACGAAGAAGGTGGAAAAGACGGTTTCTTCGATGTTGCTAGTGATGAAGAGGAGGAGCGGGAGCCTCGAAAGTCCTCGTCTAAATCGAAGGACAAGAAGGGTTCTACAAAATCTGCTTCTTCGACTGACGAACTCGCACTCCTCGTCTCCTCTGACCAGGCTGGCAATGAACCTCAACACTTCAACCTCAAGGCCGTGATGAAGGCTGAACGAAAGAAGGGCAAAGGAAAGGACAAGAAGAGGAAGGCACGGGACGATGAAAACGAATTACAAGAAGACTTTGAAATCGATGTCGCCGACGATCGGTTTAAAGCTTTACACGAAGACCATCAATTTGCTATTGACCCTACCAATCCTCAGTACGTTTTCTCAGCAATCATTCACGATCACCTTAATCATGACTTGCTCTTAGTTTCAAAAAGACCAAGTCTATGCAAAAACTGTTGGATGCTCGATCCACGCATCGGAAGAAGGGTTCGTCTAAGTCTGATAACGGCAGCAAGGACGAGAGCCTGCAGAATCTTGTGGAGAGTATCAAAAAGAAAAGTGCTTCGACGCAGTCAACGTCAACAGGAAAGCGTCGTAAACTACAGTGATGTTTATGATACAGTACAATTGAATGCATCGGCCTGGTTTTCATGGAACAAGAACATTTTCATTATCTCGATGAACGTTAGATATACATGTCGTCATATTCTTTCTGCGTATACAATTTCGCTTCCTGGTTAAGGAGATTTTCACCACTCCAGTCGTAGTCCGAATCGACTTCTTCAGCACGGGGTGCTTGGCGCGGGCCAACTGAATTGCACTATGATATTTTGGCATTCGAAAAGTCGAGTTCTGGGTGAGCGTCTTGGAACCTTTTCAAAGCCTATGGGATCGAAGTCAATAAATGTAAATGCGAGTAGAGAGACAAATCATACCTCCATCTTCTTAAGTTCATCGGATGTTGGCTTTCCCATTTGCTTGTTCGAAATAAAGATGTCAGACAGGTAAACTGGACATGATACGGATACATACCCTCTGCTGATTGTCAAACTAACGATTGGATCGTTAATCAGTATATTCAGAAAAGTTTTTATTGCACTTACCATCATTTTCTCCACCATACCCCTGTTAAGATCATGATCAACATTTGACAGCTGAGGATTCAGTCTGCACCAACCTAGTCTCGCCATCCAAGTCACTCAATTTGCTGTTGGCGGGCTCGATCTTGGTAGTGTCGATCTTGGGATGATGAGTAAGGACGTTCTCCCACCATTGCTGCTGATTGAGCTTCTCGAGGTGAATGAGAACATTTTCATTATCCTCTGTGCAGGTTCAAACGATCAGATAAAGAAAAAAGAAACTATCGATTTACACACCTAGATTCCAGGTACTGTCATCGACTTTGATCTCTTTGCAAAGCTCGCCTTCGAGAATGTTCTCCTTGCCCTTCAATCCAACGATCAGTTTCTTCTTCTGAATCACAACATTGAGGTCTCTGCCTCGCGTCCCTTTTGGCACTGGAACGGTAATATCGACTTCGCCTAGTTCTTGAGTCCATTTATAGGGCAGAGCTAACGACAGATTGTTTGTGGAAATGATGAGATAAATTAGAATTTAAGAAACATACCAGCTTGTTCTACTTTTTCCCTCGCACGGTCCTCTGCATCTTTGATCTTGCGCTCCTCCTCTGATAGCTTGTCGTAGTCGTCAGCTGAAGTAGACATTGAGGGAACACGCACGGAAGAGAGATTAGATTGACGCTCAGGTCACGGAAATTGATATTCAGGCTGGACGCGTCCCGGAAAGGAAGCTCTCACGCGCGTGTCGTCACCTCAAAAATATTCTTCTTACTTATTCTTATACGTGTTCGTTTCTTCGCATTTATAGACGCCCCACTAATGGGTCTGCTGGCCTATCCCTTCCTTCTGGTTCTACATTTCTTGTATTCCCTGACTGTCCTTGTTCTTTCCGTATGGCGTAGACTTCGACAATTCCCTCCTTTACCCCTCAAGGCCTCGCGTCAACGGATACCTAGACATTTGGCTATTCTTTTCGTCACTGATTCTGAAATCGACTTGAGTACTACGGAACAACGTTTGCTGGAGAGTGTCGATCGCTCTGTGAAATGGTGTCAAGCTGTAGGTATTGAACAATTGACGTTGTATGACAGTGACGGTGCGCAGTCTGATATTTCTTCCTCGGGAATTATACTGACAGCGCATTTACTCTGAAGGTATTCTTCTCAGATGTTCCGAGAGCATTCGAAAATTTGTAGTCTCTAGTCCGATCCAAAAAAAGGAGCTGGAACCCGTCAACCCGGTCATAAACTATCCACCCACTCCTCCATTGTCAGACTATTCAGAGTCCAGGTCGTTGTCACCCGAGGGTTTTGGGGCTTCGTTTCCGGGCGTCAAGATCACTGCTCTTTCGGCGCCAAAAAAACAATCAAAACAGCACAAGAGACGGTTGGCTTCTAATAAAGGTATGAACATTCGTGAAACTTTGACTCACTCCCGCTCACTTGCTGTTAAAGATGACTTGAAAACACTGAACATCAACATTGTATCTCGAGATGCCTCCAAACCTTTCTTAGCTGAAATGGCAAGATCTTTAGCATGGTCTGAGCGACGAAAGCAAAAAATAGATTCCGGTCCCAGTACTTTCCGATTAACCGTTCCGGTTTTAGAACAACATTTGGAAGGTGTGTGTTAATACGATTCAGTCGTAATTGGAATGGTATTAAGGCCTTAAGCAGGACCCAATGGACTATCAGCTCCGGATTTCATGATCGTCCATCCCGTACATCCTTCAAAATACAATCGGTTGCCAATGGAGCTGCACGGTTTCCCTCCTTGGCAGATACGTTTGACTGAGATTTAGTACGTGTTCATCTTTTTCTGTTGCTTTAGACCTCCATTAACAAGACCAAAACCCTTTGTAGCTGTAATAGACTTCGGAAGAAGTATCGGTCTAGGTTGATGTGGTTTCTTCCATTGGAGATCCGTTCTGCAGTTTTATCATCGAGTTTGACAGAATGGGAGTTCCGAGAAGCCCTGGATCAATACGCTGGTGCAGAGATACGTTTGGGGCGGTGATTTAAGCACCGGTTTGAAAAAGCACTTGGTTCATTTTGATGGATGGGACTTTTTGTACTACGATATGTGCGAATAATTGGACAGTGTACGTATGGGACAAACCGGAGATGTGAACGGTGAAGCTTAAGTGTTAATATGAATGGATGCAAGTGCCATCTCCGGAGGTGCTCGCCCGAGAACCAATGATAAAATTGGAACTCACTAGTGCTTACTTCCAATCAAGGCATCTAGTGGGCTGTTCTCAAACGCGGTTCAACATTTTAACATCATTGGACATCACGTATCTAATAGCTTCCTTACAAGTCGCAATACATTTCCCATTGGCCAGAGAGTACAAGGGAGCGCGATCAACGGCGTGTACAGCTCGGACCGTTAGTAACTATCGAGTTAATAAATATCGACGAGAAGGACCGTTTTAAAAACTCTTTCTGACTCAAAGCCCCTCCTCAATATTTTTCTCGTTAGCGCTTACACATTTCCGTTTCTTCAAGATGACAGAATCTGTTTCTCATTCCCGCGAACAGACCAGGAAGATGACTTCGGTAGGGATCAAGAAGAGGATCATAGTTTGTTGTGATGGGTAAGTTTTCGAACGTCCAACGCTCACTGGACCTCAAGTAGTTTTACGTCTTTTTGTGCAGGACTTGGCAGGATGGCAAGTTTTTCGTAGAATCTGTCAATGAAGTTTCCTGTATGCTGAGGACTTCGGGCTGCAGGTGTTTCTTCCAAATACCGTTCAATGTACACAAATATCTTGGTGCGAGCTTCGATGTGGTGATCATCATGGCTATTTAAGTTCAACGTTTTGACATAGCGTCTTGCAAGGACCGTCGACCACGAGGATGCTCGGTTTAACCCGCCCATTCCCCAAGTAGTTTTTTATCAGTCAGGCATAGGTATGTTTCTCAGAGGTGCCTGATTTCGTTCGTTTACTTGATCGTGGATGCAGGTTCTGAGGGCGGCTTCTACGCCGAGGTTGTCGAAGGTGGATATGGACAACACTTACGTCCACTTATTGTCTCACTGAAAATTTGCTTTTTCTTCCCCCTCCAGGAGGGACTGGTGCGACTTTGGGTAAGTATGGAGTCAGGAAATGTTTCTGGGTAGGCAAGATGTTCAATGAATATGGATATAGGAAACAAAGTCGAAGAGGGATATGCTTTCATTGCACAGTAAGCGTCGGATTTCTCTCTAGTTTTCTGAGAGAATTCTAAAGCAAGCAAATAGCAATTACTGCCCAGGAGACGAGGTAAGATCAAGCGAAAAAATTCTGCTTGCAATGCTGGAACTAACTGGCTCATTCGAGATCTTCTCTTTGGTTTCTCGAGGGTAAGTCTAATCCTAACTCTAGTAGCTTTGGTCAAGTAGCTGATTGGATATGGGACTCTCAAGGGCGCATACACAGCTCGAATGGTAAATATCATCTTCAACTGTAAAAATACGAAGCGTTTCTTTATGCTTAAATTGTTTTTTGCCAGATCGCTATGTTCATCGGTGCGATAGGTGTCTTGGATCGTCGAGACATGGATCACTTCTCCAAGATATTTATAGCGTACCAGACGCTCGCGAAAACCAAAGATGAGGACGGTACGCAATTTCTTGACTTTCGTCTTGTTAATCCACCTTCGTGACAATCTGTGAACCGATTTTATAGAGATTCAGAAGACGAAAGCCATACTCGAGCCGTTCACTAATAAGGACGCCCAAGGGATCTTGCGTGCTTATGCTGGTAACAGAAAATTCTCTATCAAGTGTGTTTTTTTAGCACTCTTTCCCATTTCTTGAGTTCTCGCAGACAACACTTTTCTGCAGGTGTGTCGGCGTATTTGAAACTGGTGAGCCCCATTAGACTGCGAGCAGTGCTATGTATCTATTTTATTAACAAAGACCTTGACTCGTAGTCGGTTCTGTGGGTGTTCCTGAAGAGCTGACTTTGAAACCGCAAGTGGAGAAGATCTTTGGGTTTCCCGATAGGATCTTGGGCGAGCACATCGAACGTGCGTACCATGCTTTGGCATTGAACGAGACCAGAAAGGATTTCGTACGAACGTTTTTCGTGTTGTTATATTCTAGCTTTTCTGATTGCTATCCCCGCCATGATAGGATTGTGCGAAATTCGAGCAAACAGAGGTTGGTAGGAGCAAGGGGCAAGTATTGGAACAAGTAAGTGACAACATCGACTTGTCCACCGTCTTCAATACTAACCGTACATTCAAAAGTGTTGGTTTACAGGTACGTCTTATAGTGAAGTGATGAATTGGATGAAAAGAAATTAATCCACAAATGATATTTAGGATGTCATTCCGATGTAGGTGGTTTCACTGTCGTGCCCAAGTTTCTTCGATTAAGATGCCTTGACAGATTGGAGGGGGATATCGTTTCCATGATCTAGCTGACCTGACTATGGCTTGGATGACGGTAAGTTGTCGCGTATGTCCAAATCCATGCGTAATTGACAGAGAACCTTTCAGGCAAATGTCTGCGACATCCTTGCCATGGATTTGAAGTATCTTGCCAACCTACCAGAACCCGTTGAGCCCTGGGGACAACAGAGTCCACATGAGTAAGTTGCTATCAACCTGACTTGTGAGGATGTTTCGGAATGATCTGACTCGTATCGTTCCAGTCCGGCCACGGGTATTTTCTCTCTTGCGTTCCAAGTCAAGCGCAAGATCCCAACGTCGTATAACCCAGTAACTAAGGAGAAATTCCATCCTTCGATCCTGCAACAGACCAAACTTGACCCGGAGACCTTGAAGATTGTTACTGAACATCCGGAGCTAGTCGCTGAATTGAAGCCACTGGAAGAGGAAATAAAGTCTAGTTGGACAATTGACGAGAAGAATAGGCGCAGGATGTTGGCATCGGATGAACATGAAAAGGAGAATGAGAAGGATGGTGTTACGGGGGCCATCAGCAGTCTTTTGAAACATCTTTAAAAGATGACTCTAATTGAGGATTTGATATCCAGTGTGTGTTGTTGACAGAAGGCAATAGGCCTAATGTAGCTACATATAATACCGTGATATTGAATTTGTGGAGCAATATAGAAAGTTCCCAGGAGTACTACTTTGTTCAGGAGTAGTTACCTAGTCCGCGGTACCTCCATACTTGCTCTTGGGCTCAACGTAGAGTCTCGTCTTCTTAGTCGTCGTCATCATCTACGATGCCAACAGACAGCTCTTTCCGTTCTGCCCTTCCCCCATCCTCCCCCGCTCGCTTCATTTCTCATCCCCGACATTCTGATCGTCCCAGTTCTTCTCCTCGTTCTGATACCATTGACAGTTCTTTCACTAATCAATCTGCTACGACTTTAACGATCCCTACTAATGCTAATGATATCACGACTGTCGACATCACCGATTCGTTCGTCAAAACTACTTCAGCAAGTCGCGACAACTTGTCCGATGACGACAATGACCTTCACGAAAACGACCTTTTCTCAGATGATATCGAAACTCACAAATTACTCGACCGTCGGCATCTAAATCTCCACAAATCACCCTCCACTCCTTCTCTGAGCTCTGCAGCGACTCTCGTTAACCAACCTCGCACTTCTGGTCCCCACAAACCCGTTCCTGCCATCTTGTTGTTCGCCAGGAATGCCAGTCCTCTCTACCTCCCCAAGTTGGACGCCTACCTCTCTACCATCCCAAAACCCAAATTTATTGGGGACAGAGGTACAAGCAAGAACCCTCGTATGTTTGCCCCGATGGATAGACTTGCAGCCTCGGGTCGGAGCCTTGAAGACTTGGAAACGAATTCTGAAGTTCCTCCGTTCTGGAGAAATAGGAAGACTCTGTTAGGCTCTGCTGTCGGGGCGGTGATAGGGATTACCGTGGGTTGCCTTTTTCTGAATCAATCCTCATTGGTCCTCAAACTTGTTTTAGGGCTCTAGCGCTCTAGCCAGTTTTTATAGTCTTCAAGGTGTCGTAAACACCGTGCAAGTATTCGCACTTATCCTCAGCTCTATAGGTACGTCCATCGTTTTCACCCATTTTGCAATACTAACATTCGGTCTAGTTCCTGTGATGGGCAAAAACCTTGGTGATCAGTGGCGAAAACTACTACTCGGAACTATGTAGGTCAAGTCATATATGTCCAGTCACACTCTTATGCTTTGTTACAGTCCCAATGTCCTAGCTCTGAACTTCGCTTCCGGCCTCACTCAGTCCCTCATATTCCTTTCCGTATTGATGGTCATCGCTTCCGGTCTTCTGTTCCGCTTCCTCAAATCTGCTCGTTGTAGCGATCGATACAATTGCATTGAAGGTCTTCAGCAAACCGAATCGGTCGGGAAACAATGGGGTCTTATTGCTGTTACCTTCCTTCTGACCCTCATATACCTTCCGATCAGTACAATGGCAGTACATGTCATTGTATGGTCTCAAGATTTATGGGTGGTTCCAAACCCTTACGAAAATGCAACTTCATTCCCTCCCCAGGTTCTTCCCCTTGGCCCCGCCGATCAGTTCCGTGACCCTCTGGATTTTTGTTGGACTACAACTATGAATAAGAACGAGATTAACTATGCACCAGCGCTAGTCGTTCTTTCTCTCATAGTTTTTATTGTCGTAAGTATTGTCTTCGTAAGCAGTGTTCACTTACTAACTCTCGCTGAAAGTTGACTATCTGGTTCCCTATCGCGTTGAGAAGCGTCATCAAAAAATCGGTACCAAAGATAGATCGATACACGGAGCTTGGTCGGCCAAGGAACAAGGTTGACATGGATGCGGAATACCATCGCCTTTTGGCCCGCGACCAAAACCCCTTTGCTTTCCTTTACAATGGTACGCCGTTTTCTCAGCATGTCAAACCTTCCTTAGTTTGACGAGTTTTCAGGCTTTCGACGAGAATGGGGCACCTTTCAGTCGCTTTATCTATTCATCAAACTCAGCACTTTAATCATTGTGGCCGTCATCGACCCAGACAACTGTATCTTCCGCTCTGCTCCAAGAACTGTGGTACCGATTGTTCGCCAAGTTCTTTTGCTTACGTCTACCATCATCTTTTTTATCATGCAATGCTTTTTTGTGCCCTTCCTGGATCCTGTCAACAACGCAAACGAATGGACTTCGAGACTGAACTATGTTTCGACGTCCGCAGTTGCTCTTCTAGTCACCTTGAAGGTTCCTGGGAAGGAAATACTCAACACATATGTATTATATAGGTATGTTGACTGACTTGGAATTTTCTTATGATGATCTAAAAACCACTCGTACAGCATCTACATTATAACTTATGGATTAAGTTTTTGTAAATTCTTTTGTTTGGCATGCTAGGACAGTTGAATGACCTTGTGTTGCAACAGATTTCACTGTAATCAATACTGGCATTGTACGAGGATGGGTCAAAAGTAAGTTGATCGATGACTCCTGCGACAATAGCTCGAGCTTAACAACTATCCAACTAGGACTTGCCCGACGCATTGATTTTAGTGCGCAGAATTTTTTCTTTTGATCTCGAGCTCTTATTCACAGTTCTTGAAGGTATCGACGTGTTCTCCCCTCAGTAAGTCGAATAATCCGAACGTATCATCCGAATGTCTAAGCTTTGGGTCAGGCTGGCTATCTCATATCCTTCGCCACACACGAAACGAAGAATATGGCAAGAGTCAATCACCACCCTCTTCCTGACTAACAACGAATGTAAAATTCCCGATAAACAAACCATGACTTTTGCACAAGCCCGCGATTCAGAGTTTCCGCCTTACCTATTGAACTTTGTTGGGACACCAGGCGAGAGACATGTAGAAAATCTCAAGGTATGAATCATTCTTCGACTCTTTGCAAAAATTTCAACATTCCGCTTGTAGATTCTGCGTGAGGTCGGTTCACTCGCATACCGAAAAGCAGCGGCCTTGTTGTCGGGTCCTGACCATGATCAATGGAGACGTTTGGAAAAAGAGATTCAACTACACTATGTTGGACCCGATTCTTATTGGAAAGACCCCACAGAAAACTCCCCCCCTGGGTGTCATAATTTCTTTGGTAACACTTGGCTTGTACCATTCCCACCGAGTTTGGTAAGTCTGATGAATCTGTACGCTGATCGAAAGTTACGAACTGTGAACACTCTAGGTCATGCGTTATGATGATGGACGTCTTGCAGTCCTTCAAGATCTCCATCAGTTGTCTTCTTATGTCAGTCAAAATGCCTCTCCTGAAATTCAACGGAAGCGAGAACTACGAATGGCACTCCGAGCTCTGGAGGGTCAGACCGTTCGTTGGCCTTATCAAAGCATCGCGGTGAGAGCTGGTCTCCTTTGATCGAATTGCTCCACACTGATCATTCAACAGAACATTGGTTCCCAGTCTTTATGGTGTTGCTGTGGCGGCGGGCGCTATAATGCCAAATCCACCAAACACTACGATACTGGAGTGTTGAATATCAAACGACGTGGGCATCTAATGTGGCGAGGACTTCAGCTAGGTAGTGGGTTTGACGTCGAACTCTCGTACGCCAAAGGAATCGTTTTGGACGGAGATATCATTGGATTGAGTGATGACTTTGATTTGACTGTTCCTCTTGCTCGGTTCCTTCGTTTGAATCAGGACCTCGTCTTTGCGAGACTGGGAAAGATCGAATCTATCTTCAAGGATTACAGGCGTCATCATGCAGAAGAGTGTCGTCACAAAGCAGACGTGTTGAGCTACAGGTTCCTGTCTCACGTTTATGATCAGCCTAGTGATCCGACGAAGCTGGCTGAAAGCTCGATCAAGCACGAGCGTGACCTACGAGTGCGCACCCTAATGGCCGGTAGCGAAGCTGTTTTTGAAGCTGCTTATGATCGACTAGCAGTAGTATCTGAGACGGAGACAACGACGTGGTGGTACATATTTTGGGTTAGTGAAACTTACTTGAGTGCCTGACGATGGGCAACTGATCTTATTCCGTTCAGGACGATCTCTGGCGAAGGAATCATGATACGATATCCGGGTTGAGAATTCATGAAAGTGATTTCAATCCATACTACCCGACTTCTATCGCATACACGCCTCTTCCCCGCGCTGCGTTGGAATCTTTTCTGATACAACGAGGCCTTTTGTCATCTACTCCCAAATGGGGAGACTTCTTCCATCCTGGGTTCCTTAACAAACTATACCTGCGACTGAATGATACCGTGTTTCGTGGATCCAGCAAGGTAAAAGATGCAATAATTTTGTTTTGGGGAAACTTAGGCTCAATGTCTGGTCTCATATAGGGGATTCTTTTCCACATAGGCGAAAACAAGTCAGAACTAGACATGAATGGAGTAGACTTGGAAATTCAAGGCCAACCTTCGACTCTTGGAACAGGAGGAGGGACGGATCATGACGATTCTTCTATACTGGCGCGGCCAGAATATAGATGGGAAGGGATCTTGAGTGACCCAATGGAACCAGGGAAGCATAGACCAAACTTTTTGGCAAAGCTTGGGGCATGGTTTGGAGTGACACCGTTATGGAGAGCTGGTGTTCCCTCACCAGGGGTGGCAGTGGATGTACGTTTGGACAATGGTCGATATGTGCTCTTGGACAGTGACTAGTTGGTTTAATAAATGTACATTGCTAGACTCACTTGATAGGAATGGAATTACATATATGTAGTAGAGATTAATGGATGTCATTGCTTTCGCCGTACACTGTACAAACGTCCCAACCACTTATTTGTGGTGTCTTCTGAATAGTCTGAAGAAAAATGTCGTTACCAGTCCGTCTACGTTCAGTACACCCTCTAACGCAAGCCTGGCTCTGCATCGATGCTCTTCTTGACTTTGAGCAAGATGCTTGTTTTCCAATTGTCGAGTTTGGTTATTTGGTCGAATTCGTAAACAGCTCCAGTGAAAGCCTCGATATCCTGAGCCTCCACGGCTTCGATGAGAGCATTGACAAACTTGGCTTCACGAGTAGAAGGGAATGTTGTGTCCTGAGTGGAGTAACGTTGCATATTACGCTTGGCAGTGATGGAGTCCTGCATTAAAGACACATGAGTTGAGGTTGAGGAAGAGAAGGGTCAACGCTTACACCCATTGCAAGAGCGCATAAACCAGCTCTCAGCCAATATTCCTTTACACTGTACTTGGTCAACGCTGACGACAGAGAGTGATCGGCGACTTGTTCATAACGAGCGATAGCTTGACCGTATTCGTCGAGGTCTGCATGGAGATCCGCTGCGTCCTTATAACATTGATTGGCAGTCCTAGTATAGACGTCATCAGAGCTTATGTCGTGGACATCAAGGAAGAATACACGTACGCAGTGGCATCCTCCTGTGCATACCAGTCTCCAGCACGTTCATAACTTTCACAGGCCTTCCTGAGATCGTTGGTTTCCTGAAGGTAGATCTGACCGATTTCCTTCTCCCTGTCAGCAGCTTGGCGGAAGCGACCAGATTGAGTGAGATGGACGATAGTCTGCGATAATGCCTGGATTGCCACTGCGGAGCAATTAGCGTTCGTAATAACGACGAGTAGCAAAAGAATCTACGACATACAGTCCGGGAAACCTCTCTTGTATGCCTTGGCTGCATTCCACCAAGCGTTAGCAGCTTCGTTGCTTTCCTTGCACTTCTCTCGACATTCAGCCTCGCGGGCGAAAGAATCGCCGGCTTCTTTGAAGAGTTTCTCGAGCTTGAACGAGTTGGCGGCTTGTTGGTAGAGGTCTCCAGCCTCCTCAAATTTGGTGGAGGACGAGGAGAACCAACCGGAGGAAGAGTTGGCTTTTTTATCAGCCTTCTCGAGAAGAGTCTGAGCGGGAGATTTGGAGGGCATTGTTAAAGTCTTGAACGATGACGACACAGCTTTTTCGGCTTTAAATAAACCACGCTTCATATTTACTAAATGCAGTTGCTACCCTTCTGCTACGACTCTCATTCATCATGTCCTCTTCCCTCCCTGTAGATGCTATCAAAGTCGCCAGCGATAAACATCCAAAGCCGTCTGATGTCCGATATCAGTATGGTACTGCTGGGTTCAGAACACTGTATGTTTTTGTTCGTCATTGTCTTTGTGACACTTGCTTAAATGTTTCCATTTCAGTGGAAAGCTCCTAGACTCAGTGCTCTTTCGAGTAGGCATTCTTGCTGCTCTGAGAAGCAAAAGGTTAGATGGAAAGACGATCGGAGTGATGGTCACCGCATCTCACAACCCTGAACCTGTATGATCCTACTCTTGATCAGATATTTTGCATCCATCTAAGTCTTCTGTAGGACAATGGCGTCAAACTGGTCGATCCACGAGGAGAAATGTTGGAAGCATCTTGGGAAGCTCATGCTACAACTCTTTCGAACGCATCTACGACAGACGCGTTCATCGAGGCTCTCGAGACGCTCGTACAGACAGCCAAGATTGATTTGTCGAAACCTGCGCGTGTCGTGTACGCTAGGGATACACGTCCTTCTGGACCGAGTCTTGTTAATGCGCTCGAAGATGGCTTCAAAGCCATCGGTGCCGAAGCTCGCGATGCTGGCGTAACCACTACTCCGATTCTACACTATTTTGTTCGAGCCATCAATACCAAAGGGACTCCTTACAGCTACGGAGAAGATTCAGAAGAGGGGTACTTTACGAAACTTGGTCAAGCTCTCAAGAAACTTGTGGTACGTTTCTATTCTTCTTTGTGCCTGTTCCCATGTTCATGATATTACAGGCGGGCAGACCTCCTGTTTCTCCACTTCTGATTGATTGTGCGAACGGTGTGGGCGCTATTGCAGCCAAGACACTTGCTGCTCATCTCGGAGACACGCTTCCGATTGTCCTTGAGAATACTGCGATCACTACGGAAGGCGCTCTGAATAACGCTTGTGGCGCTGACTTTGTCAAGACCTCGCAGAAACTACCTCCCTCCCTTTCTAATGTGTTGAAGCCTGGCCAGCGTGCTTGCAGTCTCGACGGTGATGCCGACCGACTGATCTACTTTTACCTAGATGAACGCGGTTCTTTCCACATGCTTGACGGAGATAAAATCGCAGGATTAGTTGCTGCGTTCATTGTCGAACAGGTCAAGATTGCAGGCCTGGAGGAACAAGTCAAAGTGGGAGTTGTTCAAACCGCGTATGCAAATGGCGCGTCTACAAAATACTTGCAAGAGGTGAAGTTCTCGGTCACTTGTATCGTGCTTTCCACTGATGTAGTCTCATAGAGGCTACCTGTGAAATGCGTACCTACTGGTGTCAAACATTTGCATCACGCCGCGGAACGCTACGATGTCGGTGTCTATTTCGAAGCCAATGGTCACGGTACCGTACTTTTCTCAGACGATACCCAAGCAACGCTTCGCGACTACCAGCCTTCTACTCCCGCGCAATCTCGAGCACTGGAAAATCTTGTCAGTCTCACCGAACTCATCAATCAAACTGTCGGAGATGCTCTTTCTGATATGCTACTCGTCGAGACTGTCCTGTCCCATAAATCATACACGGGTGTGGAATGGGATTCCCTTTATGTCGATCTTCCGAATAGGCTTGTCAAAGTAGTCGTATCGGACCGGAACTCGTTCAAAACTGAGGACGCCGAACGTCGTTTGGTTTCTCCGCCAGGCCTTCAGAGCAAAATCGATGGTCTGGTCAATCGATACCAAGGAGGAAGGTCATTCGTCAGACCAAGTGGAACAGAAGACGTTGTTCGGGTCTATGCTGAGGCTAACATCAGGACTCAGGCCGATGGTAAGCCGATTTGTTGATTGATACTCTTTCTTTTACTCAATTCCTTCACAGAGCTCGCTTTCCGTGTCGCTGGACTAGTATACGACGAAGCAGGTGGTGACCCCGCCAGCCGTCCAAAAGAATTTTTGTAGAATAACGGTGGAGCTAGTATATGGTTGGAAGTAGTCTGTCACTATGAATCATTGAATGTACCCTTAAGCAGTCTTATTCGGAGAAACTAGTTGTACTTTTGCATTTGAACGTGACTCAAAGTTGTGGCAGGAACCCGACACGTAAAATATAACGTTGACTCAACGCGTCACTATTGCGCAAACATGAATACTGATTCCGTTCCTCGTTGCCCGAGATATCGTCAACTCTTCTTCTTCTACTAGCTCTACTCTTTTGAGATGTGTCGTTTCGTCATTTACAAAGGAACTTCTCCAGTTCAACTCTCTCATGTGCGAGCTTTGTTTCCCTCGGTCATCTCGAACTCTTTATTCATTGCATAGCAGCTCTTAACCCGGCCATGTCATTCCATCATTAACCAAGCTTTTGATTCTCGATTACGTCTGGATCGTCGAAGGCCTATGAATGGGGATGGATTTGGTGTTGGTGAACAAGCCTCAGAATACTGATGACTTTGAACATCACTCAATTAACATACCCCTGTCCCTTTCAGGATGGTATGACTCTGTATACGACGAGGAACTCGGAAGCCAGCCGTGTATTTTCACTTCTGTGACCCCGGTGGGACCTCTTTTCCTTTTTGCTTATCATTGCTTGATACTAATGGTCATCTAGGCATGGTAAGCTTTCAGTCTTCGTTGAATGGAGGTTTCATGCGTAATGTATTTATTTGGAATGAAGGAATAACGCCAATCTTACTCGTCTGGCCGAAAAGATCAAGTCTCCGCTGGTGTTGTTAGTGCCTCCGCATTCTTGAGTCTCTAAAAGAGTATAACATTTTCTGTTAGTGGACATGTCCGAGCTACGACAGCAGGTTCACTATCGCTAGATAATTGTAAGGTCTAAAGTACCTTGGTCCATGATTTGATTGCTGAGCTTTGAACAGGTCATCCATTCTCTTACGGAAAACTCATGGTAAGAATTACCCTTCCTCTTCGTAAGATGAATACAGCTAACTAACGGGATGTGGCTTCTAGTTCATGCATAATGGTTCTATCGGCGAATTCCATCTTATAAAGAGAAGACTACAACAAGATTTGCCCGACGTCGCTTTCAATCTGGTCCAAGGAAACACTGGTGAGTAGCAAATAATAAGAGGGACTGACAAATTTGGGACTCGTCGACTCATATTTGTTTTTTAGATTCTGAATGGGCTTTTGCACTTTTTGTGTCGATGGTACCCTTCAGTCCATTTTATCATGTACTCTTCTGTCCTGACCTCTCTGCTTTACAGCTTCCCAATCCCGATGCCAAATCGTTCACTACGGAAGTACTGAAAGAGGCCATGTTCAAGACGATTGCTCGACTAAACGAACTTGCAGAAGAGGCAAACATTACCGAGGTATCTAATAGCTTCAACAATCGTTTCAGACGTTGTGACTCACGCCTTTCTCTTGACAGCCGAGTCTGTTGAATTTCTGTGTTACGGACGGCGAGACCGTGATTGCAACTCGTTATGTGTCTTCTAGAACGGACGAAGCTGCGTCATTGGTGGGTGCATTTTTGACTCGCGCACTGGAAAAGTACTCAGTACATATTGCAGTGGTTCTCATCAGGGACGAGCTTCAGTGAATTTGGGGAAGGTGGTCATTATAAAATGGCAAAGGTATGTCGGTGCTTCTCGCTGTAGGTGGATGCTTCAATCCTGACCGTGATGCACCTCTAGGCTGACAGGAGGGAGTCCATCATTATGGCAAGTGCTTTCAGCCCTTCAAACTTACAACTAAATCTTAAACTTCCGTCTCGCCTCCAGATTGCGAGCGAACCGCTCACTTTTGAACGAGGTTCGATTCCCCCCCTACTTTGCCTATGCTTTGTGACTGAGAGATGTACCTCCACAGCGGATTGGATGGAAATCAAGACCAACAACATGGTCGTCATTACACCCAAGATGAATCTGCTTCAAATTCCGATAATTGATAAGTTCTATGTTCCTCCCTCCGACCCGGCATCGCTTGCTCGAACGACAGAATTCGCTCGGGAGAAGGGACTGCTTGCGCATTCGGTGGTCAGTCATGTCACAAACCCGGTAGAGGAAGTTTAGGTTTCAGTACTCAGTATTGTCTAGTTTTTGTACATGCATATAATGTTTGCTTTCTTGCTATGGCCTTCTATCTTATGTTGTATATTACTTGTTTTAATAATCGAAATTGCATTGTTCTTCTAGTATTGTTCAATGTGCTCGGCCTGCCACTGCCAGTGCTGGAAGAACTCGGCCGATGTCACGTTAGCGCGACCCAGGTCACTTGTCTTGGTTAAGCCTCGATGCGCTCTCCCCGTCAAATACTCATGTTCCAACGGTGACACGTTTGCGCAACCCTATCATGTCCACATCATTAGTTTGGAGGGCAGTGACCCATACGTCCACGTAAGTCGTTTAATAGATGTACATATCTCAAAAAGAAAGGCTGATGGTCATCCAACCTTGTAAACAGGGCATCCTCTTTTTTGCAAATCCTCTTATTCCTGCCACTCACTTTGGCGACAATTTCCAAGCCAGCATTTCTTCTCCTCTCTTTTTTGCTCTCAGTACATGCTGCAATACACGGAACACTGAATCTAATATGGGGTTCTACTGCTCTTGAAGTGATGCAACTCCCCATGCATCCCATCCTTCTTCTCTTTGTCTTCAACGTCTTTTCATCCTCCTTGGATCCTGGTATTCTATCCGCAACGGGCCTGTGGGAGACTGTCTTGAAACTCTTTGGGCCTCTCTTCATCATTCTCGAGGGAATGTCAAGTCTAATAGTCGCCCAAAAAATTGGTCAGGAAGGAAAGAGATTGGTTGAAGAGGGAGAGTTGTATCAATTCGGGTTTCTGATATCGTCTGCTATTGCATACGTGGGTTTTGCTTGGTGGATTGTTGCCGTGAGTAGTGACATACATGTTTATTTCCTTTTTCTTTCCGTTTCAGTAATCACATCCGACCCCTTCTTCAGGCTTATCCCTTAGCAGCAACTTCCCCCCTATCGTCCACGCTTCTCGGAGTTGCGCTTACGGCCTTACTGTTTTTGACATTCATCGGCTTTGCTTTGAGAAGAACGAACATTATAGAATCATCTTCCGTTGCACTTTTCATAGCTTACAACATATGGCTCTGCGGTGTTGACCAAACCGAACCTCTGAATATCACGTCATCCTAGTCTGTATAGATTTCTCTGGATTTTAGGGCCTTGTCGCTAATGCTGCTTTCAGTGTTCCCCTCCTGCCAAACTTAGTTCCTCATTTGCAAGCATTATCGAATTTCGTGACGAACACGTTGCCCAAACCGGTGATAATAGCTCTTTTATACCGATTGACGATATTGCATTTGTGTTCTCGTATCTTGCCTACTATTGGTTCGGATAGTTGGGAAAGCGAGAATGGAGAAAGTGGCGGATGGGAGGACCGACCGGTATGTGTTCGGATGTCGTTCAAAGTGCACAATTCTTATTAGCCCTGTCACTCAGTCATCGAACGTGGCTCGGATAGTTCTCACTTATCGTCAGCTCCTCTATGTGACGTGCTATTCTCAGTTACTTTGTGAGTGGATTCTATTTTATGTAGATATTTCATGCTAACGAAACGTGCTTCCAAGTGTTGGACCATTCTTCTTTGACTTGGTGGAGTATGTACACGTCTTGATGATTCCGGTACTGTTCTAACAAGTTAATTATCCTAGGATGGATCAATATCTTCGTCACTCTTGTGATCTGGGCGGTTGAGCTTCTTGTCAGCAATGAAGACGATGTGGTCTCAGAAAAATGGAAAGTAGACTAGCCTGCTGGTTCTATGGATCATGCGTTAGCTTTCCATTCTGCTGCATCATCATCTTCACCTTCGTAATACTCTAGTGGCGGACCTTTTGATTAAATTGAGTAGGACAATATGATGTCTAACTTGCCTCTCTTCCATATCTGTGCTTTGCGTTTGACTTCTTCAAGAATGAATTCACAAGCGCGGAAAGCTTCTTTGCGATGAGGTGCGGAAACCGCAACTACGATTGACGGTTCTCCTACCGGTACAGTGCCCAGTCGATGATGAACGGCACACCGGATAGGCTTGAAGTTTTCGAAAGCAGTACCGACGATTTCTGCCATTGTTTTTATCGCTAGCTTTGAGTACGCTTGATATTCGAGCCTGGTCACTACTTTGCCTTGGAATGAGTTACGGGTCGTCCTTGAATCGATAAGTCCAAGGAATCATAATCCCAATACCGTTTAGTCATACCCTATGAAGTGAACATTGGCCCCGGCACCGTCGTTTACTGATTGAATTATGGTAGGTACATCTAACGTATAAGATAAAGCACAAGTAGCGCCGGCGATTTCAGACCTCGTTTCAAAAGATGCAGATGGGAGAATCATGGACGACATGGTGCAACGACCATCTCGGTCAATCGCACCGGCCCCTTAACACACGCGTCCATGAGGCATTTGACTCGAATTATTGACGTTAACGTTGACCGGTAATTCCGGTTAGATCTTGAATAGTTCTTACCCAGTACCTTTCCAGTTCTTGGGGTATTTCAGGCCCTTCGACCAGAGGTCTACTGACACCGTGGTCCTATCTCAACATGTCTCGATATGCTTTACGGAACACACCCAAACTCAGTTCCAGAGGGCTAAGTCGTGCATTCGCTACAAATGCTCCTTCGATCCGCATTCAGAAATTGCTCGACCGCAAAGCTCCTGTTGATATTCACCCTGAAGTTCTTGATGCCCTTCAAACTAAGAAGCCTGTAGTGGCTTTGGAAACGGCTCTTGTCACTCACGGTTTTCCTTCACCCGAAAATTATGCGTTGGCATCGTCTCTTGAAGACATTGTACGGTCTGCTGGCTCAATCCCGGCAACGATTGCAATAATAGGTGGACGCGTCAAAATTGGGTTGAACAAGAACGAACTGGAGAGAATATGTCAAGCTCCTGCTGTCAAAATTTCGCGACGAGACATTGGTGCTGCTATTGCTTCAAAGGCCAATGGTGGAACTACTATTTGCGGTACTACGGTGTTCGCGGCTGCTGTAGGGATTAAGGTCTTTGCAACTGGAGGGTGAGCTTCATCACTCGTGTCTTTGATATCTACTCATTGCCTTCTAGGTTGGGAGGTGTACATCGCGGAGGAGAACTTTGTATGCAGAACTATGTTGCGTGATTTTAATTTATTCTAATACTATGATGATTCGCAGCAATGGATGTTTCCGCTGACCTCGGTGAACTGGCTCGTTGCCCCGTTGGCGTCGTGTCATCTGGGGTCAAATCTATACTAGATATAGGAAGGTCTGTCTTTATCTACCTCTTCATTTGTTCAGGATTGACGAAACAACAAACAGGACTCTTGAGTACCTCGTATGTCTCCCCTGTTTGCTGTTAGAACCGGTAATAAGTACCTAGTCTATAGGAAACCCTCGGCGTGCCTGTTATCAACTACGGACCAACGCGAGAATTTCCTGCGTTCTTTTCACCTCGGAGTGGTCACTACGTTGGTTTTCATACGTCATTTCCCGGTTCCAAGTCTTACTGTCCATCCTCAGGTTCCATGGAATGTTGAGGAACCTATTTCCGCTGCCAGAATCTTATGTAAGTAGCATTTACCCCAATGCCTTCCCGTTTTGTCGAGGTCTCACTATGTACATACAGATAGCCAATGGCAGATGGGCATGGACAACGGTGCTTTGATAACGGTACCGATCCCTCAAGAGTACGAAGCCGCCGGTCTAGAGATCCAAAAGGCTGTCGACCATGCCGTTGCCGAATCTGAACAGAATGGAATCAGTAAAAGTGGCAAAGATGCAACCCCTTGGCTTCTCAACCGAGTTGGCGAGCTAACTAAAGGAGAATCCTTGAACAACAACATCGCATTGCTCAAAAATACTGCGTTAGTTGGTAAGTTAACACGCAGCAGAACTTCTTCCATCGCGTATAACCTCTTCTTTTTAGGTGGACAAATTGCTGTGCAGTATGAGAAACTGTTAGAAGAACAAGATGTAAGAGATTAGAAAATTTGTCAAATAGGCCTACTTCTATAACATTTTTCTTTGATTATTCAAAGGCTCGAAACGTGACTATCAATCATACAGTGAACTTGCCACCTGCAACTGCTTCTCCATCTCCTCTTGCCCATGAACAAAGCAACGTGAATAAAAAAGCCAAGCTCATCGTCATAGGAGCTTCTGCTGTTGATATCACGGCTTCTCGGGCTGAACTTGAAAACGAAAGCCTTTCTGTGCATTCTACTGTCCCAGGTAGCGTTTCGGTTTCTCTGGGCGGTGTTGCACGAAACATCGCCGAAGCTGCCAGTCGAGTGATGTCTGAGGATTCTGTGTTACTCGTGACACCTATCGGTAATGATTCTTTCGGTGCATTGATGAGCGAAGAGACAAAGAAGCTGGGAATGCGCGACGACGGCTTCATTGTTCAAGATCAACACCGCACATCCACATGCAATATGATCTTGGATGGAATGGGAAATCTAATTACAGGAATTGCAGACATGGGGATTACTGAAAATCTTAACATCACAAAGGTAAACTAAATGAAATTAATTGAGCAATCGTTAACCGTTCAGTGAAGGCGCTAGACCTCGTCGTGGAACACAAACCCACCGTTATTGGCTTCGACGGAAACCTTTCTCCCGGAAACATGACCGCGATACTTAGGGCGTGCAAAGAACATAAAATAAATGGTGCACATCCTTTTCTGACCATATTAGACTCCTGAATTGACACTGTTCTCTGTTTAAGTATTATTGTGCGTATGAACTCTAACCATCTCTACACGTTGTCTCACCCTCCAAAACCAGTGAGCCAACGTCGCTCGTAAAATGCACCAGAATTTTAGAACCGGTTGCTTCAACATTCACAGGGCCTGGCGTTGGAATCAATTTCATGTCACCCAATCTTCTGGAGCTCAGTCGAATCTATCAAGTGGCCCGCAATGGCCCCCTCGATCTTCTCTCACAACCTAAATGGTGGAAAGTCATTGACGACTTTTCGTTGGGCTCACAGTTTCGGACTGATCTGGAGCATCTTGCTAGAATGGACGTTTCCAATACTGACGTCTCCCGAGGAACGTTGTCATTCCTGTTAGATCAAGGCGTGGCGCAGCAGGCTCTTAATCTACTACCATTCTTCCAGCACATCACCATCAAGTGCGGAGAGAAGGGCGTCATTGTTGTAATGCGTGTTTCCGAATCAACATGCCCTACATCGAGTTGGCTTCAAGAAATCAGCAACATCAAGGATCGATATATTGTGTCTCAAGGCAATTCTTCGGAACGTGTGGTGCTTGCCCACTACCCGGCGCTGCCAGTTGACAAAGTAGTCAATGTGACCGGAGCTGGAGATTCATTTGTGGGGGCAATTTTGGCAGGCCTTGTCGACCGACCAGACTCGTTCAGCGATCCTGACTCCATGTCCAAAATCATCACACTCGCGCAGCAGGCCGCCATTCTCACTTTAAGTAGCGAGCACGCTGTTTCTCCTAAACTATCCGATCTTAATGTATAAACAGTATTTACTATGGAGTAATTTACGAGGTTGGTTGAGGTAAAGGTCCGACTCGCACAGTTTCCCGATTGCGACGTTGAGCTTCCTTCGCTGCGACCTTGGCCGCAGTGGATGCAACTTTCGCTTTCTTCTGATATCGAGACTACAAAATTGCGGTGTGTTAAGGAACACTTACAAAAGACACACAAACTAACCTGGGCACCGTGTTTCAACCGTGATATGATATTGGCAGCCTCACCCTTGGTAAGGCTATCCAACTTCTGGTTGGAGTCATCTAATCGTTTGGACCATCGTTTTGCAATGAATTTGACTTGTTGCGGGGTAGCAGGAGTTTTCCTCCATCGTGCAGAACGTAAAAGTCTACATGGATCCAGTCAGCGTCACTATGGGTTCTATATAAAGGATCACTTACCCCACCGCAAGAGGTCCACGGACTACTTTGTTCTTTACGTAGGTATCACATCCTCTGATAGCTTCGTCCAGTTTGTTTGCTGTTAAGACGTGGCGGCTTCGAAAGTATGGTGTTATCTTAAGACCCTTGGCTGTTTCCTTGTCTAGAGCCGCTGGAGTGAATGACGCTCTATAATGAGGTTCGGTTTCTGGAAGTAGTAATACCGTTAGCGGGCACAAAACCAGACGACACGGAACGGCGAACCCTCATCGCCTTCGTCGTGTTCTATTTTCACAAATCCCTTTCCAAGACATTCTAGGACGTAGATCTCGTTACCACACCCGACCCAGGCGTTGCTACTCAATTGCATTACATGAGACGGTGTACCAGACGAGTCTTGAACAAAAGAAAATGGGTTATCATAGTCAGTATAGGTAATGGAGGTCGGTTCAGGAATGTCGTCCATGCTGTCACTGTTACTTGGACCGATCGATTCCGTGGCACGTTGTTCCATTGATTCCAAAGACTCATCTATAAGAGTTCTTAGATAGGGTTAGTCGATGACTTTGTGGGAGATTGACCTTCTGTAACTTCATCGGGATCAAGGCCAAACAGAGTGGGAGAAGAGACTACTCCGGAGACGCGATCGAGACTGTCGACAAAGTCTATGATACGACAATCCGTCTTGCCAGTTCCGGGAGAAAGCCTCATACCGCGGCCGATCTTTGAGGATGTTTTGAGAGCTTGATTTTGTGACCTGAGAGATAGACGTACCATTTGAGCAAAAACATTGCGCGATCGAGTAGGTCTAGCCACAATTACACAGTCAATATTCGGGATATCAGCACCTTCCGTCAAGATGGCTGACACCAAAGCAAGAGATGAGTTTTGTGTAAAGGGCAGAAAGGAATACCAATACCAACCACAATTGAGCAATACGGGGAATTGGCCATTTTTAAACGCAGAGACTAAAGCCTTACGTTCGGCGGCGGGCGTCTTCGAATAGATGTATCGTGCATCGATCCCGAACCCGCGGAAAACCTGGGTGAGGGCTTCTACATGGGCGACGTTGACACAGAACACAAGGGTTGATTTCCTTTCAGATGCTAGAGAGAAATGAGAAGGCACAGTCACAATCAGGGACAAGGTAGCTCGGACTGAGTAATCACCTGCACGATCTAGCCATGTCTGAACGACTAAGTGATTGATGGTATCGGTATTGATGACTTGAGCCAGACTAGTGGGATTGAAATCGCCAGTCCTTGAATTGACGGTCACTTCCTTGAGGTTGATGTTTGCTTTGACGTTTGTAAATCGTACATCACAAAGCCTTGGAATACCTTCAGACCAAGGAAGGCGCAGTGTTTCAGAATGCTTACCATTGCTCTTTGATCATATTCAAGAAATCGCGATGATACACGATACGCTGGAATATGGAACCCAAAGCGAGACCGTCATGTCGACTGAAAGTCGCCGAAAAACCGACTATTGGGATCTTTTGGGTTACTCGGGGAGGAACAAATTGTGGATCGGGATTTTTGATTTCTGGGTCGAAGTGAGACAAGATTCGACGGTATCTGAAACAGCTGATTTCAGAATTGCTTCTCAGAGATCAAAAATCGACGAACGAAGGAGCAGCAGCGTGATGTGCTTCATCTACAATGATTGCTTTCAGAGTTTCCACGTCGAATTTGGCGATGCGTTCTGGTTGAAGCAAAGTCTGGTATGTAGCCACGGTCCTGAATGGAATGTTCAGAGATCTTGCAATGAGTACAAGCAGGAAAAACGCACACGTCTGCAGAACCTGACGCTTTATATCTGGCACCTTGCTCAATCTCAACGGTCCAAGAGGGAAAAAGCCGCGACACCTGTTCTGCTGTTTGACGGGCTAGCTCAACACTATTGACTATAACAATAGATCTAGTTGATTTGGGGGAAGAAGATTTTATCCGAGCTAGCAGAGAGATGAAAATCGTCGTCTTTCCAGCACCTGTAGGTAATGAAACGCCAATACGTGAGTTACCACCTTCCAACGCGTCTTCACATGCGCTCAAGCACTGTTCTTGATAGGGACGTAGAGTAACAGGTTTTATACATAGAGTGCTGAAGAGGCGATCATAAATGAAGCGTAGCTGGACCCGTTGACGAAAGGCACTTCTCCACAACCATCGCATTTGATGGTTCAGGAAAAAGGAAACAGGCTTCAGGACCCTGAGAGGTTCAGATCCGTACAATATTTGTTTTTACGAGATTATATTGAAGTATCCTTTGGTAATAGCTCGTAAAAGAGGAATATTCAATAAAAAATCTATAGCTAAGTGGGAAGCGAAAAAAGTGTATAGTGAACCCAAACTCCTGCATTCCACCGAAACCAAGGATACGTTTAGCCAGATCCACCAGAGTAAACCTTGCCGAAGAGAACTTGTTGGAGCTTGTCGTAGAGCGACAACACACCAGCACCAGCAACACCACGAAGGATGTTGGCACCAGCACCCTTGAAGAGGGACTTAGTACCCTCCTTGGCAATGATCTGAGAGCCGGCATCGAACATGGACTTGTAGTTAACACCAGAGCCGGAAGTCATCATCATACGACGACTGTAAGTGAATCGTTAGCCATATTACAAGAAAGAGTAAAAGTGACATACCGAATAGTGTCAAGAGGGTATGAAGCAAGACCAGCACCGATGGTAACACCCCAACCAAGAGCGAAAGAGGCCAAGAAGGAACCCTCGAGAGCACCAACCAAGACAACAGGCTCTGTAAAGATAATAAGCTACAAGTCCTAAGCAAAGAAATCCAGGTACACATACTGAGGGAGTCGTAGACACCGAAGTAGAGACCACGGTAGACGATGATACCAACGACGGAAGGAACGAAGCCACGGTAGAGACCAGCAAGACCATCGGAAGCCAAGGTCTTCCTGTAGACATCAACGAGACCGTTGAATTGACGAGCACCTCCACCCTTGGCAGATTTAGCATCGTTGGCAAGACGAGTACGGGCGTAGTCCAAAGAGTAGACAAAGAGCAGTGACGAAGCACCAGCAGCACCACCAGATGCAACGTTACCACCAAACCACTTCCAGTAGCCATCCTGCTTCTTGAATCCAAAGAGCGACTTGAAGTAGTCCTCTATAAAATCGTTCAGACAAGAAATAATACACAGAATCCAAGACACGTACTGAAGGCGAAGTTGAGGGCTTGGGTGGGGAAGTAACGAATGACATTGGCGGTGTTACCTCTCCAGAGTGAGAGGAGACCTTCATCAGCGTAAGTACGTGAGAAGGCGTCCATGACACCCTTGTAAGGGGTAGCAAGACGGCCTTGCTTAATCTACGTGGCTGACGTGTAAGAGAAGGATTGAAAAAATTTCTCGACGCGACACGTACCATCTCATCCTGATTCTGTACCAGCAGCTTAATACGCTCAATGGGTGCGGCACTGGTCTTAGCGACAGCCTGAAACAAAGAATGAGAATAGGAATGACGAGACAATAAAACAACCCAGAACTTACAGCGGAAACACCACCCATCATGAAGTCGACTAGTGACGAGGACGATGAGCTGGACAGCGCAGACAGCAGCAAAGAAGATATACTGACGAGCGAACTCCTTGGGAGTCTTGACCTTTTTGCCTTCGGCCATTTTTTTGGGGAATGAAGGGAAGAGAAGTGGAAGTGAGTTGGGAGAGGATAAGGAAGATGAGGTCGGCTGTGAAATTGCACAAAATTTATGCTGTTCGGAAGTCCCCGGAACAGTAACTGCCACAGTCACGTCGTCACAAAAAACTTTTCCGACGGGCCAATAGCATTCATCGACACAGCTGGACATCTTTTACTTTCATTGTCGGCCCGGTCGACCTTTCACATTCCAAATGTCAACGTGAAAGGCCCAAGATCTCTCCAGCCGGATGGTAAAGCCTTTCACAATACTACACAGTATTATATTCATGACTTGTACGGATGCAAAATTACAATGAAAAAAGCGTATAGATACCCAAACAGAAAGTAGAACTGCACGAAAACATAGTACATATCATGGCCAACGATGATTAGATGTCCCATTCACCTGCGGCGTACTCTGATATCCTGGATAATTCCTGGTCAGGGGCGGTAATTGAGGTGGGCCACCGCTCGCAGGGTTTCTACCGAAGGAGGAACTTGAACCGCCGCCAAACATGGAGGACACTTGTGGCCCGTTATCATAGGCTGGTGGATAACGTACAGATGCTGACGAAGAACTGGCGGATGAGTTGGCGGTAAGGGAAGGAACACGCGATGAATGCGGATTGGCGGAGGTCGACGATATTGGAGTATTGTCGCTGTCAACTCTTCCCTTCTTCCAAATAGCCTCTGTAGGTGACAAGCCCGCTTCAGAAACTTTTCGTTTCAAAGCACTCCGAACAGGGGGACGAGGTGGTTCTTCGTCGTCAGAATCGAGAGTCAGATCAATGATTTCGTCTTGGCTCGACTGCGTCTGGGGTACAGTCGATGGCGGTTGGACGCCAAAAGAAGGCGATAATTCCAGTTTGACTCTACCTTCATCTTCATCGTCCGAATCATCGAGAATGGTGATTTCGACCGCAGGTTTCTTTGATGCATCTCCGTTAGGAAGAGAAGAACCAGCGCTTGGTGTCGTACCCTTGACGGGAGTGGCAAGGGACGGCTTGCGAGGAGATGACGACTTGGGTTTTTCAGGTGGATGCTTCATCTTCCAAGTCAGGGATCCATATTTATTGTCTGAAGTATGCCATTCCCCGTCGGCTTCAACCATGACATCCTCTACAGAGTCTGGGCAGTCCTTCAGTATATTTTCAAAAAATCTAGTCATGATGAATAGAACCAAGTCAGAAATCGAGTGATGCGTTGCCTAAAGGAACTTACCCGTCTATGACAAGATCATTGGTGTCCAAAACTTGTTCACAGACCGGACACAACCAAGTCGTGGTTTGTTCATTGACAGAAAACCAAGACATGGCATCAAAGCACTGTCTGTGCACACATTTGGAGGAACGACAGGGGATATTTACACGTAAAAGAGTTAGCTAACGACACAGTCAGTCTACGTTGGGCCAGCCAAAAATGGTGGAAAATGCTTACTGGACATTTGAGGGACATTTTTTGTGGACCAGCAATGATGTCGTCGTCTTCTGCAATCGATGCTTGCACTAACATAATCGGTCATCACTGTAGTAGACGAAGTGTATTAGGGAGCATACTTTGTTTCCGGATCTCTTCCGCGGTCTGATAGCAATTCGATTTAAGATTATGTACTAGCGCTGTAACGGATGTCGTTTCTACTAGTTGTACGACAAGGAAATATTTCTGTAGATCGGTCAGTCAGACTCTTGGGAGGAAATATAGAAATACCTTGGATTGGGCGGGTTGCTGGCTATTGACATACACCATTTCGATTCGATTTTGGGTGGCGCTTATTCGAATGTACTTTCCCAAGTCTGGTGGAGGGGCTGTGCCAGGCTTCTTCTTCAATCCCTTCAAACTCGTCGACAGTACTGCATTATTGACACGAACTTCACATGTAGGTGGAAATTCGATAGGACAAGGGGCATTAAATGCTCGGAGAGAAGAATTTGACGAGTAAAAAGTCGAGGAAGTACAAAAAAGACGGAGTTGATATTTCGAGCTAATTGACGCTATTTAGTCATAAAAATGGCGCACAAACATGAAAGTCTTACTTTTCAGCTTTTAACTTATCGATTTGTTGGTTATTAAGGGTAAAAAGTAGCACTTGTGACCGGCGATCCGTTGCACTCCCGGATTCTAAACACTCAATCAATCTCAAATGTGATAGAAATTTGGCACCATACACACCTGGACACTCGACGACATTCGACACCATTTGATCAACTCGGAAAAATGGGGAATCTTTGAAACGCAGACCTACAGGCAACGTGAGAATGGGGAAAAGTAAAGGCAATCATCACGCACCTGGTTGTTTAGAAGCTGCTGATTTGTATAAAGAGGATGTAGAAGGTGCAGTTGGGACGGAGATAGACCCAGAGAGTTTGCGAGCGGCATAAGGGTCATAACGATCAGCAGAGCTGGATCCTGAAGCGTTGTAACTCGGTTTTCCTATCGAAGAGCTGTACATAGGAGACGATATAGAATTTGTAGAATGGAGACCGGAACTACTGGACGCTCGGGAGGGTGTGTATCTGCAATGCCTGGATTAGATATGAACGACACGCATACAGGAGCACTGCGTGCTAGAGAAAAAATCCTAAAGCAATTTTGCTACTCACGTTCCTGAGCTATTGACTTGATACAAAACAGCTTTCGCCTTTGTCCACTTCTCTACCGCGTTGGCCTGCCTCCAACTGTCAAGCGTCTGCACAATCCTGTCGATGATTTCCTGCTTCTTCCCGGACTTGGAAATATGTATACCACACTCTTCGTTAAGACCTGAGAGAATCTGCTTGAGTCGGTCGACGGTATTGTTCCTGATCCTATGACGAAGATTCTATGAGGAAATAAATGAATCTGTGCCACTCCGAAAATTAAAGAGGATAAGTTTACCTCAAAGTCTAGCCAGACATCATGGCTAGCCATTTAACGAACAAAGGCAAAAGAGTCGGAACGATAATGGAAGCTGAACGCAGAGAGCGTGGACCAAACAAAGAAGCACAATTGAAATCACAACAAGTCAACAAACGCGGGCCCTTCACTCAAATTTATTCTCGAAATGCCTCGACGTCCTCGCCCTGCCTCACGCAATCCTCCTCGATCAGCTACAACGCAAGCAAAAAAGATTCCGACTACATTACTTGAGAATGCTCTAAAAGAAGACGTCGAGGACCTGTCATCTGACGAAGAGACTGGCGATGAAGAAAACGCTGATGTCCCCAGAGTTGCTCAATGGGTAGACGAGGATGATCTCGTCGATGAACAATCAGACGACAGTTCAGAAGAGGGTCCATCCAAAAAAGCCAACCTAGTGAGTATCCTGTTCTTGTAACTGTACCCAATAGATTTCTGAGTCACGTTCAGAACGCTCTTGACCGAGGTAAGTTGCGCTCTTCATTAGACGCAACATCTCAATTTATCTCTGACTATTAGCATAAAGATTTGTCGGGGCTGTCTATGGGTGCACTTCGACGAGCACAGCAAGCGCTCAGCCGCACTCAGGACACTGACTCGGAGGATTCGGACGACGACGATTCTGAAGAAAATGAAACAGAGGAGGCAGCAGCAACAACCGCCATGCGAGAAAAAGAGTGGTCCCTCAAACCTCGACCAGATATCGGCAGGAGGCAGAATAAGCATGCGTGAGTGCACGCCGTTCTACTTCATAACACAGTATAATAAGTTTTCCAGTCCTATAGAAGTTTCCTCGAAGAAACCTGTTACACGCCGGAGAACTGTAGTTCAGACGCAGACATCAGTATGTCTTCACCATTGGTCACATAACCTTGCACTCATAATCACTCGAGCAAGCGAGAGACCCCAGATTCCTTCCAATGACTGGCGAATTTTCCTCAGACAAATTCCGTCAAAACTATGATTTTTTGACTGAGTCACATAAAACCGAGCTGCAAACCCTACGTGAAAACTTGAAAAGGGCAAGGAAGATGTTGTCGTCTTCCTCTAGAGATCTGCGACCGGAACGAGAGGCTGAGATCCAACGTCTCGAACTTGCTGTTAAAAGGGCCGAGAGTACTGTGAACAAAGATCGCCGTGAAGAGATTGAAGAGCGAGCTCTGAAGCGCGTATCGAAGGAGGAACGCAATAAGAGGGAAGCAGGAAAGGGCAATTGGTATCTCAAAAACTGCAAGTATATACTTTTTAGTTCTGGAAGTTTTCATCTGACAATCGTTGTACAGCTGCGAAGAAGGAACTTTTGGTGAAGGCTAGATATGATGCTCTTGCAGAGAATGGAGGTCAGTCCGCTGTCAAAAAAGCAATCGATAAGAAGAGAAAGAAGATCAGCCAGAAGGAAAAGAAATCTCGGCCCTTTGCAAACAGAGAAAGACATTCTCTCGACTCTGGTGATGGTGGTGGTCCCTCAAAGCGTAGAAAAATCTGGTAGGCTTGACACACCGGCGAGTAATGGAAATAATGATTTATGATTTTATTTTTATTGCCGAAGTCTCCGAAAATAGGAAAAACTATTTATTAAATCAACCTTTCAAAATGTTGAGCTCGAGTCCAAAATTCTCAGCTTTCAGAATGTATCCATTGATCAAAATAACTACATTATCGCCTAATTTTTTGAACAACAGAAAGCTTTGTATAGACTCAACGATTCCGTCAACCTTAGAAATGAGAAGGTCCAAGAACTCAGAGACTAGATGATTTACATCGAGTTTCTAGAAACGATATAAGAGTAAAGTGTACTAATTCATTTTGAAGACTTATAGAAATCAGTATCCAAAAAAATTGAACCCGCACACAGCCTCAAGCTGAATATGCGCCAGACACCTGTTCAGCACCAGCTGGCCACTGGTCCCAAAAGCTGTTTGCATCATAGTGTGCAGCGCCAGCTGGCCACTGGTTCCAAAAGTTGTTTGTATCATAATGTGTAGCGCCAGCTGGCCACTGGTTCCAAGAATTGTTTGTGTCATAGTGTGCAGCGAAGGATTGAGAGTCACACGGGACAGGGCTGGTCTCTACACTGCAAGGATGAGTCTCAACAACACCGTCAGGTGCTTCGGACTGTACTCCACCATGATGTGCAGCGAAGGATTGAGAGTCATACAGGACAGGGCTGGTCTCTTCGCTGCAAGAATGAGTCTCAACACCACCGCCAAGTGCTTCGGACTGTACTCCGCCATGATGTGCAGCGAAGGATTGAAAGGTACACGGGACAGTGCTGGTCTCTTGAGTCTCAACGCCATCGTTAGGTGCTAAATTGAGTTCAATCGATAGCTTGGATTTGGACCGTACTCCTCTACGTGCACGTGTTTGTGTCGGAGTGAGGTTCGAATATTTTGCACTGCTGACCGAGGGCTGAGAGGAACACTGGCGGCAATTGCACCACTGAGCGTCAAGCGAGCCGGGACCATAGTAAATAGGTAGTGGTTTTCTGGTTCCATGACGAGACGTGAAATTGTACTCATCGCCAACAGGAGAGTCTAGAAGAGCGAACGCCTGCTTCACTGCCCAGACGCTGATTGCAGTGGGAGCTCGTATTGGAATTGACGTCGTCACATTGAGATATGTGTCAGACCTGGTCTGGACACAATCTGTCGAGTATTGGCATCCATGTCAATAGGAACGATAAAAAGCTCACCCAGACCCCACGAAGGGACTTGCGTACTGAGGGAGCCTTAGCAGGTTCAGTTTGAGAACACATCAGGCGGTTGAAACTACTTACGAGCACCAAGATACTTCTGGACGAAGAATATGAATGTCGTCGGGTGTTCCTCGATTTCGGACATTACCAGAGTGGTAGAGGCAAGGCAACGGTGTTGCGACGGTGTTGCGACGGTAAAGAAGGCAGATGAGAAAACAGTAATCAGATGGCCACAAACAAAGGGTGTTTGGTCTAAACAACGCTCTCCTCCCATCTGGACAGGAGAGGTTCAAGATTAGCCACCTGCGAACACAAGACAGCAAGGTATCCAAGACTGAGTAGACTCGCTTTGAGAACAGAATACATCCTCTGTCAGTCTAGCGTCGCTTCAGAATTTTCTTGCTTTTCTGCAGAACTTGGTTCCGTAGCAATGCTTAAATCCGAGCCTTGGCGAGTCGCCCTTTTTGTGTGGTCGATTTAAAGCAAGAAAAATCTTGCTTTCCTGCAGAAGGTCCGTTTGGGCAAATTTGATTCGTTTCGTCTGGGCGATAGAACTCTTGCTTTTCTGCAGAAGGGTTCGTTTACTCCCTATTCAATCCCAGTCGTTTCCGTGTGGTTTAAAACTTTTCTGCAGAAGGTCCGCTTGGGCAATTCCGATTCCCATAGGGAGTCGCCCTTTTCGTCTGGGCGATAGAAGTTTTACTTTTCTGCAGAAGGGTCTGTTTACTCCCTATGCAATCCCAGTCGTTTTCGTGTGATCGATTTAAAACGAGAAAACTCTTGCTTTTCTGCAGAAAGGTCCGTTTACTCCCTATCCAATCCTAGTCGTTTTCGTGTGATCGATTGCAAACGAGAAAACTCTTGTTTCTCTGCAAACAGGTCCGTTTGGGCAATTCCGATTCCTTTTCGTCTAGGCGATAGAACTCTTTCTTTTCTACAGAAAGGTTCGTTTACTCCCTATCCAATCCCAGTCGTTTTCGTGTGGTCGATTTGAAACGAGAAATCTCTTGCTTTTCTGCAGGGGTTTGTTGCTTTCGGCAGAAGGATAGGGGGTATCCAATCCCAGTCGTTACCGGCGAACTCTCTTCCTTTCTCAGAAATTGAGATGCGTATCTCTTGGTAGGTGCCCGTAGCTAGCAATAACCGTAGAAGGATAGAGCACTCACGATGTTGAGGACCTCCTCGCCGGGGTCTTCACCAAAGCCCATAGGTGCAGTGCTTATTCGGGTAAGAGCTATCTTGATTCCCGCAACGGTGCTGAAATCCGAGCCTTATTTTCTTGGGCGTTTTGCTTCCTCCAAGCGAGAATTGCTTTGGCATGATTCATCCGTGGCAGAGCCACCTGTGTCAGAACTGCAAAGGTTCTATATTAAGGTAGATGTCAATTGGGGATTTTTACAGAAAATGTTTGAATATGTCTGTAGACCTTTCCAAAACACGCCCAAAACATAGACGAGAAAAGGTTTCCGTACCATCTAGCACCATTGCACGTACCTAAGCTGACATTCATAAGAAAGCCAAAACTTTTCCTCTTCCATGAGCCCAATCCCTCTTCGGCACCAAGAATGACATAGTCAGGCTCAGAAAAATGGGCTTGAACGTCGACCTGCATTTCTTTTGATCGGGTGTTAAAGGAGGCTGGGAGGTATCTTTCTTCTCGGAAGGCGAAAAAAGAGGTTCGTAGACTTTGCTAGACATTTGCACCAGGTGAGGTAGTAAGGTCGGGAAAGAAGGATGAAGAGATGACAGCGAGTAAGCGCTGGTGAAGAGTTCAGAAGATCATTCTCGCAATTCGTCAGGGAATTGGAGGTAGCTTACGCTGGTAGCGCTGAACGCCAGCGTGTTTGGCATCTTCAGCTTCAAGCCGAGCGCGGGTTCAATTTTTGTTGTTTGGATACAAATGATTTCTACAAGTCTTAGTACACTTTATATCCTTCCTAGAAACTCAATGTAAATCGTCTAGTCTCCGAGCTCTTGATAAACGGTTTTCTGAAGTGTTATTATACTTAGTGCATTTGTAACGGTATCTACGGTAATATACAGGCTGGTGAAACGTGGTTGGACAACATCTAAAAATACAATACCATATTGCCGCAAGCGAATGCCCTTCACGCTCCCATCCTGCCCTGTATGCTTGTAGCCTCTCCTTGTTGTGGACATCGGCGACGTCCACACTATGCCCCAACCAACTGATTTACCTCACTCTATCATCTCGACTGCAGAACGTGCACAAAGTGTGAGCGACGACGAATCGGATTCCGACATTTATCGTGGCGAGCGTCCACCAACCTCTCCTGTATCAGAAGACCGATACCCTGATTCGATTTCCACTACTTCATCATCTTCGTCATGGTCATTTTTTGCTGGACGTTTGGGTGTTCTCCGTGTGGTACACGAAGTTGAGCAAGCCATTATGCGCTGGAGAGGAAACGCATCTACAAGCTCCCTGACATCATCATCCTCCTCCTCCTCTTCCTCTCGATCTTCTATTCTTACTTTGACTCGTTCTCAACTATCAAAACGGAGAGCCCGTCGGAGTAGCTTGGCCAATATCCGCTCGTTACAATCAGAGCGGGATTTCACTGCTCGGATCTCTATAATCAAAGCTCGCGAGGAATCCAGGTTAATTCCTCGTCAGTTTTCGCTATACCTACCTCCCAGTCTTCGTACTACATCACACTCCGAAACATCTTCTCCAGCTGGACCTTCTCTACAAGGCTCGATATGGACGTCTTCTTTGTCTGTCGTTCTGACACAACTAGATGGAGCCCTAAAGAAAACCGTGAAATCACGACGGAACCAAGAAAAAGAGAAAGCTGGACCGTCTGTACCTCCGATGGCTCATCACCATTTCATGCTCCCGGAATTTCCGAAAGCGCCGAGGCGGGCTGCTTCATTCACAGACCTCAAGACGCTGAATAAGGCAAAGAAGGGGAAAGGAAAAGAGTCTCTGGTGAAAGATGGTCCAGATATTCATAGCCATAGTGCATGGTACTTAGACGTCGCAAGTCCTACACCCGAGGACATGCGGGCCATCGGAAAGGTATGTGTTTTCGGTATCATATATAATCATTTGCTTAATGCTTTGTTCAGTTGTTACATCTTCATCCTCTCACATTAGAAGACATTCTGACGCAAGATCCTCGAGAGAAATTGGAGCTTTTCCCAAAACTGGGTTATTACCTTATCTCCTTTAGAGCGGTCGAGAGTCGTAAATTTCATGAAAAGTTCACAAGTCAACTTTACCAGGCCGACCCCGCCAGTGAAGCTTTTTTTGAAAACAGCTCACTAGGTGAGGCCAATGTCTATATCGTTGTTCTGAATGAAGGCGTGTGTACTGTAAGCAATCTTAACTTGCGAGGTTTTCATAGATTGATTTTCTTTAAGTTTCATTTTACCGACATCTCAGGTTAGCTAATATCAAAGATCATTCTTATACCAACATTCTGATATTGTTTCTGGATAACAGAGCATACCGATAGAGTGAGAAACCGCCTTACACAGATCGAGAAGACTAGGAGAGTGTCATCCGGTTAGTTCACTTTGGTAAATGGTATGCATCGATTGACAGCCTCTGCGAAACAGCTTGGATTGCACACGGTCTTTTAGACTCTATTGTTGACTCGTTCCTCCCGTTCTCAGACGAGATAGAAAATGAGCTTATGGCTATTGAACAGATCATCCATTCGGGGACCAACCCATCTACTATGTTAACGAGTCGTACCGAAAACACTCCAAAGCAAGAAAAAAAGCAAGCAACAACATCTTTGTCCACGGAAATCGGGACGGAAATCGAAAAGGAAATCTTTTCGACAGCTATCACAGAAAAGAGCATGTCTCATGTTGTTCAAGACAATCCTATTCAGACACGGTTTGCGCTTCCACGGCCTCCTCTTCCCTTACTCTATCGGCGTATTCTTCGGTTTTTGCGGAGCAAACGAAGGTCCTCTCGCGCAAAGACTACTTTATTAAGTGGTGCAACTGTCACACTACGACGGATGGCCAAGACTCGCCGTCTCGTTACAACGCTCACTCGTTTGCTCGCCACCAAGTCTGATGTGGTTTCCCAAGTCCAAAAACGCCTCTTGTCTGGTGGAGAAGATGCAGATGTGACCATTTACCTAGGAGATGTACACGGTAAGTCTCGTAGTTCCTCATCAGATCGATGAACTAATGTGCAAATGCAAACGACAGATCATATTCTTACTTTACAGCACTCGCTGGCGCACTATGAAAGAATGCTCAGTCAGTCTCATCCGACTTACTTGTCTCACTTAAGAGCCGAAGCATCGTACGCCCGATCCGGGACAGACAAGAATCTTATCTACTTGACCTTAATTAGTATGGCGGTTCTGTGTTGCCAAACCCTCACTGGTATGCAGTAATGTTCTTTCCAGACAGTGTGTGCACTAACTGCCTTTAGGTTTGTTTTCGATGAATGTTCGTATCCCAACCAACGCGCACGACCCCTCGGGATCCTATCAATGGTTTGGTACCATTATCGGACTAGCCTGTCTGGCCTTGACAACTTTTTTGAATGTGGTTCGATGGTGGTGGAGAAGAGCAAAGAGACGGAGAGAATGGACACTTCGAGGATGATAAATATCCTTAGATTGGTTGCTTCTGAGGGGAAAATAACTTTACAAAATTTGGAGACATCACACAAGACTCAGCCACTCTCGGGAATAATATCCGATCGTCCAGCGCGCGCCGTTTCACCTTGAGATTCCTTTGCTCCATGCAAAGCGAGGAGTCCATCAGCCTCGTCCAAGATCTCTTGCACTTTAAGAAGCGGTCAGAATGTTACCCTATGATGATACTTTCGAGCGCACCTTTATCACGATACTGCGATTGCTTATGGCTGAAACGTCCCATAATCTGCCGGAGAGAATTCTTCTGCTGGCTAATACCATCGCAAACCTCGCGCAAAGTCCGTGTTTCTGTTTCTAGTCGCTCCAAACTTTGATGAACTTGACCTTCCAGTTCTTCGAGGAGCTCCATGTGTTCGGCATACACATCGTGAATGTCTTCCCATTCATTATCTTGTGAAGGTATTCGCGAGATCAGCATGCGACTTGGAGCGTGTAAGATCACTTACCAATCTCCCTTGCCTCCTTTGCAGCCGTTAAAAATTTTGCAACGCGATCCATTACTCCACGATCATCCGCCCACGATACAGTCTTTACAGAGTCTCCAGTATTGCTCCGTTTGATGCAGCTACGCTGGTGCCGCAGCCCCGGCCGTCTTGCTGCATTGTCCGGTTTTGCTGTTATATCAATCATCGGTTCAGGTGATTCAGATAGAGGAGGCATGCTAAAACCTTGTTCTCTCTGGGAGCGTAGAAGGTAGGGCAGTGGGGGAGGAGATGGGGAAGCTGGATGTTCCGCACCAGCAGGCGGAGGGGGTATGGATGTCGTTGGATGGTGTGCATCATTGTGAGCGGATGTGGGTATACCATGAGTGGGATGTGCATCAGACCCCAAATCAATTCCTGCATCCCCTTCGGGACGCGATGCAGCACATCTTGAGCAGCAATAAGAGTGTCGTGGGTTATGCGAATGAATGGAGGTCCTCTGAGTTGTAATATTCGGTGTATGTTGAGTAGCTCGTTGAGTACCAGTTGTAATCCGAATTTGTTGGTTACGGAACCATTTCTCCATTTCCTTAAGACGGAAATCCGGAGGCGCCACGATCGTTTGGAAAGTAAACGGCTCTCCTCGTCCAACGCGTTTGGGAGGTGTCACCTTGGACAACTTCTGGCATTTGCGAATCATCCTGTCCTTCAAATGTCGAATTTCCAGCACGCGCTCCCAATTGATTGATTTCTTGCCCAGTTCAAGGGTCTCTAACTTGAGCAACTGCTCGTACATTGAAGCCGTTGACGGAGGTAAAAGCACCTATTGGACATGTAATAAACGAGACCGAATTCAAAAATTTTTCGTACACCGACCTTGAATTCATTAAGGGTATCAGTTGTTTGTAAGTACCTCCATCCCTTGGTCGTCTTGGGATCTTGGGGTTCTAGCTGACCTCTGACGGGACTGGCGCGAAGATAGTCAAGGGGAACACTTGCTTTGGGGGGTCTGGACATGAGGACTTGGAGGAAATCGGTAGTGATGCCAGGGGAAAAAGTTATATATGATGCGAGCCTGGATCCTCGTGTTTGGCAAATAACGCATAATCACACAATGGTATGTATTGGAAAATTCGTTGAGAACTACCGGAGGACACGACATAAGCAGTAGGTAAACAATGAAAGAACGGCTGACAGCTGAATGAAGAAGACGTGTTGATGGACAGAAGCCTGACCGAATCAGCAATCACTTCCAGCCTGGACGCTAAACCGAGTACTGAACCCGGTCCCGGCCTCAACTGCTCCCGGAAATCCCGCACGCGTTTTCCGCTTCGTCCTGACCTCCATGTCTTCGTCCATAGCACGTTATGAGTCCTTCCTTTTGAACAATGTCTCCACCATCTCCACCGTCGAATCTTCTCTCAGGTCCTTGACATGGTTTTTGCCTGGTAGATTCAAGGATGCGGAGCTCGCTTCTGAGGCTTGTAAGTGCCAAACCAACAACACCCGAATTACCCTCTCAGACACGCTACTTTCGCAGTGTCTGCCGTGCTGAACATGATAAGCATGTACCACGATACTCTTTTGGCGCGGATCACCTATTCAGACCCCAAGTTCCGTCCATTGATTCCGTTCTCGTTACATACGCGATTCACGAAAGCATGGATGGACAAGAACTCGATCTACAAGTGGGCCGCTCGAATGCTGGAGACGATCCGCTACACCGAACTTGTGATTGAGATGGGTCTGCGTAGGAAAGTCTCCTCGCGTAACAGATGGAGAGGTATCATTTTGCTCGAGTTCATCAAGTGAGTGCGCACTTTCCTGACCTTTGAAATACTTCTTTACCCAAGTTTTTCCAGGGCGTTTCTCCGTCTTCTGCTACTCAAAATTACACGCAGACCTTTGCTTTCATCTTCTATTCCGGAACGAGACTTTGACCCGACGACCATACCACCCTCCAATGAAACTTCCCCCACTCTAGCTCCGTCTTCTCCCCGCTCATCTCCTCGGGCTACACCTGACCACCTCAAAAACAATAATATTCCCTTGGACCCTCATCCTATACTGACTACCCCTCCAAATGAATCTACTGAGTCCATATTGAACGACTATCTTCTTCCTAAAGCTCTTGACACCTCGGCGGTGAAACCGTCCACTTCTCTTATTCGACCATTATCATCACCTCAAGACTGGCTCTCGGAGATCTTGTATATATTACGGCCGCTAGTATACGGTATACATCCCTTCATCTTCGTGGAACTGGCTCGTATTCACTCGTTTGTTCAATAGCGACATTGTTGTATCGCAATCGCCGTTCCAGCAAGCCCTTGGTGACGATTTTAGCAATGGAACTCGTTGCAAGGACCCTTCGGCGCAACCCCCCACCATCTGCGGTACTGGAACGTTCCGAATACGCTCGCAGAGATAGAGATATATTCTGGTATCTATTCCGCGGTTCAGTATGGGACACATACACCCGGTGCGTCATACTCTAAGGTTATAATCCCAAAGAGTGTCTCTTACTCGATCCACAGTCCAAAATTGGAAACTCTTGCCAATCGTGTGTCTGACACACCTGTGCTAGGGATATTTGGCGTCTTACTCAATGACTGGATACCGTTGATAGACGAATATTACTATTGTGAGTGTCATCTAGCTGCTTGTGTACTTCTCGAATTTGACGATTTGTGTATCAGACACGGCACCATGAGGGTCTTTTTGGTTATTTTTCTCCGTGTATCCTTACCTTTGTACTACGTTCATTTAATCATGTACCTGCCATACCCTTTAACTGGTACTAGTTCTTACAATCTAGACACGAATGGACGCTACAAGTTGCTTCATCCTGTCAAAAGTCCACGGTGGCCATGTGATGTCAATATTTCCAATGCTCTCAGGTCGGACCGTCTCGTGCGTCAACAACCCTTCTTAACCCGATCTATCATGGCAGAACTCCCTCCCCTTCGCCGTATTGTGGCTGGACACAACGAGCAGGGCATCGGGTGCGTCACAAGCGACGGAGCGGTTGCGTCCGAGGTAAGACACCATGTTCCTGGATCCAAGTCGACAACCAAACTCCTCGCAGAGTCTTGGTCTCGAAGGGAATTCAGTCAAGGGCAGAATTTGGACTACTTTCGACGGCCTGCCCACCAATGATAACAACATCGACTCGTAAATCTCCTCTCTAAATAGGCGTACGTTCCGGGTCTTATAAGTTGCTGTTATCCAGTGAAGGTTTCAGTAAACCTATCGAGAAGAACTTTGGTCTCCATCCGGATGTCGGAACGAACTTACAGTACACCGAAATAGAACCTGGTTTTGTTTCGCCCATGGTAAGCAGGGGTGAGGACAATGATTCAAACATACGAGATTGTTGACCGTCTGAACTTTCAGCATCGTACGCTGGCTTTGATTTAATCTCAGTTGATTCGAAGCTGATTCCAGCAGGCACTTCTTCTCTGGATTACAACATATGGGGTAAGATTATTTCACATTCAAAATGATATGGAAGAGATACTGATACGGGATTCCGTCTAAAGTTGAGGGCGAGGCCATCCTGATGTCCGTGACTTTTTTCCATCTCGGTACTTATTTACCCATTCCAAACTTTCTTTTTTCTCAGCATGGAAGATGGCTCCGAAACTGTGATCAACCGACCTGGAGATGTCGTCATTATGAGAGGCGGTAAGCTTGTCTGCTTGGTTTGAATTTCTCCAACGTGAACTTTTTTTGGCCCATTCTTTCTCAAAGCTTTACACGCTTGGAAGAATCCATCTACCACGAAATGGTGCAGATGGGTAACGGTTTTGGCTTCAGGTACGTTTATACTAGTTCATTTTGTATTTGCACGGTCAACTTTACATGAGCTTGTTTACAGCTAAACCGGTAGTCTTGCAAGGCAAAGAGTTAGAACCCAGGATGTAGCAGATCATCTAAGTGTTACATATCACATTATTGGTTAGTTATTGCAGATTGACAAAGGCGCCACCGTCAACAAGAAGAGACGCTCCTAAATAAACAGTAACAAGAATGAAACGCAGTTCCCACTTCAGACCGATTGCAAACACACCTGTCACATATTTCGCCAAATCGCTAGCGAGGAATACGACGGGTCCAGCAATATCATCAGGAGCTGAGAGTTAATACTTAGCAAAAGGAAAGATGTGGTGGCGACGAGAGAAACGATGTATGTACCTCCAAGTCTTCCAAGAACCGTGCGTGAGACATTACTATTGTGTATCTGGGGATCGGAAAGGTGTGCCTTGTTGATATCGGTTGCTGTATACGACAAGAATGCTGATCCTGAGTTGGGAGATTGCGAAGCGAGAGACTATACTTGCCTATGGTGCCAGGAAGGACCGAATTTGCCCTGAACAAATTACCGTGTTCGAGATCGGCTTTTGCATCAACAAAGCACTAACCTGATATTATATTTCCCCAACGCAATGGCACAACTTTGCATGAGAGACAAAACTCCGGCTGTTTAGATCAGTTAGAAGTTTCCAAATGGTCTCTAAAATGGTATCTGCACCTTTTGTGGGCGTGTAGTGGCTGAGGAATCATCAGAATGAATATTTGTACATGATGTTCAATACATACGTTTGTAATGCTCCTCCAACTAAAGCAGAGATTGACGCAATCGCTATGAGGCCGGAAATGAGATCCTATCTAAGAGAGTTTCGAGTTCAAGCTCACCTATGATCGAACCTCCTTGGGGGTTTTGCTCCTTCATTAGATTCGCGACAGCCTGGGTAACATAAAAGGAACCATCAAGGTTGACTGCTCGAGTCTTATGATAGGTCTCGAGTGGCATTGTCAGAAATTCAGCAAATGGACAGATTCCTGAATTCCGTTAGCTCTTTATCTCATGCACCGGATGGAATGTGGGTACCAGCGTTTGATACAAGAACATCGATTCGCCCAAACGTCTCGCGTGCGACTGCCACAATCTATGGAGGGGTTGATGATGAAAACGTAACGAGTTAGAGAGCCCGGGTACTACGTACCTTCTGCGAAGTAGAAGGGTCTGAGATATCGCCTGCATTGACCAAGATGTAAGAACACGACAGAAACAATCTGAACACGACAGTCATATGTACCTGGTACCGTTGCGACCTTCCGTCCATCGGTTTCGAGTTCTTTCTTCAGACTTTGAACATCTTCTTCTGACCTGGGATCACCTAAATAATGGAGGACAAGCCCTGTGGCGCCGTATTTCGCGAATTCCTGGGCACTAGGTTATAATTAGTATTCATCAATTAAAAATTACCGAAGGGAATCGAAGCAAACGGGATTCACCAAGCACGTCCGATACCTTGAGAAGCTCCTGTAATCACAACGACTTTGCCAGAGACGAGCATGATGAATTATCGATTTGAGCAGAGAACCAACGAGGGGATTTAATTGGGCTTCATGATATCACCGGCTAGTTAAGTACAGAAGACAAATTGAGCCGGCCCGGTTTGTCCGTAGACCTCCTTCCTTTGATCCTGTGGTCAGTAAGTCATCCAGAATCTGACGCAATTGTTTTCTGCTCAGACTTCTATGTACCAGTGAGCTTGTGCGATTCCTTTCCTTTTCTTTCTCGAACCAACCCAGGCCATCGTGACCATGGAGTATAAATACATGGGTCTGTTCTGAGGATCCTAGAGCCTCAGGACCTCAATCGTACATTTCCGAACAACCGCTATGTCAGCCAAGATGTTGGTGAAAATTTCTACTCGAAAAAAACTTGATTCTGACTTTCCCCAGCTACTACGACAAAGATGCCGACTTGTCTCTCTTGAACGATAAAAAGGTCGTGTTTCTTGGGTCAGTGCTTACAGTTAACGTTCGGAATTCTGGAATCAATGTTTTTTCAGGTTTGGAAATCAAGGTTCTGCCCAAGCTCAGAACCTGAGGGACAGCGGGATACCTAACGACAATATCCTTATTGCCAACAGGCAGGACTCGTACGCGGAAACTGCGAAGTCGAAGGGTTTCCACGTCGAGCACGACTTTGGAAAGGCGGCGGCAGTTGCAGATGGTACAACATCCTTTATTTCCCATGATGATACTCAAGAGATTTGGCAGTTCTTTTTATTCTGGTTCCTGATCAAGTGCAACCAAGAATTTTCAACAACGATTTTGCACCGAAAAAAACCAAGCGGGGACCACTTGCGGGGACCTTGCGGGGACCCTGTGGACATGCGGGGACCCTACTGTAATCATACCTATTTTCATAGTATCTTATAAAAACACATATACATAATCTATACTATTTAATTGTCCTCTGTGCCAACTTTCAGACTTTTTGGCCATGATAAACCTAGTTTTTCAACATTTTTTGTCACTAAAATTCAAAATTCACATCAAGGCCTTGTTGAAATGCCATGAAAATACAATGACACTACTTCCTAGTACTCACTAGATACTTGCCCGGTATCTGTGAGGGTCTGTGCAAGGTCCCTGTAAGGTCCCCGCAAATTCTGTCAAAGCATTGTAAGGTAAAACTAAAATTTTCGACATTTTTTGTCACTAAAGTTACAAATTTACATTGAGGCATGTTTGAAATACTGTGGAAATACAGTGATACTACTCCCTAGTACTCACTTGATCCTTGTGCAGTAGTACAGTACCTGTGAGGATCTGTGAGGTTCCCGCAAATTCTGTCAAAGCATTGTAAGGTAAAACTAATTTTTCGACATGTTTTGTCACTAAAATTAAAAAATCACATCAAGGCTTTCTTAAAATGACATGAAAATACAGTGACACTACTCCCTTGATACTTGTGCAATACCAGTGAGGGTCTGTGCAAGGTCCCCGCGAGAGTCCCCGCAAGGTCCCCGCAAGTGCACAGCCACCTTGCGGGGACCTTGCGGGGACCCTCTGGAGAGCTCAACTTTAATACACTAACTTATTATTGCATTTCTTTGAATAATCTAGCAAAAATCTTCTTGTAGCTATTGTATCCTTTATTGCAATGTGTTGCTAGACCCATTTTACTGTAATTAACACGTTTAATAGTTTTCATCTTTCATTTTTCGCGAATTCCTGTTATATACAAATGCAAAAGTCACTCAATTTTGCACAAGGACACTTTGCAACTCTTTACCTACAGCTTTAAACACTTTATTTAATACATATATGTAGCACTGGGTCTATCCGAGCAAAAAAATACTACTGTGTGGCTGTGCATATCCCATTTTTTTACAAGATGAATACTTTTTGCTTTACAGTTTTTTCAGTCTTATATTCACTATTGTACACATATAAAATGATTAATAGGCTACATACTACTAAATATATTGTCTTAAAGGATGCCCGCAAATTCCAAAAAAGTCCCCGCGAGCCCGCAAGGGGTCCCCGCAATTTTACCCATACCGACGACGATTTTGCCCCTAAGCTGAAGAGTTCGGTCACAATTGTGGTCGCAAGGCATGTACCCACTTCATGCTTCGAACGTCCGAGAGTTATATGGACTGAATCTGGCTAGTGGCTACAATGTATTCTACAAACTGCTGAACTTCACTTCAACTCAAGGTATTTAATTTCATATAAGCTCTGAAGCATTTACTCACTTTTTCTAGACGTCGTCATGGTCGCTCCACGGTCAGCATCGTCGGGGTTTTGAGGGCCACTATACTGAAGCTTGGATAGAATGATAGGATCTTCTGTTCGGTCGCTATATGAGGCGAAGAAGGGTTTTCCTTGCTTTGTCTCTGTAAGCTCCTTCGAGCGTTGCATTATACAAACGAGTTTGTTGACCCACTGGATCTAGGTTGAGCAAGAAGGGTCCGGAAACGCACTGTCAATCGCGCTGGCTATTTCTCGTGCTATCGGTGCCACAAAGACTGGGGCCATCGCGTCCTCTGCTCGTGAAGAGACTGCAATGGGTAAATTCGTACTTTGGTTTTCGATCCTATTAGTAACATGTGCTGGCAGACTTGTTTGCAGAACAAGCACTTTGGCCACAAATTATAATGCTTTTTAGGTGAAGCGTAATCAAACCGAATACGACGTTCGCTGATATCCTGCACCTCTGTTAGAGAAGCCTTCAGTGTCCTCAAGGAAGCAGGTATGGGAGACCCAATTAAAATACGATTCTAGGTGCTGATCGTTTCCTCTAGGCTGTTCTGATGAGGCACTTTGCTATGAAATGTGCGATAGCTTCCTGTCGTTTCTCTGAGAACTTGAACTTACCTGGTAGTCGTCATCCACAGGTGGATGTCCAAAGAACCTGCTGAAATTTTCGAACGCGCTGCAGAAGAAGGTTCTTTTCGATATATGATATGACATTCTCTTACTGATAAAGTGTTACGCAGGATTCATCACACAGGTTTGTTAAATCCTTGAGGCAAAAACCTTTGTGAATGCTGATGTGCAAAAATCAGTTGAAACATCATTCTTCGGTTTCTCAGTTTGGTCAGTTGAGCGGAGCACTTGCTCTTGACGGCGCAGAAGTTCGCTCTCATTTCAAGGTACTATCCAACGATCTTTTCTCAATTACTGAAAGTTGAACATATACCGTTTCGATAGAACATCCTTTACAACCAGGTATAAGTCATTTGTGAATGGTCAAGTCGAAAGAGTTAACTGACTCTTTTCTGTTGTAATCAGGTCTTGAATGGAAAATTCTGCCAGGAATTCAGCAAGATTGAGCAGGATTTGGAGAAGGACGGACCCGAAAATCCTTTGAACGAACTGTATCGCAAAGCAGAGTCCAGTGAGATGGGTCAAGCGGAGAAACGTGTACGAGATAGATTGGCCGGAATGATATAGGGCGATCGTATGGAAATAAGTATACAATCATTACCAAGTGAGTAAACCTAAGAGGAAAGTAGTAAGTATGTAGTTTGTTCAAGTTAGTAGTCCGTGCTCAGAATTAGTAACTTTTTCATACAAACTGTGACCGAGTAACGCGCGTGACATCCTTTGGTTCCGATTCGACCTTTCTCAAACTTTGCCAGAGCTTTGGACCTAGTCGCAATGTCATCTCCTAACGGAAAAATGGACGTTGATAAATCTCCCAATCACAAATCGTATGTCCAACTTCCATGCTATTGTAGATTTGATGCTTTACTTGCTTTACTTTTTCCAATAGGTCTCGCAACCATTCTACCGACACCCTCCGAACTCGAAGGTCTCACAAGTCTACTTCTCGGGATAGAGGCGACAGGGACAGAAGAGATAGGGACCGTCGACGGGATCGGGATGACCGAAGACGAAGAAGTCGTAGTCGGGACAGGTATGACAGAGACAGATCTCGCGACCGATACAGAGACAGAGACCGAGACCGAGAAAGACGACGTGAACGTGACTCAGATCGTCATCGAGGAGACCGAAAAGAAAGAGGTGAAAGCAGGCATAGTCATCGTGATTATGACCGTGAAAAGGACAAGGATGAACGCCGAAGAAAACGTCCCGATGAAATGGACGATGTAGAAGAAGAGCGTCCCAAGAAGAAAAAACTGGATGACGATGCTGATGGTTCGGTCAGTCCTCACCCTAAAGACAGTCCTCGCCTCAGGCGTTCGCGCCCTCCCAGGGATCCCAGAGACGAATTTGATGATCCTCGGTACCGCCGGGACTTTAGAGATGATGGTAGACGCCGTGGTAGTCCTCCCTACCGTCGTCGCCGTGATTCCCCAAGCCCTCCACCTGTTAGGTTTGTTGTTTCCTATTGAGTTCTATTGTACCCCCCTAATTTACTGCTCGCAGGAGGCCTTCACCAACCTATGAACCACCCCAGGACGAACCCTACAACCCTGATGAGCCCAAAGAAGATGACTCTGAAGCAAGATCCGTTTTTGTCTCTCAATTAGCTGCGCGTCTAACAGCACGAGACTTGGGCTACTTTTTCGAGGACAAACTCGGTGAAGGAACTGTCCTGGACTCGAGAATTGTAACAGATAGAATATCTCGCCGTTCCAAAGGGTAAGGATAACGGCCTCTCTCTGACAACAGATGCTGACTTCTCTCTTAGTATTGGTTATGTCGAATTTCGCACTATCGAATCAGTTGAGAAAGCTCTTGCTTTGAGCGGCACTGTCGTAATGGGTCTTCCAATCATGGTACAACTGACTGAGGCCGAGAGAAATCGACTTCATGCAGGTGACGGGTGAGTTGCATCTTGTTTCGTGCTATACAGTCTTGCTGACAACATCCGCAGGAATCTCAATCTTCCTCCAGGAGTCAGCGCACCTCATGGCGGCATGCAGTATGTTGCTGCCTCCTTCTCGTTTTACATGTACTCATCCAGTGTTTCAGGCTCTATGTTGGATCTCTGCACTTCAATCTTACCGAGTCCGATATTAAGCAGGTTTTCGAGCCATTTGGTGCCCTTGAATTCGTTGACCTTCATAGGGACCCAATGACTGGTCGTAGTAAAGGTTATGCATTTGTCCAGTGTGTTGATACTCTCACGTATTTGCTTTTCACGTGTATCTAATGCTATTTCTCAGGTACAAGCGAGCTGAAGATGCAAAGATGGCCTTGGAACAGATGGAAGGCTTTGAGCTCGCAGGACGTACAGTACGTTTTGCTTTGTGTTTATGGAGTCGATCATGCATACTGACGTTTAGTCTAGTTGCGTGTCAACACTGTACACGAGAAAGGATCTGCTCGTTATACACAACAAGATAGTCTAGATGAATCAGGCGGTCCGTATATCCATTTGGCTACATGTCTGACCACACTGAAATTGGGCTTCAGGTGGTAATTTGAATGCTGCCTCACGTCAAGCACTAATGCAGAAACTTGCTAGAACTGAATCTCAACCTTCTCTACCAGAACCTGTGTATGTCTTCGAGTTGCAGTCTAGAGTCTGTCTCTCACAAACCACTTCTCCTTAGGAAACTGAATATTCCCCAGCAAGCCATGCAGTCACGGTCTGTGCTCTTGAAAAATATGTTCGATCCTGAAGAGTAAGCATATTTGCAACTTGATTCCGGACGGTTGTATTGAACGAATTCACCGTTCTAGGGAAACTGAGAAGGACTGGGACAAGGACCTGGCTATAGACGTCCGGGGCGAGTGCGAGGAGAAGTATGGAGGGGTAGAAGCTATCAAAATTGAGAGGGAAACTCAGGTAAGCTAACAAATCTTGTTGAAAGAATACTGTTAATCAGTCTTTAGGGAGAGATCTACGTCAAGTTTGATTCCATTGAATCAGCCAAGAAGGCTGTCCAAGGTCTCAACGGACGTTGGTTTGGAGGAAAACAGGTTTCAGCAATGTTTATATCAGACGCCATTTTGCAGGCACATCAATAAGCTGATTAACGGGAAAGTCGTCTTGGACATTTTGCCGTTCAGTTCATGTCACACAATACTGAACATTAATTCTTGAGTTTCACAGATACTCCATCATTGTCTTTTTTTCTCCTCTTCTTTCATCCTTTGGTATTCCAGAAAAAAGGTTTTTATGCAGATCTCTTTCCCCTTCCTGGATAGAGATCATGATATAGGCAGGTTCAAATGTTGATGTTTTTGCATGCCATGTTTTACAGAGATAACTTTTTTGATCTAATGTTAGATTAACACTCGCGCAATCATATGCCCTATTCTTGCCTCGAAAGCGTGGCCGAGTTAGTAAAGCTTTATTCCAGGAATGAGGCTTGAGGTATAGAAGTCCCGTTTTGTCTTCGTAACTACACTGATGAAGACTGTCAACATCACTAGAATCAATCAAGGTAATCGACAGCATCCCGATTGACTGACTGACTGACTGACTGACCGGCTGGCTGTACATCCAAAGGCTGAGATTAATGATGCTCTTCTCCCCAGATCATTTCCATCCTATATTATTAACTTAATCAAAGCGAGATACATATGTACAATCAGTACATGTAGCGGAACGACAGTGACTTTGGTCCTTGTCCCAAAGTCTCTGTCGGAACATCTGCTGCGGTCAAATTACCAGTCCCTTGTTCTCTATTTCGCTTCCTGTTTTCCCATCTCATCCATAAACCAGTCCTGGAAAATCGTTCAGCTTTTAGCTACATATATGAGATCATAATTGAATAAACTTACGCCGAGACTAGGACTAGACACAGACCACCAAATGCGGCAGACGTGGCAAGAGCTAAGTAAAGCAACTTGTTAGATGTGATCTAAGAGGAATGTATAGTTCCAAGACCACCTGGGACATATTTGGGCTCGTCTTGTGCCCTGAAAACATTGGTTGAGATCAAACCCGAGGCATTAGCCAGAGCAACTACAGGGTATGGCGTGTTAGGTGTGTGGAGTTTTATGACAAGGAATCTCCCTTACCCATAACCGCAGTAACGACAGCGCGACGCGATTCTTGCGGGGTATTGTTGTTGTACCTGATGAACGTCGTCACTTCAACCTGTTGCAGACTGAGAGAAGGGGGAAAAACGGTACCATGTTGCCACAAGCACAGAAGGTGCAGATGCCCCCATAGTGAGTAGGAAACAAGCAAAGTACGCGACACCACGATGAGCAATAGGATCGATAGACCCGAGGACGATAAAGCCCACCAAGGTGGTGGCTAAGGGAATACATATATGGATCGACCGTTCACGGAAATAGTCTGAAGAGAAAGTCAAAACGAGAAGGGCCACAGTGCCTAGTCATAGAGAGAATATCAGCAATTTTTTCTTGTTCTTCAGAATGGATATCGAGGCTATTCACTCACCGACAACGTTAGGCGCAACCGTAAAAAGGTTGGTCTTGATCGTGCTGTAACCCAAGCTAGCCACGATCTGAGGCAAGAAGTTGTTGACACTCGCGAGCGGAACACCGAGGGAGAGACTGATGAAGGCCCAAACCCAATAGAGAGGATCTTTAAAGGGTCGGAACGCGTCTCGGATGCTAAGTTTTTCGTTGATTGTCACGGATGAATCTTCGAGAATCCTTGCACGAGCGACGGCCTTTTCGTTGTCGTTCAGTATCCACCAAGTGTCAGAGTCGCGGGGTAGCCAGAAGAAGGCAAAGACTGCAAAGAATATTGTGGCTCCGCCTGTAAGGAAAAAACCCTGTGATCAGATTTTCCTCGTTTGAATTAATGGCAAAACAAAACTTTCCTTCAATCCAGAAGAGGAATTGCCAAGAGTGGTATTTCGGACTGTCAATCTGGAATGAGCCGAAGGCAAGGAGACCTAGAGAAGATATTTTTAACGTCATGGATGATAAGACAAGGAGGAAATGCATACCAGAGAAAGCGCCTGCGATAGCAGCCGCAGCATAGAAAAGGCCAACGCGAGAAGCCAATTCTCCACGTCTGTAGAAAGTGGACAAATAGTACACCTACAGTAGAAAGACAGGTTTAGTTACTGGAATATGATCGTGTTTCAAGGAGGACGTACCACTCCGGGTAACATTGCGGACTCGAAAATTCCAAGGAACCATCGAATTGCAAAAATTTCTGATCATAGAATATTAGGAGATACGGGCAGGTGGATGTACGAAAAAAAAACCGTACTCACCGGAGAAATTTTTCGCGATGCTAGTGAAAAGGGACCTGAAAGCGGTGATCAATACCCAGAAACCGAATAACACTATCGGTGTCTACGAACATGGAGCCCTGAAAAGACCATCAGCTTTCGGTAACGAGTGAAACAAAAAAGATACGCACAAAACCAATCATCATTAATGGGAGTACTCGTGCTGCAGAGAATCGTTTGACGAGTAGAGAAATCGGTGTACCGAAACTGATATTTGTGTTGGCCTTGTGGAAATGGCTATATTTGCGAAGCACTTACAGACAGAAGGGGACCTAGTATTACGATCAACCTGTGAAACTTGAAACTTGAAGTGTTCTACACTCACATAGAAAATCATAACTAGCAAGTAATACTAGAAATTCTTGTTAGGACGGAAGGATATGACCGCGATATGAAAAGCTCCACCTGATTTCCGACTAGGCCTATATCCTAATACAAAGGTAAGTTGGCAGAGACAAAGGAAAGGGAAAAAAATACACACTTTGTCCCAGCCATCCGTCTTTGCATTAGCTACATTACCCTAGAAAGAGGAGCTGTCAGATGCGAGAAACGAGGGGAGGAATAGGCTAGTTGCAGTGACCTTGTCGAGAGCATTAAAGAGGTACATAATCGTAAGAGGCGGGAGAATGAACCAGTCGCACTTGCGTAGAAGACTCCGTTGAACTTCCGGGTCGATCACACGAGCAGAGCTGCGTTCCACATCGCTCTTGTCGTCGAACTTGGGGAGCGAATCGTCAATTTGGTGGGCGGCGAAGGTCTCGTTAGTCTTCTCCATGTCCATGAGGGTGGCCACGGAACCATAGATTCGTTAGGTTCATTTATTTAAGTAGTCGTTCGGCTTATCAGAGTCACGGGTTGAATATCCATTCAACGAAAGAAATGGAGACGATAAGAATATGTTTGGCCGGTCCTTCCTTCTCCTTTTACCTCCATTTCGTCATTCCCGGTCCGCTGATCCCGCTTCGCTCATCAAAGCTGATTTAAGCTCTCCGGCTCCGGATTTCTTTCTACAAACGATTCTAGGTCTCTAACATGTCTGTCGAACGCATCAACTCCTCCGAAAACTCTCAGTTCACTCGGATTCTTTGTGCGTTTTTTGTACCCATAATTTCCATGTATCGTCTTGCTGATTTGGCGTATCGTAGCCCATGCAACCAAGGTTCCAGGTCTGATCTTCCTCAGTGGTCAAACCCCTGTGGACAAGGATGGAAAACTTGTTGATGGTGGTATCCAAGAGCACACCGTACGAAAACTTTTAGATGTTTTTTCATTGTTCTCTAAAACACTCTGTGGTCAGGCTCAATGCATCAAAAACCTCGGTAACGTCCTTACTGCTTCCGGATCGTCTTGGGACAAAGTAGTCAAGGTGAACGTCTACTTGAAAGACATGGATAACTTCTCTGCTATGAACGAGGTCTATGAAAAGGTGAAGCATCACTTTTGCTTACACGCTGTTTTCATCTATTGACTACATGTTTTGTCCATGAAGCTCATTCCTGCTCCAAAACCGGCGAGGACTTGCATTCAGGCTGGCAAGCTACCCAACGACGTAGATGTTGAGATCGAAGCCATCGCAACCTATTAAAAACCAGATATAAGTAGCTGTAAATACTATCGAGCCTCCAGTGTAATCTCAACATGAATACAATGTAAAAGATACTCATGCAAAAACTATACATGGATATGTCAAGTCCCTTAGGAAATATCGATTTCCGGGGTGGTCCATACCTCCGATCCGCTGTCAAAATGATAATCGGAACGGAATAGCCGAGATCAACTTCCGAGTGGAAACGCGGTCCGTTCTCCCCTTTCTTAGCACTTTAAATGTCTCCCGCGGCAAGCTTCGTATTTTAGTCTTCGTTCAATACCTACTTGATAGTCATGGCGCAGACACAAACATTCCATCAGCTTGCCAATCTACCTTCCAAACCAGCTCTTGTCGACCAGTTCGTTGGAAAGCCTCTCGATGGACTCCGAACCCCTGCCTTCGTCATAGATCGAAAAGTATTCGCATCTAATTGCGCCAATATGCACCAAAAAGCAAAGGACTGGGGTGCGAGCTTTCGTGCACATCTCAAGACCCATAAAGTACGTATCGATCAACGAATTCGTTGTACAACTGATTCACTGGATCGAGTAGACTGCAGAAGGTACACGATTGCAATTACAGTCCACTGTGGATAAGACGAGTGCTGTCATAGTATCGACCATGATGGAAGCATGGGAGGTAGTGAATGCAGGCCTGTTTGATGACGGGACTGTTACAGATGTAAGTCCGACTCGATGAAGAAAATGACGTAGAGAACCTGAATGCAATTCTAGATGCTCTATGGACTTCCCCCTGCGGCGAACAAAATTGCAGATTTGTCCGACTTATACGATAGGATCACGCAAAACGGAGGTGTACTCAGACTCATGGTTGACCATCCGGACCAAGTCAAGTTCTTGGAAAAGATTGAAAGCGGGCGTCAACAACCCAGGAAATGGTCCGTGTTTGTTAAGGTGGATGGCGGCCAGAAGTGAGTTTCCAAATAGTATAAGAAGATTATGCCTTGTTGACGGTAGTGACAGGCGTGCTGGAGTACCGCCTACCAGTCCATTCTTCGAAACACTAGTGACCGCTCTATTCACTTCCTCCGTCATATCCGTTTATGGATTCTACATTCATGCCGGGAATGCTTATGCCTCAAAGTCTCTTGACCAAGCATCCTCTTTCCTTTCATCGGAAGTTGATAACGTGAACACGGCAGCGGGCATCGCTTTGAAGTTGTTGGCCGAAAAGTTGAACATGCAACCTCCCAGTGAACCGTTTATTTTGTCCGTGGGTTCGACGCCTACTGCACATGCCGCAAGCTCCGAGACAAGAGCGAAACTGTCCTCGTTACTGAACGGTTCGCTAGAGCTTCATGCAGGTAAAATATTTCTGGTCCAGAAGGAAATCACTCGATGACTCTTGACAAACCAGGCAATTACCCAATGTTGGATTTACAGCAAGAAAGTACAAATTTGATCGATGCGTCAAGAGTTGCGCAACGAGTGCTTGTCACAGTCGTGTCGTACTATCCAGGAAGAGGAGTTGATGGTTCTGACGAGGCACTGGTGGATGGAGGAGCAATAGCATTTAGCAAAGATACTGGACCGTCAGGAGACTTTGGACGAGTAAACGGAAAAAGTTGGAGGTTAGGGAGAATATCTCAGGAGCACGGAACATTGACGAGATCGGGGCCGGTAGGGGACGACAAGTTGTCTCTGGGAGATGTCGTGGAAGTCGTTGGGCAACATGCCTGCTTGATTGCAGCGGCATATCCTTGGTACTATATTGTAGACTCCACTGTTGAGGGAGGAAAGCAGGTCGTCGATGTTTGGGTTCCTTGGAAAGGATGGTAGAACTACAAGAAGGGCCGGACGTTTGTATAAGTAAATAGGTGAAGAATTAGCAGAGCACAGCCACAGGGTTTGCGGTAAGCACGTGTCTTAGTGAAATGTGCGACCTTCGTCATCTCAGCCCAACTCCTTCACTCTCAACATGCCCCTCAACGACTACGAAACCGATGCAACAGAGCTCTTGGAGACATACGGTATATCTTCAGTCCTTTCAATGTTCAACCCATGAACCCACGTCTTTGTTAGATTTCCTCATGAAATACATCGTCATAGGTCTGCACAACTGTACCCTCGCTACTCATCTTCAGTCACTCATTCTCCTCTATTTAACCTATCACTCAAGGCGAAGCAGGGACCGGAAAGTCATGTTTTCTGCACCAATTTACCCACAACTCTTGTGCGTCCTCAACCATGGAGCGTTCGAACCCCTGCAATTAATACTCGGTTTATAGTCAAAGATCACTCCCAGCATACCATTGGCGTCGAATTTTCCAGTCGCACGATAAGGCTGGGAGAGAAGAGGATCAAGTTACAGGTACAGTTTAGCGTTTCAATGTGTTGTGGATATCCACTAAACACCATCCCGAGAAGTTGTGGGATACGGCAGGACAAGAGCGGTTCCGGTAAGAAACTTTTGAAGTACGCTTCCTTATACCGAACTGACCCGCTTCTCGCAGATCTGTAACCCGAAGTTACTACCGTGGGGCAGCAGGGGCCGTATTAGTCTATGACATTACCAAGTGGGTGCTACTTTTGACCCGGAACCTCCTAGGCCGCTTATCATTCTATTTCTTCAGCCGGGAATCCTTCACGAAGTTGTCAAGATGGCTCACGGATGCCAGAGCGTTAGCTAGCCAACACCTGGTCGTTGTTTTGGTCGGCAATAAGTCGGATCGGGAGGAAGAGCGTGAAGTGGAGTGGGCTGAAGCAAGTAGATGGGCGGCTGAAAATGGTGAGTCACGCTACCACCTTTCTTAACGTTATTGCTTCAATGAGCTTGTTATCTAGATGTACATTTCCTCGAGGCCTCTTCTCTTACTGGCGATAACGTAGAAGCTCCTTTCATGCTTGCGGCCCGGTCGATTTTGTTGTCAATTGAATCTGGTGCTCTCGATCCCGAGAAAGCTGGCAGTGGCGTTAGTTACGGCGATAGAGCATTACGGCGAGTCAACAGCTCGAGTCGTCTGAGCTTTGGAAGCCTTAGTGGAGGACGAAGACGGGGGAATGTAAAGCTGAAAGTGAAGAATTGGGTACCTGGTGCTCAATGTTGTTAGCATTTCTAGTCATTTGTCGTGAGTCTGATGCTACTACAACCTACCCGGAACATCGTACTGATCTTGCTTGGGGTCGGAGTGTATGTTCTTTTATCATTTTACCATCTCTAATTCGCTCTACCCACTGTCTTTGGTTTCACACTCCGGTTATAATTCATACCCTACCATTTGCTATACCAGCCCGTACTCACACTCCACTGCGTGCGTAAGTCCTCTTTTCCGTTGGTGGTGACATTTCTACTCACGACTTTCTTTCCAGTCATACTCTCCTTTACCTATACACTTTTTTCGTTCAAAGACTAAGTACATAGACCCGTATTATCTTCATAATCTTTTCCATCTACAGGATCATATGTATCATTTCAGCTATGGACGCTTCTACCGATTATACACATGGTGAAGATCAATGATTATGCTGCGAGCTCGTGTGGAATTCCCTATCAAGTGACGATAGCAACGTTCACATGCTATATTTTACCATCCCTACTAGGACTTCTCAGGCTTGTGTCTTGACTTTACACATATGCCTCGTTAATGACCGATGCGGATAGCTCGGGTCAATTCCCTCAATGCATGAATACCGGAGTTAATCACTTTCTAAAAACGGCCTGTCCCATTTGCTCGCAATATGTCGAGGTTTTACCGCTCACACGGCATCCTTGACACGTATAGCCTATAACCTCACTCTGGTTTCCCCTGGATGTCTCTTGCTCTCCCATTCCGACTCTTGTTCCAATACTCTGATCATGGTCATTAGTCCACGCCTCTGAGGTGAGCGATGAGTACCAACGATACTTCGGCATTCCGTATGTTGCTTCTCTTTACAAGGCACACTCGTTACCATCTGCTTTAGAGGGGTTGACTCTCTATCGCGGAATTGCAACTCGTTGACATCCTCTTTCGACTCGTCTCGCTTTCATTTACTGAAGCCTCCTTTCTGCAGTGACAGTGAACAGTCCATCTTTTCTCGCTGTCAGTGTGTCTTCTACGTCGGTATGTTAGATGAACGGTCTCTGAAAGCACAGTTCTGACTGACTCGTTTCTTCACCTGCAGTTGGCCAGTAACATTTCGGTTTCGGCTTCGAGTCAACCTCTGTCTTTGGGTTCATCAGCAACACTGGCAGGTTCTGCAGCAGCGACATCCCTCACGGCCTCTTCGATTGCTCCCTCCAGTGATTCCCCGAAGATCACCTCAGCTTCTGTACCGTCCAGGGCAGTGGATTCAGCACCATCAGCCGCTTCTACTCCTTCCAGCAATCCTTCTAAGACCGGAGCTCTTCCATCTCCTGGACCTGTGGAATCAACCGGTCCCACTACTACACCCGCTGTATCATCTCCTGAAGTAACCTCACCAACACCAGTAATGTCCACAAGTTCATCGTGAGCAATTAGTACATTCCCGGTTCATCATCCATCTCATTCAATTATTTACAGCGCGTCGTCCCCCGCATCGCGATCGGAATCTATACCCGCGTCGTCTGCTTCACCCCAGACAGCCAAAGGTGGTCAGAACCACGCAAACCTCTCATCGGCAGCCCCGTCTGACAGACCCTCTACAGACCCGAATGTACCTACCAACAGTGCACCCGCAAATAGCCCTGCGGCTTCTAACGCCCCTGCTTCGTCTACATCTGCTGCAGCTGCCAGCCCAAGCAAGGCCCCTGATGCGGCGAGCTCCAGTGCTGGCCGTGCTTCTACCGCACCCTCGGATAACACCACAGGCACAAGCACAGGTCGTGCGGCCAATACATCTGCAGGAAACACCCCAAACAAACCGGCTTCTACTGGAAGTGATAGCACTGACGTTAAGAAGGCTGTCAGCACCGGGCAGAGTTCAAATAACGCATCTACTTCAGGTACGTCTTCGATAATTATAGAGCACATGCTTGCCGCTGACCACATGTAATTGACCATAGTTGAAGTCGTGACCAACCACTTGGCTCAGTCGACTACGACCAACACTATCACCAGCCAGGCTGAATCGACGTTTTCTACCCCTGTCGGAGTCACTACTACTGACTCTACTGGCGGGAAGACATCTGTCGTATTCCCGCCCCTGGTAACAGTCCTGAGTACCACGGAAAACGCTGACGGATCTATCGTGACGGCCACTCATATAATAGCTAATCCAACCGGGTCTGTGGCTGAAAGCGGCGCGAAGAATGACTCGTAAGTGATTTATTACTCGAAGCTATGCAATCACGGACATAAGCATTGATAATTGTCAATCATTTAGCTTTTTGCAAAATCAGGGCGCTGTCGCTGGTGTATTCTTGGTCGTTGGAATTGCCGTCGCGTCCTTGTTTGGTGTTCTCTTTTTGCTCTGCCGCAGGCGACGCAAGCGTAGACAACAACGACAACAATGGATTGCCAGTATTCAAAGACGATTACCGGACAATGACTCTCCGTTCAGGGATCAAGAGGAAGACATGCGGCAGGTTGGACAGGTCGGGAACTATGCTGCAGTAGCTTCTCCATCTACACCCGCACCTGCGTATAACCATAATCCTCATACCCCGATTGCGACTTCGAACCCCTTCCGGGATTCGTTCTATGAGAATCATGATCATGCTCCAAAAGATCGCACTACTACCAGTCCTTTCAGCGATACCCATGCTTACAGACCCTCACAAATCGGAATTGCGGTCAGCACAGATGTAACACGTTCTAACGAGAGGGAGAACGCGCAGTCTCCAAGTCGTCCTTCTCTTGTTCAGTCGAGCCCGTCTATTTACCCGCCTACGCTTCCTTTGTCCAATGATGACGTGAGTTCTATCTACGAAGAAGTGGATCTGCAGCCGGCTCCTGCTTCACCTCCTCCTGCACATGCCAGACAGGATAGCGCCGTGTTACCGATGTCGCCTACTCCTCCAGGTATCGACAGTGATGCATCTGGAGCTATGTTCTCGCCTCCTCGACCACCTCGCTCCGTTCTTCGAGAGGTTCCGTCCAAGATAATGGAATACAGGCCGCTGACCCCTCCGGAATCATCTCAAGGACATCCGAACGATGATTTGGTGACCCCGCCTAGTCCAATCAGTAGTATTTCTTCCTCAAAGGTCTGGGAGGATTACCCCAGCGTCGAACGACGTGTATATACGTATACGCCGCCGTCTTCGAGTGGTGGTGGTAAACCTGTTGGAATCGAGGACATCGTCAACAGGAGAACGTTGTTGGATGTACGTCCTTTTGTCCTTTGTCCTTAACAAAGTTTGATTGATTTTTCTCTAGATTCGCCCCCGTCCCAGTGCGGATAACCTGGGGAGATGATGACTGATTTATGTACTAGACGTGTTTGATTGCTCCATATAAACTGTATCTTCTACTCGTGCAAGTCTATAAGCTTGCTGTACATTTATTACTTCGAGATTTTCAAGACCTCTCGATGTTGTTGTTGTCAGTTCTGTGTAATAGGATGATAATAAAAACAAATATATATATGTATAGCATTTTTACATCACTTGGAGATACATTGGTGTTACAACTTGACGACTCGCTACATAGTGGTACTACATGAAATTGAATCAAGTACCTTGGGTAATTCTTCCATCATCCCTGTCTCCTTTGCGATGCATATCTTACAAAAAATACAAGTCAATCCAAAGGTTTCACTTGGTAGCATCTATGATATTCTTGGTATCAGTGACGAAACCGTAACTCTATATAACGTTCGTAAACATCCAGCAAGATTCAGGACATCAGCTCTGAAAAGATCAGAATGGTTTTTGAAATCAACTCACGTTCCCCGCATTATACACGACGTTCTCAAAACCACCCGTAGGGGAAGTCGTTCCTGTGGCGTCTTTGACCAAAACACAATCATAGCCCTTGTAATACGCGTCGATGAACGTCCCGAGGACACACTGCCATATGTCCATAGTAAAAAAAGAGACAGAAGTGGTTGAAATGTCCCGGAAACAAATTGGCATGAGAAAAAATTTTTTGGACAACCCGTACTATGTAGTACAGACGACAGATACGGGTGCGTAGAGATTGATTGACATGATTACATACCTGATCTGTATTAACCCCAGCAAAAAGCAATGTCTTGAAACCGTTCTCCTTGAGGAAGTTCTCCAGATGTGTTTGTTCCCAGATCCCACTCATCCTACGAACACCGTGGGGAAGGGGAGGGGGAGAGAAAAAAAGGGAAAAGAATTGTCAAATGAGCACTGGAATCAGGGGTATCCCACAACGATCGAAGTCGAGAGTTCGAAAGACTGTTACACTTCATTAAAGTGAAGTGGTATGTAAGAGCGCTGCGGGCCAGGTACGTATGTAAAACCCGTTGTACTAGACTATAAGTGGCATTGATATATACGTTCCTGCGACCCATTTTTCTCGAAAAAGAGTCCAGTCGTCAAAGGTCCCCGATGTCCGTAAGCAGAAAAAAAGGAAAAGAAAGAAAAAGAAGAGTCGAAAAACTCACCGATTCTTATGAATCCAGACATCCGTCCCGTTCTTCTCTCCCTTTTCATAGAGCTCCTGCAAAGGCCCATACAAAGCGGAATTGTATGCGTCCCTCATGAGGAGTCTACCGAACCCACCAGGAAGCTCGGACCCGAAACCTGAACCTGGTCGACCGGGTTTCATGAATCCTCGAATGGTCGAAGGTGGGAGGGTGGTTAACTCTGTGTCTGTTAGACCCCAGTTGCTGTTTGTTTTTGTGATGATATAGTCGAATGTAACATTGTAAGATCAGGATATGCAAGAGGTTGTGTATATCATACGTATTGCATACGAGTACGATTGTTGGTTGGATTTGCCAAGAGATGTGACGAAAAGGGGCAAGAACGAAGCCACACGGCAAAAGGCAAAGCAGGGGGAAAAACACGAGGCGCAGTTAGAAGAACAGTCAAACGGTATTGGATGGCCGTCAGATTCCAGAAGCCAGACAAGTTAACACGGAAGTTCGGGGTCGGAGGGAAGGAAGAAAAACAGAGATATGGCATCGTCAGTTTGATATATTTTACGGGAACGTCAAAGGAGAAGAGAACTCTTTGAGGGTCCCGCGGGGTGATAGAGGGATGAAGACATAGCTTCCACGGTATAGAATAGATAACTGATAGACAGAAACGTACACCCAAACAATCTTGGCCCCTTTCTCGCGTAAGGGAGGTACCACATTCAAGATAGGATCCACACACGCTAAACCTGTGGGATGTGACCGAAGGTCGGGATGTAGGAAAAAGCTACAATTCAAACAAGTTCAGCATTCAAGTTTTAAACAGAGGCGATGCAAAGAAACTTTTTTTGAAAGAACCTCTCACTTTTGCATATCGATGATTACAATGGCAGTCTTACTCGCGTCGACACGGATCGTCCGTTCGCCATCCACTTTGATGTCCAATTGGCCAGAGGCAATAGCTGGAGTAGTACCACTTGAAGCTGAGGCTGTGAGAGGCGTAGACCTCGACAAGTCGACTAGACCATCAGGGTATTCAACCCAAAAATACGGAACGCTGCCATACTGGATAGGTGCTTGGACTGGGGCGCGCGCGGCCATGCCGAGAATTGGTGTGTCGTGGATGGGAGAGTCGGACATACAGTGAAAACACTCACACTCACACCACACTGATACCTCTGGGTTTTAAGTTTTTAGATAAGTGAGATAGGCACGGGACGTGGCCGGTTATCCCGCGCAAGCTCGTGTGTAATTGCAGAACTGCAGAATATCGAGTGTGTGATACAAAAAGCAGACTATGTGAATGCGTAAGTAGACAATGTCCTTATGAAAGTCCATGCTGTGTGTCAGTAGAGGAAGAAAAAATAATAAAAGAAAGTCTGAACGTCCAATTATCTGGAATTATAAAGAATCTACGATGAATCAGGAACGTTACGAACCTATATAAAGCGAGTTAGCAACGATGACGATCATGGTTTTGGAAGCGCCAATAACTTACACCGAGAACAGGCCGTGAATAATCTTCATCATCTCTGAGGTCACCATCGGACCGTTGCCGAAGACCGGGGTCTAGCCTATCATCTCCAGTGGATTCGGAGTCATGAGTAGAGCCACGCTCAGCAGGGGCTGTGGCAGGTGCTTTTTGTTCTCGCAAAGGGTTACGAGGAGGAGGAGTAGGTGGTTTTGCATTGGAGTCTGCCGCTGCCGCTGCTTCAGACTGATACCAGGAAGCGAGAAGAGGTTCGTAACTAGCAGCAGAATGAGAAGCAGAATGGCTGATCGTACGTTCCCCAGCGGCGGGGCGAGAAGAAGGCGATGGACCCATTGGAACTGCTTGGCCATATTCGACGTATGGATTGAAAGGATCGGACTGGTCATCGAAAAAGGCAGAATTGCGAGCACCACTAGGGATGGAGCCAAGTGTTGAGCGTTGGTTCATCTCGTGGTTGGCTGGATGGTCATCTTCGTCGTCGAGTGGACTACGATTGTAGCCTGCAGCAGCGAGGGTAGCAGACACAGCAGTGTCATGTTCAATTCTTTGTCTTCGGCGACGGCGGCGAACATAAAAGAAGATGAAGAGAATAATTGAAGTGGCGGCAAGGCCTACGAGAACAAAAACGCCGGCAACGGCACCCGTATTTTCGAAGAAGCTAAGGATGTGTTAGTCGCAGACAGGAAGGCGAGAGAAGGCCGTAATTACGAATTAGAATTATGACCACCATCGTTTGAGTTGAGAGTTGGGTTCACTTCCACTTGAGTCACAGTAGAAATGGTGCCATCGGAATTTGTGGTCGTGAAAGTTGTAGTCACCCGGTCCGGTACAGAAGTGGTAGTGCTACCTCTAGAGTCGGTGGTAGTGACAAAAAAAGTTGTTTGGAAGGTAGTTCTACACAAAGATGAGATAAGGGGAAATAACAAGACTTGCGAGACATACGTTTCCAAAGCCGATTGTTCCCTCGAACTTGAGGAAGAAGTTGGAGTATTTGAGGATGAAGAAGAAGTGGTCTCAGAGGTGGTCGTCGTCGGTGTCGTTGTCGAGGAACTAGTCGAGGTTGGCTCAGAAGAGGTTGTTGAAGTTTGTGAAGTGGTTGTTGTCGTTGTTGTCGGTGGATCGGAACTGGTAGAACTGGAACTAGAGCTAGAAGTGGAAGTGGAGCTAGAGGTGGAACTGGAAGTGGAGGTAGAACTAGAAGTGGAGGTAGATGTCGACGGGGGTGGATCTGATGACGATGACGACGTTGACGAGGAATCTTGGGACGTGGACGCGGGTGGTGCAGGGTCGGTGGAAACATCCGAAGATGAGGTAGAAGCAGGAGAGGCCATGGAGTCGGTGGTGGTAATTACAGTAGATGCAGAAGAAAGAGAACCAAGAGAGGAAGAAGTAGAAGTAGAATCAGAATCAGAAGTCCCGGAGGAAGGCGTATCAGTAGTCGAGGACGCGATGTCCAGTGAGCTCCCACTGCTACTAGTCGGGTCCGCAGTGGACATGGAGTGAGGAAAAGACACTCGCGAGTGGCTGTGAAACTATTTCGCAATCTTTGTCCGAAACCGCCACCACAAGTGTTGCACAATGTCGCTCAAGCCAGACGATGCTCCTCCGCCTTTCGAGCTGTACGAAGCAGAGTCTTTCAACGTAGCTGCTGGCGATGTCGTTTCTCATGACCCTCATTTGAACACTGATGGTATTTATATTTATTTCGTGAACCGCCCCACCTCAATTCTAACCCGTAAGCATGAGTTTTAGGTGAGGCACTTTACCGTTTCTTGCTAGAGCAGTCGGAAGTTCCTCCACAACTCCATCTTCACTGTCGGTCCACTCACGAAGAAACTCGCTGGCGTACGGTACAAGGAGACAACAATAACCAGACCCGCCAAGAGTCTTACACTGAAACTGTTGTCGACTTTGACTTTCGCATAGATCTCAGTAATCTTGTCTTACCTCACGTCACTCACTGGTCTCTACCTGACGATCAACCTGCCTACCGTGGCCGCATGTGTTCCGAGCTTGAAACTGTACTTGGAAAACGCAAGGCTACCAGAGACGAACGTAAAGAATTCAATAGGACGCTCAAAGATCGCCGTGCAAACGGTCTTCCTCCCTGGTACCCTGATGGCCCAAACACTGCTTTACGGTCCTCCAAATCTCCGAGACAATGGGCAGACGAGTACACAATGTCTCCGAAGCACCTCAAAGAATTCCAGTATGACAAGGCAAGATGATAAGCCCCTATCCTGGTATTCCATCATAACATGCGCTGATTGTCGTTGGCAGATCATTTACGGCTGGAATTTTGACGCCCTGGAATCGGCCGTTCTTGCGCTCATCCTTTCCAACAAACCTTTCTATCCAGGTAACCCCACTGTCCATTTCCGCTTTCTTGCCACCAAGGTTTATGTTCGGCCTGACAATCGTCTCTCTCGCACTCTCTCCAATAAATGGTTAAAGTTTCTCTTGATTATCACTTTTATATTCCCTTTCATCTGGCTATTCAAACGCTTTCACTCTGCTGGCGGCGGGCGTTGGCGAACCTGTGGAGGTGCCTATGGCATCAAACGTACTAAAACTGTCCCGGATCTGTTGTCAGACGAACTGCCTGCATACCATGATCTTCCGGGTCCTAGTACTAGTAGCAGTACTATGCCAATGGACAACTGGGCCACTTCAGACGAAATGACCTGGTTGAACAAATGGCAGCCTACTATCCTTCGCTGCGTCCATTCTCGTTATCAGTCTTCCACCCCTCTGCGTTCAGAATAAGTGAATGAATGTAATAAGCAAGTGCTCATAAATACAATGCAAATGTATGTAACTAGTATCCATTACAGTAGATAGAAGTATGTATTCCAAGGCTTTACTCATTGTCAGGGTCTATGACAGGTATATAAGGACGAATAATGTTATGTACACGAACTTTCAGGAAATGTTATCGTCTTCGGTGCTTGAGCGCGCCTAAGCTTGGTGATGACGAGTGCTGCGATAAGCGTTGCATGCTTTGAAACCTTTCCGCTTCTGTCTCTTCTTCTCCCTCGAGTAAAGCCAAAGCTGTCTCCAAGAACCACATGTTTTGTTTGATGAAGTGCACCACCACCGTGCCACCCACCCGCTGATTTTCATATCGCCTTTTTCGACCTTGCCTATTAACCCAAGCACCTTGTTTCGTGATTCCGTTCACAGAGCTATCACGCAACAGAGACATGTCGCTGCCTTCAACCATAGCTTCTATACTTTCTTTGGTATTGAGATCATCCGCTGGTGGACTGTATCGAGCATGGAACGTGGACACACTCGAGTGCGCCCATTTTGATGGAGTTGGACCGAACGCATTTCCAATTTGCAAAGTCTCTATATCTTCCGCTGGTTTCTGTTCCAATTCCTTTGCCATACTCTCCCGTACCTGGGTCACCTCAGAAGGAAACAAGAATCCATGGGTGTATCTGTACAGTGCCATTTGGTGTAAATACTCAAAACCCGGGTCAGAAAAGATAGTAATGGCACTTACACAGTCCCAGCTCTTGGATGATCATAAATCCAACATCTCTCACTAACCCACCGCACCGCGTATGCTTGCGGGTGCGCCTTCATCCATTTCGCGGTCTGCTTATCCTCCGCTCCCTTGGTCATATCCTTCACAGATGGATCCCTAGCAACCCAATCCGCTAAACTCCAACTGAGCGCATACAATTCTCCAGCCATAAACCGGTGTAGCCGATTCGTTACTAGATACCCCCAATAAATCAATGGATCCTGAGATGCCGAGACATCTGTCCCGTGCATCAACGAGCGTCCTAAGGACATTCCAAAGGGCATGTCATGTCGAGAGGAATTGTCGTGAGCGTAGAATGACACTGATAGCGGATCATTTTTTGACTTTGTAGATGGTTTGTCATGTAGAGCTAGACGGAGCCTGGCTTCGAGCTCGGCCAACATGATAAACGCGTCCTCGTCCGCTTTGACGACGTAATCCGGCCGTACCCAGGCTTTCGGACGGTCCGACTCTGTATCTTTCCTAGCAAGAGGTGGATCGTGCGGGGCTAGAGGCGGAGGCTTTGTCGAGGCGTTAGAGTAGGAAAATTGCGGAACAGGCTGTGATGATTCGGTATAGACAGGAGGAACCCAAGCATTGATAGATGCCCAAGAAAAGTATGTATGACTTTTGCCACCATTCATGTTCTCAGACATGGGAAGGATGACAATGTCATTGTATTCTGCATAGCATCGAAAGTGAGTAAAGAAAAGCATCGGCAATGAAAGAATGGCGCACCCTCCATTTCCAGCTGGATCCGTCTCGCCCAGTCGCCGCGAGGTTGGCCAAGTACGAAACGAACAACAGTCCGAGAAGTACCGTTTCCATTATCGCCAGTCCCAGCACCATTACGACTTCTCGCGTGAGAAGCCCAGGTCGACCGAATAAGTGCTCTCCGTTCGAAGGAAGAATCAGTTGAGAAGACACCAATGAACAAACCAACAGGAGGGAGGGTTTCGAGGTGCTCGTGGGGGAATGAAGGCATGGTAGCGCCCATGGAATAGTTGTGATAGGGATCAGTATACAGGAGAGGGTTCTGTGGATCTGGCGGGGAGTTGTAATAAGGCATTGAGCAGTATGCCCTCCAGGGCAAGGGCTCTTTATCAGGGTTGAGGATGTACATTAGTAACAAGGTGAGAGAAATGGCGAAGAAAGTGAATATCATAAATGAGAGAATCTAAGTGAACAGTCAGAAGTCGGTCAACGGAACGGAGCACAATGACTGACGATTGTAAGTGGGGTTTTTGGAACGAATGGATGTCTAACGATCCTCCTGAAGAATCTTTTGATCTTTCTAAACAAGGAAAAGTCCCTTCTTCTTCCACCGGAGGGAGGAAGTGGCCACCATCTTGTTCTGTCTCCTCTCCAGGAAGAGCGTCTGTTCCTGCCTAAGGATGGGGCAAATTCTTGTTCGCTCTCGCTTTCGGAATAGCTCGAGCTAGAGTAAGAAGGATTGGATATGAGGAACTGCGGAAGAGGGGAGCCGGCACGAGAAGGAACGGGGGTGGAAGATGCGCTCGAGCAGTTGGAATGACCAGAGTGGGGCATGGGAGGGGAAAGGAACTGGGAGGATGAGGCACGGTCATCGGTGCTGTCAGAGTCGTAGGCGTCTGTGAACTGCACTTGAGGTTGCCTACCCCCAGACTGCATACTGCTAAGTGCTGTAGAGAATCAATCTGAGTGGTTATCACGTGCCATGGTGCACTGATTGAGCCGCGCTTGTGCTCGGCATTCGAGTCCGCGGGATTAGATGCCCGACACTCCAATTTTACTGCGTTTTTCATAAAATATTCGGGAGTGTGTCAATGGGTAGTATAGATATACTATCCTGACTATCTTAGCTGTACAAGTTAGTGTACTAACTGTAAACGAATGAAAGATTGCAAGTAATGTATAGACAGGACAGCTCAGCCATCCAATGGTCAGAAATCTCGGCAGACGGCAAGCACCAAACCGCGTGATCATTGACAGACAGGAAAGCACAGAGATAGGTAGCCTACTCAACTATACTAACCTTCCTGCTTTCTTTCTTGTCTGTACATGTAGTATTATTGTCATTACAGAACTAGTGTATGAATACAAGATACATAGAAAAAGATATAATTACCAGTACTGCCTTTATGCTCTCAAATAACAAGTTCAACCGCCCACGTATGTCTGCCCAACGCCCTGCTTCCACTCAACGCCGTGGACGTCTGATTCGACGCCTGTCGCGACTTAACGCCGTCCCGGTTCGTAGAACCATGAGTGAAGATACCCCACGCCGCCGTCGAAACGTCCAAACCAGCCTCACCTTCCCAGGAGTCGACCACGCTCAGAAAGGAGACGAGTGGTATGACCTCTGGCTTCTAAACCACATTAACGATGCGCAGAATGCGCGAACAACCATGGTCCGAGGCTTCCTTCATCCGACCGACTGCGCTCAGGATCAAGTACTCATTGAAGTTTCGTATCGGTTGCTCCCGGTAAGTTCTTGTGTTGAAAAGATAATGTAAATGACATACCAAATGAAAACCCAGAGCCGTATAATTGATCTCCATCTCATGCGGATACGTGCTTGGATCCCTGCACCGTATGGCTCTGGTTTCGATGCTGCCCCCAGTCCTCTTGTTACGCTTCAGACACATGAGGGCTATGACAACCTTCCCGAGTGGACTCGCGGCACAATCCTCCGTCATCCGTTGTACTTCCGCGAGGATCGAGGACAAATCGCTGTCTTGTTTACGAAGATCGCACATAGTATGATGTATGGGATCTCAGTGAGTTTTCGCAAGTCAATCCTCGAGTATCAGGCTTTAATAATGTCCCAGTCTGTCCTTCAAGCCGAGATGTTAGATTGGGCCAAACTAGCTTCTGTAAGCACTTTCAATCAATTATCACATACCACCGCTAATGTCGGACCTTGCAGACTGGCACCTGGGCCGAAAACAAAGGCATCCTCGCGGGGCGTCAATCCACTGCCAAATTCCCGTGGAGCAAAGTAGATCCCGATTTTGTGTTGGAATGATCTGGATTATTGAATTAGTGAAAGTCTTTACCTGTATTATCTACGTCTCGAAATCAAACAATGTTCTCTAGCACGATTCACACCAGCGCTCATGTGAGAGATATAGCTATATATTCAGAACTTCTTTTACAAAAAAGGCTGCGATATACAAGAAACTACTTCTATTGACCTTATAAGCAAAGATTCAAATCAAGAAATCATAAAAGTCTTACCAAGGAGAGAACCAAATTTACACATGCAACCGAGGAATTGTCGCTGGGCGTTTGAAAGTATTGAGGAACGTTCGCACATAGAAACGCGCAATAGTTTCCTCCACTTGCACAACCGCTTGTTCGAAATCATTGCCATGAGTGAATTGAGATCGGGAAGGGAAAACGCCGTCGAGAAGAATGGGCTTCGGATCAGGCCACTGCTTCATAACTTGAAATAAAGACTGCAGATGTGGGAATCGACCATTGAGATTGCTCGCTCCTAGACCCGAGTTTGTTGTAGAATCAAT